>JAWNMW010000257.1:11442500-11780000 GCA_035043565.1 Drosophila robusta | reverse complement strand
TGCGCATAGAATGAAAATTGTGTGGCCTGCCGCCTGGCAGCAATGGCGCGCACACACACACACGGCACACACACAGGCGCGTGCGAGGTAGGTGCCGACGCTAGGGTTGTCTCGCTCTGGCATGCGCGCGCGCAAGCTGGCAAATGCGCCGACCAATCAGCGTCAAGCAGGCCGCATGCGAGCATCAAAATGGAGTTGAGCATGGCGGCCGCCGTCGCTGCTGCTGCGCTGCCAGCGCAATGAATTAGTGTTCGTTAAATGTGGCAGGCTGACGCTGCCGCTGTCGCTGCCGCCGTCACTGGCGCTGGCGCTGTTGCCGCATTTCTTTGCCAGTTTCTTTGAGCCATCGCTGCGCCGCACTGTGGGCCGGCATTGGGCGCTGCGCTGCGCCGCGTTGCGTTGCGCGCCGCTATCTCTGTTAATCCTTAAAACAATACTTTTGAACTGACGGCCCCAAAATGCTGCGCCAAACTGACTTTGGCTCGTCGCCAGCGTTGGCCTCGCCGCTGACGCTCGTTTCGTGCCGTTTAGCCGCTCGTCTTCGTCTTCGTCCTCGTCCTCGTCCTCGTCCTTGTTCTCATTCGCATTCGCATTCTCGTTCTCTTCGGCGCCTTGCGCTTCACTGTGTGGGCGCGTCTGTGCGGCTGTCGCTTTGAAGCTGCCTCAGCTATTCCCTATATATACATATATATATACGTACATATATTTATGTGTGTATACATTTATATAATTTTTTTTCTCATTTGTTTGTTCTTTATTGCGTTTTTTTTCATTTTCTTATTGCTTTTTCAGTATT
Source organism: Drosophila robusta (assembly GCA_035043565.1). NCBI lineage: Eukaryota > Metazoa > Arthropoda > Insecta > Diptera > Drosophilidae > Drosophila > Drosophila robusta. Next base: position 11,779,204 of record JAWNMW010000257.1, on the reverse strand, counting down.
GGGGCTCTGCCTGGCTCGAAATGATTTCATCTCTTTGTTTTACACACAGTTATACACACAGACACACACACACACAGACACACACGCGCGCACAGTTGGCTGTGTGTGTTTGCATATGTTTGCATATGGCTTAAAGGCTGTGGCTGAAACGTTAGGCCAAAAGCCAGCCTCGTCCTGTTGGTCACTAGGTGCTGGCAACATTCGCCGCTTAAATTGCATAAATTTACAATTTCTTTTACTTTAGTGATGGCATTTTCACAGCTTATCGATAATATTGCTGAGAGGCAATGCCAGATATCGATTTGAGTTATAGTAGTCGCTCTTCCAGATTCTAGAATTCGTTCAGAAATTAGAATCGGTATTTGCAAAGGAGATCTTCAATTAGGCGATCTAAGTCCATCTTTAGAATAGTTTAATCGTTATCTTCTTATAAGAACTGTTTTTTTATAACAGTAATATTTTGTTTATTTTCTCATCTTTAGTTATCTCTCCGTTCTTATAAGAATAGTCCTCCAGAGTTTATATTTTTAGCCATTTTTAAAATACAGAACTTATACACTCATATGAAAATTTAAGAAATTCGGCCAGGGCGAAAATTTCTTAACACAGAAAAAAATTTATTATTTCAAGAACATGGAAAACCATCCCAAAATTTCCTAATATAAGAATTCAATACCTCATTTTTGGAGCTTTGAATTTCCATCAATATTGTATGTGTAAAAATTATTATAATAGGTATTTTATAATTGACTCAAGAGGTTAAGCGATTACAAAATCAAAAATGATTTTTACTTCATTTAGGAACATTCAAAAACGTAATTAATTTTAAATTTGAAGAACAGAACGGCACGAATTGAGTGTATATATGTTATACTTATATAATAAATTGTAATTATACGCATATAATAAATAACCATATGCATTCTCCATGTTCACTTTTCAACGCGAATTGGAAACAATATTCCACCTCGATAATCCTATCTATCCTATTTTTCATTGCTAGTTCTTTCGGTTACAGTAATTGTATTTATCTCCATATATGTACGCCCTGGCGAAACGCTCTCTATGTTCACTTAGAACACAGCAAATGCACTTTAAGTGCTTCAAGATGAAATCCGTTTGTAATGCGAGTGTAGTTGTGTTTTATATGTGTGTATAAAATGCATTGCACTGCGAATGCATTGGTTTTAAAGCTGCTTTTAAGTGCATTGCACACACACACATGGGCACACAAACACAGAGCGTCGGCAGCATTACCAATCCCACACCCAATCCCAAACCCAAACCCAATCCTCAATATGCTGCATGGTCCGTATCATCATCAGAGCGACATCAAAAGGCCGCAATATAACCTGTTTTCCACACACATACACACATGCACGCAAGCACATACGAATGTATTTTCATATGTTGGAAAAGTTTGTCAAAGTACACACCCGCACACACACACACACATAGTTGTGTGCAGCTAGAGTCGCAGTCGGAAAACAACCAGTTGGGCTATTAAGCATCCATTTAGGATACTAATTTGTGTATCATTACAAATTGTATCTGCACACACCCACACCCACACCCATACACACACACGCACATGCATACACCCCCCCCCCCGCCTCTCTTGACCTGCCCTTCAAGTTTGCAGTTTCCATTTTGTCGAGCTCCAATTGCAAACGCCCATTGCCCCCCCCCCCTTCACCCCCCAATGCCAAATGGCAGCCATTGCGAAACAGTTACCCAACGCTCCCCCTACTCCACCTCCCCTGCCCCGTTCCATTCCATTGAGCTGCGTTCTGTTCGGTTCCATTTCGTTTTGGCCCCTGTCCTTGTTGCTCATACGCCGCGTGCACCACAAAATGCAATATCCCTAAAAACCAACAACAACAACAGCTGCATGTGGTTGTTGTTGCTGATGATGACGATGATGATCATAACATCAATTAAGGCTTCCATCTATCTATTCAACCAACAAAGCCAAAGCAAAAGCCAAAACGCCCCACAAAACAAAAACCCGAAACCCCAAAATGCCGACCAAACGAATGGACAACAATAACAACAACAATAACAGCAGCAGCAACAAACAACAACAAGGACATAGAGTTTGCTTCTTGGTTGGTTAGTTGGCTGCTTGGCTTGTGGACATCTTCAGCTCATCATTTCTAGAAGGCCAACAACAACAACGAAAAAAATGAAATAATAAAAATGCAGAACTGTTGCCGAATGGCAGATACCCTGTGCCCAGTCACGAGCTGACCTAAAATACACTCGAAAAAAACACTAGCTGCATTCAAATTTCAAATTTTAAATTTTTAAATACGTTCCTGAATATTTTAAAATCAAGAGCGCATCACGAATTCTTAGTTTTATATTCGACAGTTGATTTAATGTAATAAACACAACTTTTTTTTAATGGAACTAAAAAGTTTTTAAACTTAAGTGCTGTATTTGAGTTTAAATACTTAAAAAATTTGGGATTGTCAAAAAAGAATCTTGTCCTCAGATTAAGAAATTTCGTATGAGGTACAAGAGACTTAATTGTTTGTCTGAGTGTACGTCTATACTCTCAAGCACAGAACAATCCACACATACATCTATGAAAAAATTGATTTCTAAATATCTTTTGTTCTTATCGTTTAACCGTTATGATATCTGCATAAATATACATCAAAAATCCAGCTTTCACCTTCCACACATTTTAATTTAGAGTAAAGTAGAGACAGGTCCACAAATAATAATTTTGCGTAATATTAAGGATAATTAATGAAAGAAATAACTAAAAAATTAAGAGCCAGACGGGCAAACAGACTTGGCTAGATCAGCTTACTATATACATATATATATACTTTATAAGTTCGTCGATAGCCCCTACTGCCCGTTACTTGCACATACCCCCATTTTATACACCTTTTGTTGCCCACTTTCAATGTGCAAAGGGTATACAACAAAAAAAAAAATGCGAAAAATGAGTGCAAAAATTGGACGAACGAAAAAGAAGAAAAAAATGAGATAGAAAAGTTAAGAGCTGCTAAAAACGACTCGAGTGTTTCGCCTGAACATGTTAATGGCTGTTGTTCGTTGTTGTTGTTAATGTTGTTAATGTTGTTATTGTTGTTATGCCCTGTAGCCATCACAAGTGGTGGGTAAACAAGATTGTGTCACACATGAGGCAAGGGAACAACGAAGCTTAACTGAGGGAAAAATATCAGGTTCGCTCTGAAAATTTCTACAGCATACTTTATGGAGTTTAAAAACGTAATTTTCTATGCTAGTTAAAATTGAATACTTCCTTATAATTCTCTGCTGATTTTGATCAATAAAATTAACCAAATTTAGAGATACAAATTTAAAGATTATTTTATGGAAAATATTCGATGAAAATATTTGTTAGCCATGTGTGAGTATGAGCGTGTATGAGTTTGAGTACTTATGAGTGGAAATATGGGTATGTACAACAACTGGGATGAATACTTATCGTTATGAGTATAGTATATGTGATAATACTCATAATGAGCACAAGTATGAGGAGCAAAAAGTATAGGTATGAATGATAATGAGTATGCATAATTATGAATTGAAGCATGAGTAACTATAATAATGAGTATATATAAGAACGAATATGTATGATTATGGGGATATATGAGTATGAGTATGCATAAGTATGGATATGTATGAGCATGAGTATGTATATGTATGAGCAGGAAAGAGATATTGATAGGGTTATGAGTACAAATATATTTGAGTTGAAGCATGAGAATTTATAATTAAGAGTATGTATAAGAATGAATATTATTATGAGTTTATATGATAATTAGTATAAGTATGTATGAGTATGAGTGTGAATGATTATGAGTATAAATGAGTATGAATATGATTAACTAGTTTGTTCTTTTTGCTTAATAAATTGTAATTGCGTGTATATGTATAAGATGAAATGTGTACGCAATGCCTACTCATTCCTGCAGACTACCCACTACTCAAAAGTACGCTTTGATACAAATGGGAACTTACTGCAGGGTATCTGCTAGTCAAGCACTCGTGACGACAGCACTTTTTACCATTGTTGTTGTGTGGCTTACACAAATGACTGCATTTGGCAGAAACACACACTCGCACACACGCACACACAGCTGAGGGGCATATATGTAAAGCTCTGTAGAGTGCTTGGCACAACAGCAGGCAACTCGTCAACGCTCCCCCCCCCCCCGCCCACCATCCCCCCACTTAACACTGGCGCAACAAACTTGGCACGCAAGAAAGCAAAATGTATCTCATTGATGTGGCTTTTTAACTTTTCATTATTTACCGCTAAAAGCATCTTTTAAAAAATTTCAAATAGCTGGCGCACAAAAAATGAAGAAAAAATTGCACACAACAAAACAAAGCATCAAAAAAAATGGGGATAAAAGAAGCAAAAGACGAAATGCGAGAGTAGACAACAAAAATGGTTGGCTGCGCGCAAAGTGCCAGCCCTCAGCTGTGCACAGCCCTCTGCCCACTCCTCCTCGCCCCCCACGCTCCATCTGCTGACTGCCACCATTTTGCCAGCGCTTTGATATTCGCAGTTGTACCCAACAGCCCCCCCCTCTGGCTAGCCCCCGCTCTGTAGCTGGCAGGCTCTGAGCCTTACCCGCTTTGTCGTCCTTCAACTCATTTAGCTGATGCTGCTCTCAGTTTTTTTATTTTTATCTTATTTTTCTTTTTTTGCTCTTCATTTTGCTTGCCAAAGCCCCCTGGAAGCCTGCGCCCCCCTCCCTGCTGTCACGCTGGCTTTCGTCTGTGCGTTTTCTGCTCATTTCTGCTTCCTTCATTCGTTTTTCTTTTTTCAGCGCTTTCGCATTTTTACTTTGATTGCAAAACGCACTTTTATTCTCCATGTTGCGCTTAAACGCTTTTAAAGGCTTTTCTTCCTCTTGCCACACTCACTACACTCTCTCTCCCTCGCTATATCTCTCTCTCTCCCTTTCTCAGTTACTTTGCCTGCTTTCCTGCCTCGTGCTTCCTTTTCTGCCCTATTCCTTTATTTCTGTCCTGCCTGCCAGCCTGTCGTCGTCTAATTTAGCCTATTAGTTAGTAGATGCTTTTACACACACACACACACATAAGCGCCTATGTTATATAGAAACCTTGGCAGGCTTTAAGCTCGCACTGCTCAAGAACCTTTAAAAGCAATCTCCATTAAATATGCCCAATGGAACACAGTCTACAGAATCTAGACTAAGTAAAGAAGCTTAAAACGAAACTTCGAAAACCTTCGAATTTATTTAAGCCTTAAAAGAAGTCATTGAATAACTGTTTGAACTCTTTTCTAGTGAATAATTAAGCAGAACCTTATAAACTAGGAATGATTAACACATCTAGTCAAGGATTTTTCATCTTTTCGTGAATTTTTAAAATATTCTTATGCAAAAAGCTTGTAAACAAAATGCGATCCTATAAATATTGCCATCTATTAAGAAACAGAAATTGTCCTGATCAATAATATATAGAATATCAGAAACGTCTTATTAAATGTTTTTTTATTTAATCATAGAAAAACTAAACCTTAAGATTTTTTTAGTCTTCCCTCGCTTAATAAAAAGCAGATGTGACTGAGTAACAAAAAGTATTTCAGAAAACGTAAGAACCTCTTAGAGTGCCGTAAGTCCTAATCCTCAATAAATCTCTGTCACCAAATACCAAAATATTTTTAAAAAACTCAGAAAATGTAGCTTTTTTATGCTTTATAAAATTACTTTGAAACAGTTATAAGTGCATTAAATTAAACTAAGGTAAGGTATACGGAAAGATTATTAAACTTTTCAATAATAGTTCATAATTTCATATAACAAGTATTTAATAACTTAAATAAATGTTTTATAAAATTTGATGAAGACTTAACCGGACATTCCTGGTAAATCCCGTCGGGCATTCACTTTTCGTGTTCGATGTTTGAACTTGGATTTTTTTTATAAACACAAATCTGTTCATTCCTCGACACTAGAAGTTTACGTCCATTAACTGCCTATACATATATAATATTATCAGTTCATATCGCATCAAAAGCTTTCATTCAGATAACGAATATATATGGATATATGATAAAGAGTATATACGAATATATACGTTAGTCGAATGAGAAGCACCGACCCAGATTATATATAAATGTGTTATAAAATTAAATTAAACTAGGTATATAAAACATACAAAATAATGCTGAATTAAAAATTAAAGCAGGCTTAGCAATGTAAAATTAAGAGTATATATAAAAAAATGAAAATTAATTAAGTTTGGATTGGTTAAGTAAGTTTTAAAGTGCTACTAAAATAATATTATATTTAAAAATATGTTTAAATTTTGCTATAATTTTCTTGACTCTCAAGAGGCGAGATTTCGTTTGAATTCAATTTCGCAATCAGTTAAAATGTATTCATTCGAGATCTGGCCAATTTTAAGAAGTGGTATCAGCAACACTAAAAAGTTGAATTTATCAATAAACAGAGATTGTAATTTAAGTTACTTGGAATTGTTGGAAATATTGGGTCATCTTCTCTGAGTGAGCAATGAAGTAGTATTTGTTGGTCCCGAAATGTCAAATAACACTTTTTTGGTCGTTAGATGGAGTTGTCCAGATTTTCAATTAATTGTGCAAATTTTGAATCAAACGAATGTTTGTCCTACATAAGCAAAAATACATATATATCTGAAAATGGGCTTGAGCCTTATTATGATCTTTAGCTGGTCATTCCCTCTGAGCGAGCAGAGAAGTATTATTTGCATGAATCTGATATCAAATAAGACTTTTTTAGTTCGCTAAGAGGTATTGTACCCATAAAAACGAAAGCAAAAAAATACTACCCTTAAAAAAACTGAGTTGTAAAGCTGCGCCGTTTAAATGATTTAAATCTTTCGATTTAATTAGCATCATTTTAAAAAATTCAATTTCATTTTGCATTTTGCTAGATTATTACAATACACACACAGAGAGAGCGACAGAGAGAGTGAGCGTGTGTGCGAAAGAGAGGGGAGTGTCAAAGGTAGAGACTGTTTGTGCGTAAAAAGGCGTTACGCCAGCCTCTCCGACTGCGGGCAACAAATTGGCAGGCACGTTGGCGTGGGAGGGGCTGGACCGTGTATTTGGCTGCTAACTTTACCTGTGAACCACACTCGAATAGTTGACGCCAGGCCCCAGACCCTGCCCCGCCCCCGCCCCTTCGGCAAGCTGTTGCCATTGCGGCCCATGCGCCGGTCATGCCCATTAATTTTTCAATCATACAATTTGAGCAAGCGGAGCGAAGCCGGCGCTCAACTGAGGCGCCAACTGCGGACCAGGTCGGACAGCACCAGATATGCCGCCAGCAACAACAACAACAACTACTACAACAACGCCGCGACGTTTCATCCTGGACGCTCAACTAAAATCAAGTGCATGTCCCTTGGTGCTGAAGATACACTCAAAACTCATCGACACGACAGCAACAGCAACAACAACAACAACAGCAACAACAGAAAATACAAAATACAAAAAAATAAAATGGGAAAAAATGTCGCCCTGCTGTTTCCGGAAAAGTGCTCGGGGCGCACATATGTCAACTTTTTGCACTGACTGTTGCCCGACCGAACGACCGTCCGTCCGTCTTGCTTTGCTGCTAGTTATACCCTGTATCCCTGGTAAACGCGTTGAAAAGGGCATATAAAGTATATACATGCATATAATAATGATACATACATACAAAAAAATGGTTCCGGCCGACAAAGTAACTTTTATGGAGTGCCAATCAAAGCAACAAGACCTTGAATTCATAAAAAAAACTGATCACTGATCCTGATGGATTCCATGGGTTGTCGGTTCGCGAAATTTTCTAAAAATCGTGTTAGAACAACCAAAGATTTATCACAAATTATAACAAAAATTATAAATTATAAATTTATTAGGAAGGCTTTAGAAAAGTATACACAAATTGAGAATATTTTACGTGTTTGGTAATTTTCCTCGACTCCATTGAAAATGAAAATTTTAGTTATTTTTGGCCTTGATTTTACGTGCACAATTTAATTGCCATTTTCGAGTCCTGCAGAACAAAAATTATTAAGAAATCAAATAATTTTGGCTATATAGAATTACACTCAGATAAAATTACAACCATGTTGTACTCACATTTAGCATACAGGGCATCTCCTAGTCGAGCGTATGTTCGTACGCGTTGTTGTTTTTGCACGCACACTCAGCCTATGTGCGTGTGTGTGTGTGTGAGTGAGTGTGCGACAACTTTAGCCAAGAAGTTTTGACAGCAGGCATCGAGCAGCAACAGAGCGAAGCGGGGCGTGGCGGAGGGGAGGCGGGACGGGACGGAGCGCTTGAAGAGCGGCACAACTTGAATTGGAAACTTTTGAATGTCCCTCTTATCAAAATCGTATAATTTGAATGTAATTTGCAACTGCAAAAAGGGCGACAGCAGGCATAGGCAAAAGACGCGCCCCAAACCCAAAAAAAAACCGAAAAAAAACACGAAACTCAGACCAATCGCAAACTCAATGCGAAGCCAAGGGTTGGCAGCACAGAACGACATGGGGTGGGGGATGAGGGAGGTTACGGGTGCGGGGTGTTTGCAGCAATGCGGTAAAGTCAATGAGACGACGACAGGTTGTTAAATGTTTAATGCGCTCTCTCTCTGGGCTACAGCAAGACAAAAGGCTTTTAAGCGTATGCTAATGCTAATAAGGGAACCCCACGCCCCTCTTAATGTGGGGAGCTTCATAATGAAATTAACAAAAGTAAACATAAATGTCGCATACGCCAAATTTAATTGAAATTCGTCGATGTTTGAATGAAATAATATATGATAATGAGTTGTGGCATAGATGTTAAAAGTCATGAATATGCTGTGTGCTTCTTGTGGATTCCACTTTTTTGACTATTAACTTAACTTTTCATTCAATTGTGCACACATCAAAATGCAAATAATTTATCAAAACTTTCTCTCCACGCCAAAATATACTATTGTGAGGAATTCAACAGAACATTATAAACCTAATACTTCGATCATTTGCTATTTATCGAATTGTAATTAAAATGACATGATCTAGATATAAGAAAAACATGATCTTATATAAACCAAAAATTCTTCTGGTATTCACCATTTTAATAAATAGGTCTAAATGACATATGTTTTGTTTTTAAAACACATTATAGCCCTTTATTTATTTATTTATATTTCATGAGGAATAATTATTGTCATATTATTTACTATATTTTTTAAACTACACTCACATAAATGTTTTTTAATATTGTTTCCCAATGAAATTATTTATAAATCCCTCTTGAATATTTCCAAGCTACATTTACATAAATAATCTAATAATCTTTCTAGAATTTTGCATATTTTAGTGTCTGTAAAAAGCGTAAACATCGCACCTTTCAGTCAATAAAAAGCTGCCATTTGCGTTTTTACACGTGAGAAAACCTGAATTTGTCATGCATGCTTTCATGCATGAGCAGTAAGAGAATTGCGCTAAGCTCGCAGCTAATCATTTAATTTGCACGAAATGCGCTTTGAGCGTCAAAAGTCTGCCGCAAAATGCAGTCTTACGGATTAGCCGCCGTCCGTAGCTCCTAAATAGTCCAAATAGTGGATGAGGAGGACGGGGGGTGGAGGGAAGGGGTGCGGGGTGCGGTATGTCGCTGGTGGCAGCAGCGGCAACAAATAGCGATGATGACAACAATTTAAAATCCATCAAGAGCACAAAAAGGCCTCATTAAGTCAAGAGGGTGACAACGCAAATGGGCTGGGCGGCTGCGGGGCGTGTTGCATGCCGTATGTGCCACCAGCCCAGCCCAGCCCAGCCAGGCCAGGCCAGGCCAGGCCGAGCAAACGCAGCCCGAAACCCACCCACCCCTGCTCGCAGAAAATGTAAGCATAAGACACAATAGTAATTATTGCCTAAATAATTGCAAATGATGAAGCAGCTCTCTGGTTGCTGCCAGTGGTGCGACGACTGTTGCTGCTGCTGGTGGTGCTGCTGCTGGTGGTGGTGGTGGTGGCACACATGGTGGTCCATTTGCTGTTGCTGCCTGTCACCATTTGTCCAGCGGCGCTAAACACAAGTGCACTACAATTGAGAAATGTTTCAGCAGGTTTTCAAGTTGCTTCTCTGATGAGCTGTGCGGCAAATAAATCGGCCATAGGCGACTTGTGTATGCGCTGCATTTCGAGAATATAAAAAAGGAACAGTTCATAATAATTAAATATTAATAAAAGTAAATGTTACGGTTGCTGTACAACTAAGAACTTTTATATTTTTTTTATAAATTCTTCTGAGTAAAGTCCCCAAATGCATAAGTAGTACTCCTTCTAGATTTCAGTCTCCCATCACTTGCCCAAAACCAAGCCAGTATGTATGCTCAACTAAAGCTAAATATTAAACTTTTCATTCTAAGCTACGCTTTTGAGAAGCGCAAAGAGAGGCGCCAATATTGTTTTGTACATTGAACGGTAGCTATCGGATGTATTTGATAATCCTAGCAACCGTCTTTGTACAAAACAATGTGGCACATAATCAACAAAAAAAACGAGCAAAAATGATATTTAAAAATTGTGCAAAATTAAATGATTACAATAAAATAGAAAATTCGAACCGGTTCGATTTATTGAAACTAATCGAAAATCGCGACTTCTTAGTTACATTTAAGACTGCTCCATTATTTTTGGGTAACATGAGTATTCGGAACTAATCCAAGTGCGCATATACTCAATTCGGGACCATTTGGTGGGACTGACAAAGACGCAGTTCGTCATTCCGAGTGACTGTCAACACCTCGGGGTGTCGCACTAAAGCGCACAGTTGTTGCACACACACACATAGAGAGAGATAGAGAACGAGAGAAGGGGAGCGAGGGAGACGGAGAGCAATAGAGAGAAGCTGGTGCCGTTGAGGGGGCGTCATGAGCTGATGGACAACTGGGTAAACCAGAGCCCGAAAACAACGAACTGAAATTTCAAATGCTTTGCGAACGGGGGTGACTCCACCCCTGCCACTTGGCCTGTGCCCCCTCGCCCCTGGCACATTCCCAAATGTGTCGATGGGTTTTGTAATTCGAGCAGGCAACGAACTGGGCTCTGGCTTAGGGCCCTGGGGTCTGGGCTCTGTGTTCCAAGGTCCGCACAATATGAAAATTGAAAAGGGAAAATGGAGAGAGAGGCAAATTGTAGCAGCAACAACAACAAAATGAAGATCAAATGAATTGTTGAATTATATGCCACAAAATTTGAAATCAATTTGTCCATGTGTTTCGTCTGCTTTGCCAGTGTGAGTCCTCGATCCTGGCTGCTGGTTCCGGGTTCCTTATTTCCTGACATCCTTGAGGGCTGTCTGCTGAGTGGGCGTAGGGGGAAGGGGAAGGGAGGACTGCATTGGCTCGAGCGCTCTTTATACGGAAATAACTTAATTCACTTTCGATTAGTTGCTGTTAAACAAGAACAGGACCGGGACAAACCCAGATAACAAAATTCTAGAAAAAAAACATCACACTACGAGAGACTAACCAGAAATTATTTAAATATAGAATTTATCTGAAAACTCATCGCTTATCCCGATAAGGTACAATAACTAGAAAAGCTCCAGATTTAAATGCAGAATTAATAAAGAGGCTAAACCATGAACCGGAAGTCATTCCTAATCAAAATCGGTTCACTTTTGACAAATTTTGGAACCACTTCTAATGAAAATTTTTGCGGTAAATGTTTACAAGAAATTTGGATAAAAAATTATGCTTTCCTATTTTAAGGCAAAATTAATCTGAAAGTCTAAACTATTAGCAAAAATTCATTTCTTATCAAAATCGGTTCAGTTTTGGCAAAGTTATGAAGCTATACATTTTTTCATATGGAAATATTTGCAGTGAAATTGTAAGAAGAATTTAGACGAAAAATTCTTTTGCCAGATTTAAATAGGGAGTTAATAAAGATAAAAAATCATGAAAAAAGCTGTTTCTGACCCAAGTCGGTTAATACAACACGGTATCGGACGCGGGAATATACTCAAAATTTAAAATCTCCAGCCATAAAAAAATTGCGCTCAAACGGACAAATGGATCTTATAATAAAACCAATACACTCACTTTCAGTTTGTGAACAGAGTAGAGATACTATGCAGAAAATTCAGTTCGCCTCAGAGCAGAGCGTAAGAGTTTTCCGCTGCATTGTTTCGCATTGACACATAGAAACTTCCGGGAACAAGCGGGTCACGGAATCAAAGACATAAATAGAAAGAGACAGATGGAGGGCAGGAGAAAGAGGGAGAGGGGCGGGGTGCAGGTGTTTTTGTGTGTGCGAGTGTTGGCATTGACATGGTCGCCCTTTTGGCCCTGTTGTTGTTGGCTGGCATGCGGCAGGTGGGAACACGTCAGAGATTCGCATCCGTTGCCACATCCGCATTTGCATCCGCGTGCCTCGCATGGCCCAGTCGCTCACTTAGCCAAACTGCAGCCTTTTGGCCGCTTTCGTTGTCAGCCAATTGATTGAGACACGTGCCTCCACTTGGCAACAACAGCGACAACAGCAGCAACAACAACAACAACAACGGCAACAACTTAAAGCGAGTCTAAAGAAGTCAAAAACCAGGCCACGTGCCGGTGCGTGTGTGTGTGTACGGGTGGTTGTGCGTGTGTTAATTTTGTCACCTCCTGCTGCAGGAGCTGCCTAATTTGACGCTGCATGATAACAAACAGCCCCTCAATCAACCCCCCGCACATCCCCTTTTTACCCCGAAAAAGCTTTCGCCAATTTTCATTGCGATTGTTTGTTGTGCGTGCATGTGTGTCTATGTGTGTGTGTGTGCGTATGTATGTGGGTCACGCCTTCTGTTACACAATCTATAAATTTATTAAATGTAATCATTGCATTTGTTGCCTGCCCATATACCCTATACTATGCCCAGCATAGGCTATTAGCAACACAATATCCTTTTGACTGCCGATTAATTTTTTTAAGATCTTTTAAATCTGTATCCAGTTAGATAAGATCATCTAACAGTTCTAAGTTAACTCGAAGCAAAAAATTATTTGATTGGTTTGTTTTGCGGTTCGAATCTTTAGGTTTGGCGCCTAATCCTGATTTTCCAAATTTCTTTTTTTAACTTTAGCTAAATTTTTGGACTATATTTTTGAGTGGAATATTGCCTTTAGTTTGTTTTAAGCGAGATATAAAACAAACCAAAAAGTGCAATTGTAGGAATTATATATAAATTTGAACCAAAAATTATGTCTCCAGCTTTAAATGTAGAATTAATAAAGAGACTAAACCAAGTACATATAGAAATTTTTGGATACCATTATTTGTTATTATTATTTCTTTTTTTATCCAATATCTATAAAAAATTTAAACTCTGCTAAAATTTAAAGTATGTTTGACAGGGAATTTTTGCGCGGTCCCATTTACAGGGTAGCGCCTAGTGCAGCACTTTAAATTGTTTTGTGCTTTTTCAACAACATCTAATTTTTATTTATATTTTTGTTATTATTTATGGCAATTTAATATTTCATTGTTCAATTAAGTGTTACCTTTGGCACGCATGCAGAGTGCGGCATGTGGGCGTGGCAGCAGTCCCAGCCGCCCTTGTCGCCGCCCGACGAGTCCTGTGGCAGCTAAATGAATTGTTTGTTGTATATATTCGCCTGGCACACACGAGTCCTGCCTATTGTCCAGGTCCGCACGTGGGCCGCAGGGGCGGAGAAGGGGGAGTGGCCAATTTTGTATGGTGCGTCTAATTGAATATATTCATGTTTGCGCATCTCTAGTTGTGCACGCCCACTATTATTATGATTATTTACAGCTCATTGTCTGCGCGCATGTGTGTTGGTGTATGTGTGTGTGTGTGAGCGTGTGCGCGTCTGTGTGTGTGTGTGGGAGATTGTTCCCGGTATTACCGCAGCGAATTTCCGGGTTATCGTACTGTATTATCTATGCATATATATATTGCACAATACGAAACCTCTGAAACTTGCTGCTGCAAGCGACCGTTAGCAACATCCTCTGCAGACTTATCGATCAGCTGATCGATAGGCAGCTAAATATTTTAGAAACGCGCTCACAATTGTTATTTGATTTGGAATCACGACACTCAGCTGTTATGTAGGAATACGTTGTTGGACAATAACAGTGAGTCTCGCGTTCCAAGTCAAATGCAATAAATCGGGAGCAGCCTCTGAATCAGATGTTGGGCTTGGTCTTTGACAAACAATATGGTTTTTGATTTTAGATACTCCCTATATCCGGTATGTGAGCCACTTTTTGAATACAAGATGTATGGGGTGTCTGCAATCACAAACCACGTAGCCACAATCTGCCCAAACGGTGTGTGATCGTTATCGTTATCGTTATCGTTATCGCCAGGTGCAGCCCCTCGCGATTGATGAAAGCATCTCCAATGAGCTTTTTTGCATTGGATTAGTTCTCATCGATGCCGATGGGTTGTGCCAGCAACAACAACAATAACAACAACAAGGACAAAGAAGAAGAAGGAGAATAAGCAGAATAAGAAAAATAAGACACTTGTGATTCCCCTGTGGCCCAGCCCAGTTCCGATTGCGCGGACATCTCAACGTTTGATTCGATAACCGATGAGATATTCACGTTATCGAGACTGCGACAATGGCACTTGACTACAAGATTGAGTATTGAATTCAATTCAGGCGTGTTGAGAGACTTCTTCATTTCAAACCATATAAAAAGTGGTTCTTAGAAACTAATTGAACTACGTTACTGAAATTCGCTGTGAAAAGGCTTCGTAGAGGCTTGAATTTTAATAATTTAATCATTCCATAAATTTGAGAAAGTAAGTGTATGTGAGAAAGGTTTAGTAGAGGTTTAAAAATTAAAAACTCGTCTATAAAAAATAAGGGTAATTTTTTTTAATTGGTTCATCATATTCTCAAAAGTATTCTGTCTACGATACTTACATTTTGATCCCTTATTGAAAAGGTTATTAAAATTCAATATATCACAGTGCTTATATGCAAACCAGATGAAAAGCCTGCACTGAGAGTGGTTCAAAAGCGGTTCCGACTTAAATTTTTTGTACAAATTTCTGCTAAGTAGCTGTAGTTGGTTTTAAATGCTTGTGAGATGGAATCTGATCAATCTAAACTTTCAATCTTCACTGTGAAAGATGGTCATAATTGATTGCCTTAGATGTATTGCCATGTTTAAATTTACTTTAAATGCATATTTATTTTACTCCGAACCATTGCATAAGTGGTTCACAAGGCTCATAAAATCCAAAATATTCACGCTACGTTACTAAAATTTGGATTGCATATTGAAAGAGTTAAATATGTTGCGAGCCAAATAGAATCAGAATAGAAGATGGACGGCTTGTTAGCTGATGGCATTTGTTGTCATCATCGTCGTCGTTGTTGTTGTTGTAGTTGATGCTGTTGTTGTTGTTGTTGGGCCTTTCAAGTGCACATTAATGAGCTGCTTGTATGCTTTTAATTTGCATATGTCTGTCAGTAAATGCCCAATCGATAGATAGATGGGCTTTTGATTAATTAACATACACACACACACGCAGACACACACGCCCACAGACAGGCAGACAGGCATGTGCATATGCAAGCTGGCCGCATCCGCATCCAGGACCATGTCCGTGTCCGTGTCCGTGTCCAAGCGAACACCATGGCCAGAAACCATAATTGATTGTCGATAATTCATGCGAGCTTAAATTGCCAATTGCATGTGGAGCGACGGGGGCCGGGCGGTGCGGCGTAGGCGGCGCTACAACGACGTCGGCTAATGGTAAACATATAACATATATAAGCATTCCGTATATACATGCTTACTTATTCAAGAGGGTCCTTTGATAAGTATCCGCCCTTCAACTGGTGAACATGCATTGGCCTGCTTGACTCTAATTTCTTTATGTATTCAATATTCAATATGGTCAATGTTAGTTAGTGTGACATAACCTCAAATTACCTAACCTAACCTTAAATTAATTTACCAAACCTCACCTCAAGGTACCTAAGCTAACCTAACCTAACATAACGAAACGGCATAGTAATTTTCACTACAAAAAATTAAAAGGCAATAATAATAAAGTACATTATTTTTAATTTTACGAGTTCTCTTTACCCGATCTATCGAACTTTTAATTTTTCTATTTGAAAACGACGTTAAAAACAGAAAGAAAAAAATAACTATTAACAAAAAATGTCTCAGAAGTAAGAATTGTAGTTTAAAGGCAAAGCAATGGGTTTTTTTAACTCTGTACAGATTGATTTTCTGGAAATTTAATTTCGGAACGATCTCTCCAAATATTCACTATTCTTTATTTGCCTTTTGAAAACCCAATTCTGGAAACCATGTTGCCAAAAAGTGTTAGTCAAAATCAAGCCTGAAACTTTGATCGATAACAATTATCAATTGATTGTGCTAGCGGTCACTTAAACCGATTACAGAACTGACAACCCGCGCGTTTATATACTTATGAATATGCACAGCAAATTGGCTTTTGTGGGTGTTTGTGCGTGAGTATTGGTGTGTGTGTGTGTGTCTGTGTGTTTGGGTCGTTGTCCTTTCGTCTGGGCCCCCTAACGGCCAGTTGTGGCCAGTGGCCGTGCAAAAACTGCGCAACATGATGAAAATCCATGGCAAATTAAAATTGGCACATTTTCGCACGAGACCGGCCAGCACACAAGACAGCCAGCTAGTGGGGCCGACGGGGCAGAGAGGGGCGCCTGGAGGGGCTGCAGTGGCGACGGGCAGACAACTGGGCCCGAAACAAAGCCATCAATTTTGGTTGCTGTTGTTATTGTTGTTGTTGTCGTGCTTGTTTGCGAATTAAAGTTGCGATGTAAATAAGTCGGTTGATCAGCATTAATGCTAAGCGATGGCACGCGATACCGTTAGCGGAACGTTCAGTGTTGGTAAATAACTTGAACTGCTGCAAATATGAGGAATTTACACGCATTAACATGCGAATAGGCTGCTTTCTTTAGCGCCTGTGCTCTAAAATGTATTGTGAAGCATACGCAATAGATGAACAGTGTTGTAAAAGAAACTGTAAAGCAATTGAAGCTCACCGAACTGTCAAAACTACTTCTACTGGTTTGAAGGATCTCAGGTGAATCAAGTTAAAAAACTAATTTATCTTGATAAAAAAATAATCATAACTGATTGATAATCATAATGCTAAACAGTTAAACAAGAATCAACGACTGTGTTTGATTCAAGTCTAAATCTAAATATATTTAAAAGCCTTGAATATTCGTAGCACGATCTGAATGTATACCAAAAATCACCATCAAAATAAAATTAAATCAGTTTATGTAACGCTAGGAATAAAGTTAAATTTGGGTTTATCATGGAAATAGGCAATTCATAATTCTATAATTATTTATTTATTTTTAACTTCGTTAGAGAGCAGTTTAAGCCAAACTTCCAACATGGCTGTATAAAAAAAGTGAATAGCTCAAAGATTAAACAAGTATCTGACTACCAATACGAAGGGCAGGAGAAACTAACCTATACTCCCTATATATAACAAACAATTGAGAAATTGGGTTTACATCGATTTCGACTTGTTGGGCACTTAGTTGCTAATGTGGCCGATATTTGCAGTAAGCTATGTCATATCTGAGAGGCATATGCAGACAAAAATAAGGCACTTTAGCAGCCGAGAGTCCACAGTGCGTGTCCATCAGGAAGCCCAACCGAAAGAAAAGACTAGATCCAAAATTTATGCACTAAATGAGCGTGTGAAGCGAAAGGCCCTTTTCGACTGCTATGTGCATTTTTTGACTAGTCATAGATAACAGTCTGAAAGGGCCTTTTGGCTCAAATGCGTTGGCAACAGCTGGTCGGTAAGTCGATAACGATAACGATAACAGCGCATCTGGTGACTAGCCGTTCCTGAAGTGTCAAATAGTGGGTACTGCTCGTAAGAAAATGTACGTTGATTTTTATTTGGCACATCAGTGACAGCCTGTCACAAGCGAGTGCACGACAGCCACGCCCAGATGGGATCTGGGATGCGGATAGGGCCTCGTGGCATCCAAACTGGAACTCGATTCTCCTCTGTCATATGCACTCGATAACTATGGCAGTGAGAGTGGGGTTTCCTTGTTAGATGCAGCTGTCAAATGAGAACCGATGAACCGATTGTACGATAACCGATAACTACAGGAATAGGCACAGCCGTACTCTACGCTTTTGGGAACGAGTATTACAAAAAACTCTCGGTTCCATTGCCGTTGAGTAGAGCTGTCCTGATTCAGACCTCAACTGAAATTAAATAGTAATTGGTTTTTTTTTTGAAAAAAAAGGAAAACATTTCACTTTATTAATAAACATATACGCATATGCTACAACTAAATGGAGAGTTAATATGTCGAGATGGGAATGACGATGGATTCATATGTGTAGTGTGTACAATTTATATGAAATGCATGCTAATTTGGTTTATTACTTAACAGGTTTTTCATTTTGACCGATTTAATACTCGACTTGTGTTGTCTTTTTTGTTTGGTTGATCTGTGAAACACCGTTCTCAGATCTAGCCCATGGCATTTTTAACGCACAGCTTTTCCATTTGTTCGGAGTAGAAGCCATTAAAATTGATTCTATGCACGAGATTCATGAATCGATCGGCGGTATTATCCTTGGCCAGATCATTGATTTGCTTAAGGAACGATATGAGCATGCCCGTAAATTCCAAATCGAAACGTTTAACGCGCTCCGCAAACGTATCCGTTTCATCCAGGGTGCTCTCCGACTACATATTTCGGGAGAGATCATAAAAAGAGTTACCAAAAAATTTCAATAAGTGAACAGTATATAGAAATATCAGTGTCAAATTATAAAAAATAAATATTATAGTGAAAAATATAATTTGTACATAAACTGGGACAATGAATTGGGTTTAAATGAAGACTCTGGGCGGACAAACTAAAACTGACATGCGAACGAGCAAAGGCAAAGCCGAAAAAACTGATATGTAAGACAAAAAAATAAATGTTAAATGAAAAAAATAAATGTGCATATAGGCTAGTTAATAAAATTTGCATAATGGGTCGTATAACCATGTATGTGCGCATATGGTATACCTGTGGCCGATCCGATATATCTGGCTCAGAATCGGACGGATCCGTATTCTCATCGTTGCTATCACAGACCATAGACTTAAGCTCCGCGTCGAGAAAGAAACGTTGCGAACGCTAATTGCGCGATTTATGTTTAATGTATTATTATTAAGTTGCAACATTTCAAAATATTTGTTGAGCAGGCGGGCGGGCAGGCATGAGGGAGAGAGAGAGACAAGGAAACAAGACACATGTAGGCAATATACAAGACAAAGGCAGGCTTACAATTAAACACGCGCCTATGAGTTCCAGAAATATACATATATATATATATGCAGCCGGCTAGACGTACCTGTATAAACTCGCAGAACTTCAGACAGATCTTGCACAGCTTAAATATGGCACGATTCAGATGCGACGTTTCGGTCAGCATGCAATTCTTGAGGCACAGATCGAGAAAGTCCTGATGCAAGCTGAGCACCATGTCCACATTCTCCACGTTCTTCATTTTCTCAATAAATATATGCCAATTGGGCTCAATGATCTCGATCATCATATAATACTCCAGATTCTGCACGGCGTTCATCATGCGCTGGCGCAGCGTGAAGGCCGAGCGATAAAGTTCAGCGGCATGCGGCGAGAACTTCTTGGCTATCGAATTCTCCTTCCAAATTCTGCAAAGATTTGGATGGACATTAAAGTAATTTCGTCATGACTTTTACTTAAGATCCAACTCACTTGCACAGCTGACGCTCGACGTGCTTGCAGTAGAAGAGCTGGCGGAAGAGCATCTGATACTTGGTGATGGCAATGTGATTGAGGACCAGGGAAACGGGCCACTTCACCTCGTACGTAAAGGCGAAGCATTCGAGGCCACTCAGGTCGAGGCGATCGGTGGTCTTCCAGTATTCTGCAATCGTGTTTAAGAGTGAAACGACTTTCATAAATCAGAAAAGTGGGCGATGCTTACCTTCCTTCTGATTCATGATCTTGGACATTTGCGTGACGAGATCGTAGGTGAGAAGCTCGCAGTGCAGATCATCCTTGTACGGATCGCAGCGTGCGGACGACAGACGCAGCGTCAGGCCCAACAGATTCTCGAGGGTCATCGGCAGCACCAGATCCACATTCTTGGACAGCTCATCCTCGCAAGCGTCCATGAACTGCATGGTGAAATCGCCCTGATTCAGCAGCAGATAGCGCTTCACCGACTGCAGATGGCCCATCAGATCGTTCTCGGTGAGCAGGACGTCGAGGAGCATGCGAGCCGCAAAGTAATACGCATCATTGATCACATACACGTGCTGCTCGTTAGTGGGATCGAACTGCAATTTCATCTGCTGTGTGGGCATCACGCGCTTGCCGCACTGCCGGATCACGTTGAGATACTTGCCGGTGCGCAATATCTTATCCGAGTACTTCTCGAGAAACGTGGGTATACATTCGCCACGCACTGTGTACCGTTTCTCCCAGTAGTCGTCCGAATAATGCTCGGGCAGCTCATCCTTGTGTATGACCTCATTGTCCTCGACCAGAAACTCGTGCGTGCTATCCACAATGATTCCCTTCTGTATCCAGAGCTGCAGCATGCGCATATACGGCTCAGCCGCTTTCTTTGCCAGCCCAATTATCAGATCCTGGGCGCACTTGTCGCCCTCCAGATGCTTGATGCGTTCGCACAGATGCGAGAGCACGACGGCGCCATTGTAGTGATGCTGTCAGTTAAATGTAAATATCCTTTTATAATATAGTAATATAACAAGGTACAAATATTCTTTTATTACATAGTAATATAACAAGAAGTCGGGCGTAACCGACTGCGGAATTCTCGTTGACAGTATAACAGCTTAAAACAGTCGAAGACGGTCCTAATTATAATTACAAATTATAATTTGTATAACAAAATATTTCTATCTAGCTTTAAGTCTAAGGGACCCAGTAGTCGAAAATCGACTAATAAATAAGAAATTAAATATTTTTTTAGGAAATTAAACAGCTTTATTTATTACAACATATTAGTGTAAAACTTTAAACTATCAAAAGATGTAGTCCTACATGCGCAAAATATCTCAGCTTTTCGAATGTTTATCCCTGGGACTGTTTAATGGAATTGAGTCCTTTGAAAATCAAAAGCTAAAATAGTCCCTGAATTAGTTAAAATGATTACCACGGGAAACTCCGATCATAATCATAATTATAAAGATTTTCAACTCATTCTTGTTTAAGAGCATCCTTTGTGCTTCGATTTCACATAAGTTTAACAATGCAGCTGAATTTAATGAATTTAAGAACTCATGTGGATAATTGTTAATATGCCGTTCAGCGTACACAAAATGATTTAATCATAACTATTGTAAGTCTTACGTCACGTCCCGATTAACTGTTGAGTAATCCTCATTCACTGGTGGTAAAACAACAGAAGTTATTATGTGATCTGATAAGTGAGCTTCCACAATATTTCCGAGTAAGTCATTAATTAGATTGTTTTCATTGCCAACTAATTGCAACGAAATTTCATTAACATTGTCACATTGTCAATGGAAATTGCCTCGTTTGTCCATCGCCAAATTTGATGGTCGACAAAATGTTGCTAATGAGAAAGGCTCTCATATTTTTATTTAATGTTTCATGATGAATCGCTGTGAATTCATTGCAACTTATCACACAGTTTTCAATTAAAACTGTACTAGATCTATGCGGAAAAACTGGAAGAATTTGAAAATCTCCAGTTAAAAGTTTAGTGTTTCCGGCAAAGGACTTAAGTTTATTATATTCGTTCGTACATAAATGCCTTAATGATTTATCTGGAATCCACTATCTCTTTCTCTCTGCGTACATATATATATATGTTTATAGGTATCGCGCTGCACTGCAAACACACGTATGTAGATTAAATGTTTGGTTTTTACTTGTCTTTCTATGTGTGTGCGTTCTTTAAATGTAGTATTACAATTTTTGAATCTTTATAAACAATAAGTAATTGCAACTTTTTATTTTTCTTTTGCATTCGCGTAGTTCAAATACTCATTAAAACATGTGATGAAAATCTGGTGTTAATTGAAATTGTTTTACTGAACTGAAAGGGGAGAAAAACATTTGTATGGCATTTTTTTTAGCGTATTAATATATAGAATTAATACATAGATATTAATATATAGATTAATATATAGATATTAATATATAGATTAATATATAGATTTTTTTAGCGTATTAATATATAGATAATATATAGAAGAAGAAGATTAATATATTGATTAATATATAGATGACACCCCCAGTGACAAAACATTTTTTGTGTGTTCTTTAGAGGAGAAAACTGTCGGCCAAACTTGCTGGCTCTAAAGCTGTGGTAAATATGGATTTCTTCGATTTATAGAATTGCCACGCCACCCGTCGACGTAGCCAAAAAGCCTTAACACTTTATCTGACGGGCATATGTACGAGTATATAAACTGCGTTCGTATGAACGATCAGACGGACGGACATTGCAAACCCAATATACTCTTTTCACTTCGTGAACACGCATAGCAATATAATAGCTGAGAGCACATACCATATCCACCTCGGCCAAGGTGGTCCAGATCTCGTCTATGACCCAAATTGTTGGCTGCAGATAGTACAGGAGCTTGGGCACCGTCAGTTCATTCTTGATCAGCTCCAGCTCCGCTTGCGTCAGCAGTATCTGCAGCAACAAAGAAACCCAAATTAGCCATGATTCTTGTGAAGGATGCAGCATTCAACGCACATAGAAATCGTGGGTGAGGCTGTGCAGCGCAGCGTTGAGCGCATTGTTGACCTGTCCATGGCCATCGGTCAGCGCAATCACCTTCTGTATGCCCATGAAGTGGGAGGCCAGCGGCAGTATCTCATGCACCATTTCGGCCAGCGATTTGTCCATCTGCAGGTTGACGCTGAAGCGCGTCTCGTATTTGTTGAAGCCCTCGGCCGTTTCATCCTTGGGCAGCGCGATAATGTAGCTGCCACGCACACCGCTCAGACAGTAGATGATGTCGTTGAGGAGCACACGTTGCTGGGCATCCAACGGCAGGGCGGCCACCTCCGGCTTGGGCAGCGGATTCTGGCCTTCCACTTTGCAGTAGTCCCACAGCAGATGCGTGCGATACTCGTCCGGCAGCCCATCGTTGTACGCCTTGAGATACTTCTTGTTGTTGATGAGACTGCAGCGCTCCATGAGCGACTTGCTCAACGGAGCGGGCAGCCTGCTGACATGACTGACGCCGCTGCTGGGCCCATCCGAAATGGCCACCACATCACTGTGTACCCCGTTGCTGGAGTCCGTGCTGATGGCAATGCTGATGCCAGATCTCTGGCTGTTCAGCGGACTGGTCGCACCGCTCGTTGCGGGGCTGGTATCGGCGTTGGCGACCGTCGCGGGTTTGTGGCACGTGCTGCCACTGATCGTGGAGGACCGATTGCTGGCCTTGTTGCTGCTGGCGCTGTTCACGATCATGTCGAAGGAGCCCATCGACAGCACCGAGCTGTTCGAAACGGCATTTAGCACGCGCTTCTTGATCTGCGAATACACAAATATAGGTTGAGGGTATTTTTTGAAGTGGTTAGATAATGTCCGAGGCTGCAGACCTAGATCAGAAAGCAATTGGAGCAAAGATCTTGCGGATCTCGGGCTGAAGGGGTATCAAGTGCCGTTAGAACTCTAGTCTGCAGCCCGCAATCGAGTATTGAGTACTCACCAAGCTGAGGTCGCCGCGCGGGACAATTGGCTCAGTGTGCGGGATTGAGATGGGCGCCGGACGGCGTCTGTACGTCGTCGAGCTGGGCGCGGCCACTGTGGACAGATCCGGAGTCTCGTCCGGTTTGCGACTGGTCACCGGCGTCGAAGTGGACAAATCCAGGGAGCTGCGTTCAGAGGCGCCATTGCTCTGCTCATCGACCAGGCTGGTGGCACTGGGGCAGGAGGCGGAATCCGGGTGGCCTTGCACGAGCAGGTGTCTGCTGGTGGGTGGTGGCATGTCATGCGACTGATTCGAGCTGTTCTCGTATTTCGTCTGCCACGCGGGATCGTCCTTGATGCGTTCGGCGAAGACGAGCAGTGCGTACATGGGATCCTTGCTAAGCGGGGCGAAGTGTGAGAATGTGAAGGGTGGCCAAAGGGGTGTGCGGGGGCTGCTACTTACCGCTCAAGGGTGTATGTTATTTCGCTGAGCACTTTGCGGTAATTGGGCCGCTTGCAGCTGATGGACTCGAGCAGCGAGATGAGCTCGCGATCGGAGCGCCGTTTATCGACTGTGGCCCGAAACTCGCGCAGTATCCTGTCTGGCGTATACGGCGTTCTACAATATAAACACGTAAATATTTATCGTATCGTTGCCCAAATTTTGATTTCTATTCCGATTCGATTCGAGTGCAAATGAATCACAAAACAACAACAACAAGCGAGCGATGGACAAAAGCAGAATCAAGCGGGCAGCAGCCGTCAGGGTCAAGCATCTGGTGCACTCTGCGCTGGGGTATGCACTTACTGGGACTCGGCAATGAGGTTTGCCAGCACAATGCGCACTGGGTCGGTTTTACTCGTGACGGCATGTGCCATTTGTTTGTGTAATTTGTGAATTAACGGTTTAAATGAACAGTAATGCGACCCGAATGACAACAAAAACACACAGGCTCTTTTCAGCTGGCGCTCAAGCCAAATTGAGCGGGTTTGCCAATTGATGCTCTTTCTCTTTTACTCTTTTGGATTGTCTTTGGCATGCGCCAGAGTTGCCACTTAGTTGGAAATCTATGCAAATTATCAATTGTTTGACGATACTTTTTTTCAGCTATTACTTACACTTGAGTAGTTTTTTGTGTAGATTAAATTATTCGCTGCTTTTGTCTGACATAATTGCTGGACAACTTAGCCAAATATATAAATAAGTGACAACATTGACTTTAAACGAGAAATATTATATATACTGACATACGATACTGATAATTAAATTTGTTTACTTTTAATTTTAATAACAATTTAAATTTGTTGGTAACTACTTTTAATCTTATTTAAGTAAATTGTTGTTGTTGAACGAATATTTTAGTTGAAATAAGCAGCGAAAAGAATTTCAATGTTTCGCGATGTTTTTTTTTAAAGACGATTAATCGATAGCTTTGATACACATCGCTAGCAGCTGCACGTGCATTGGACATAAGCAACAAATGTTTACCGAAACATAAACATGGGCAAAAAGGTGTACAATGCCAAGGCGCGCCAAAATCCGCAAACCATCGTCGACAACTCGGCCGTCAAGAATGTGAGTAGAGTCGCCAGCCGTGGCCAGTGTCCAGCATTCACCCAGCCACAATCCACAGATCAAAATAGTCACCGAGGATGTCGTCGGCGGCATTGCCACGGGCTACGATGAGGCCAACGCGCTCGTGCTGCCCTCGCAGAAGCGCGCGACCAAGGTCAAAGTGGAGAAGCGCCACAATGTGAAGATTCTCTCGAAGAAGCAGCGCAAGCACCTGCAGTCCATTGTGGACAAAAAGAAGAAGAAGGAGGGCGTAAGTAGAGCAGCTCCCGGGTGGTAGAAAATCCAGTCTAATCTAATGTTTTCATCCTCAAGCGAGCACAACTGCTAGAAGATTTGGCTGCCGTGCAGATACCCGCTGCCGAACTGCAGCAATACACATCCATTAGCCAGGCGCAGACGGTGGGCCTGAAACGTCTGCAGACCCTGGACGACTACCTGGCCAAAAAGAAGGAGCGGCAATCGCAGGTGCTCGTGGAGCAGGAGCAGCAGCGCAAGGGTAGACGTGTGAATGCCATCAAGGGCAGCAAGCGCAAGCTACTGCTCGAGGAGCAGGAGGCGCTGGAGGCCAAACGCAAGAATCCAAACATTATAAACGCTGACGAGTCGGATGACTCCACCACGGATGACAGCGAGAGTGAAAGCGACAGTCCCGTTGAAGCAGCAGCTCCAACTGCACCCACAGCCAAAGAGCAGCCGACCACAAATGAGGCGATTGCCATTGAGCAGCAGCCGGCCAAGCCCACGTCCACGTCTGCAAGCACGTCCAAGGCAGGATCGAAGCCGGTTTACCAGCATAAGACCGTGTATGTGCCCGTGCATCGCTCGGATGAGGTGCAGGCGGCACGCTTGCGTCTGCCCATACTCGCCGAGGAGCAGCAGGTGATGGAGCTGATCAACGAGCATCCGATTGTGATCGTGGCCGGCGAGACGGGCTCCGGCAAGACGACTCAGCTGCCGCAGTTCCTGTACGAGGCGGGCTACGCCCAGCACAAGATGATCGGCATTACGGAGCCGCGTCGGGTGGCTGCCATTGCCATGTCGAAACGGGTGGCGCACGAGATGAATCTGCCCAGCAGCGAGGTGTCCTATCTGATACGCTTCGAGGGCAATGTGACGCCCGCCACGCGCATCAAGTTCATGACGGACGGCGTCCTGCTCAAGGAGATCGAGAGCGATTTTCTGCTCAGCAAGTACTCGGTCATTGTGCTGGACGAGGCGCACGAGCGCAGCGTCTACACGGACATATTGGTGGGTCTGCTGTCGCGCATTGTTCCGCTGCGGCACAAGCGCGCCAATCCCCTCAAGCTGATCATCATGTCCGCCACGCTGCGCGTCAGCGACTTTACGGAGAACTCGCGCCTGTTCAAGGTGCCGCCGCCGCTGATTAAAGTGGAGGCGCGCCAGTTTCCCGTCACCATACATTTTCAGAAGCACACGCCTGAGGACTACGTGGCGGAGGCGTATCGCAAGACGCTCAAGATACACGCCCAGCTGCCCGAGGGCGGCATACTCATCTTTCTGACCGGCCAGCAGGAGGTCAACCAGCTGATGCGCAAGCTGCGCCGCGCCTTTCCTTACAAGGAGGCCACGGGGGAACAGCAGGAGGATCGGCAGGTTGAGCAGGAGGAGCAGCAGGAGCAGGAGCAGGAGTTCGACATGAAGCGCACCATACGCAACATGCGCAGATCGAAGAAAAAGTTTCTCACTCAAATCTCGCTGCCCAAAATCAATTTGGATGACTACAAGCTGCCCGGCGACGATACCGAGGCGGACATGCACGAGGTCAACGACCACGACTCCGACCTCGAACTGGAGGATGAGCAGGAGCAGCAGCACTCGGATGATCTTCAGCCGGCCACCAAGCAACCGCTGTGGGTGCTCCCGCTCTACTCGCTGCTCTCGTCGGAGAAACAGAATCGCATCTTTCAGCCGGTGCCCGAGGGCTGTCGCCTCTGCGTCGTGGCCACCAATGTGGCGGAGACCTCGCTCACCATACCGCACATCAAGTACGTCGTGGACACCGGCCGCCAGAAGACGCGCCTCTACGACAAACTGACCGGCGTCAGCGCCTTTGTCGTCACCCACACGTCCAAGGCGTCCGCCGATCAGCGGGCGGGCCGTGCCGGGCGCGTCAGTGCGGGCCACTGTTATCGGCTGTACTCCAGCGCCGTCTACAACGACATCTTTCCGGACTTTGGCCAGCCGGACATACAGCAGAAGCCCGTCGACGATCTGATGCTGCAGATGC
This sequence comes from Drosophila robusta, assembly GCA_035043565.1. Classification (NCBI taxonomy): domain Eukaryota; kingdom Metazoa; phylum Arthropoda; class Insecta; order Diptera; family Drosophilidae; genus Drosophila; species Drosophila robusta. The sequence continues at coordinate 11,751,636 of JAWNMW010000257.1, read as the reverse complement.
GCTGCATGGGCATCGATCGTGTGGTCCACTTTCCGTTTCCCTCGCCGCCCGACCAGCTGCAGCTGCAGGCCGCCGAGCAGCGGCTGAGCGTGCTGGGCGCACTGGAGGCGCCCGCTGGCGAGGATCTGCCGCCGGCTGTCACCAAGCTGGGCAAGGTGATCGCACGTTTTCCGGTCTCGCCGCGCTTCGGCAAGATGCTGGCGCTGTCCAACCAACAGCAGCTGCTGCCCTACACCGTTTGCCTGGTCGCCGCGCTGTCCGTGCAGGAGGTGCTCATCGAGACGGGCGTACAGCGCGAGGAGGATGTGGCGCCCGTCTCGAATGCGTTCCACAAGAAGCGCATGAGCTGGGCGGCCAGCGGCAATTATAAGCTGCTCGGCGATCCCATGGTGCTGCTCCGTGCCGTTGGCGCGGCCGAGTATGCCGGCTCCCAGGGTCGCCTGGCCGGCTTCTGTGAGGCGAACGGACTGCGCTTGAAGGCGATGAGCGAGGTGCGCAAGCTGCGCGTCCAGCTGACCAACGAGATCAATCTGAATGTGAGCGATGTGGAGCTGGGCGTCGATCCGCAGCTGAAGCCGCCCAGCGACGCCCAGGCGCGCTTCCTCCGCCAGATACTGCTCGCCGGGATGGGTGATCGTGTGGCGCGCAAAGTGCCCCTCAGTGAGATCAGCGACAAGGAGGAGCGACGTCGCCTCCGGTATGCCTACAATTGTGCGGACTTGGAGGAGCCGGCATTCCTGCACGCCTCCTCGGTGCTGAAGCAAACGCCGCCCGACTGGATCGTCTACCAGGAGGCCTACGAGCTGCAGAACGGCGATAGCCACAAGATGTTCATACGCGGCATCACCGCCATCGAGCCCGAGTGGCTGCTCCTCTATGTGCCGCTGCTATGCAACATACGCCAGGTGCGCGAGGATCCTGCGCCGCGCTACGATCCGGCCAAGGGGCAAATCTACTGCCATGTGGATGCCACCTTTGGCAAGGCAGGCTGGGAGCTGCCCCTGGGCGAGGTCGCGATGCCGCTCAACGAGAAGGCCTGCTGGTTAGTCTGCGAGAGAGCGTTCCAGCTATTTGTATAATATATATCATATTTGACTCCCCTTGCAGCTACTTTGGCATGTTCCTGCTCGATGGCATCGTTTGCCCGCCGCTGGCTGCGTTCAGGCCCAAGCTGAAGTCGACGCCCGCCTCGCTGATCAAGAGCTGGTCAGCCTCAATGATAAGGTCCTGCGTTTCAAGCGGGCACTGATCACCAAACAGATTCACACGCGCGAATCCCTCTTCGACCAGTGGGAGCGTGAACCCAACTGTGAGCATATATATACTGTATACCACTGTCCATATGTTAATCCATATTGCCTCTCTTTCAGTTCTGCTCGACGAGTATCAGAATCTGCTCTACGATGTGGCTCTGAGCGAACTGGCGCCCATTTGGCCACCTAATAAACCAGACACAGCCTCCACTTGAATCCCATCTCCATCTTTGACTTCCCTGCGTGTCCTGTAAATACATTATATGTAAATCCTTCTAATAAAATATTCTTACGTTCATCTTCAACATATGGAAATTGTTAACTAAAATGAATTGGTTTCTTTGGCGTCCCAAAGATTAAATACCCTATATTCATACAAAAAACATACATAAAAACAAATTTTTTATTTTTAATAATGAAAAACAAGAATTATAAATAATTAAAATATGAAAATAAAATTATTTTTGATCTTCAGTAAAAGTAAAATAGTAGATTTCATTTTGAGTTTGTGAAGTAGTTTAGAAACTGGCTTGTGCCTAATCCATTAAAAACTTTTCAATAGTGAAATTGAAATTTTTGTATTCATTATGGAAATGCCTACAAATATACAAACTTTATAAAAGTAGTAATTGCCTGCTTCTATATATAACCATCATAATAACGAAATTGTTATTTCGAGATAACATGTTCAAAACTGCTTAAATTGATCTAATACTGCGATTCAAAAACTAATTCCTGGGAATAGTTATAAAATAGGTCAAATAGGTTTTAAGCTGCAATAAAGTTCAAGGTAAGCAAACTTTTTAAAATTCTTTGTAAGACTTCTAACTTTAGGGGCTCATTTTGTAGTTCATCCCAAACAAGAGAAAAATGTATAGCCATAAAGTGAACAAATACAAGTTTTGTATAACAAGTTTCATTTTTTATTTGTATTTTAAATGTCATATGTAATATATACATATATATACTTTATATATATTTTATAAATATTAAATTTGTTTTAAAATGGAACTAAACAAAATTTCAGAAAAAAAAAACAATAATGATGTGGGGGAATTAAAATGTTGTTAACACCTAAGTTTCGATAGTTGTTCCAATACAATATATGTTTGTTTTCTTTTCTTTTGTTTTGTTTTCTTGTTGCTTCTCTTTTGTTTTTCTGTTATTTAATGTCCGTTTGTATGTAACTTAACCGTACAAACATTATATGATCTCTTTAGCTATACCTTTTTCGCCTGTGTTGTACCATTTGTAGATAGTTTCTTATTTATTTATTTTTTATTTAATATTTACTTTCGTGTTTCTTTAAGGATTGGCTAGTTTCAGATACAGCTGCAGTAAACTGTGTTAATTGATTTAACTGTACATGCATTGGGGCTAGGAAGGGAGAAACATTTAATTTGTTGCAAAAACTTTTTTTGTTCGTGTGCTGTTTTTTTCAGATATTTTTTCAGTTTTTTTCTTGTTTTGTATTTTTTATTATTTTACAATTATGCTTACTTTGTGTATTTGGAAAAATTATTTGGGCATTTTTCTAGTGTATTTTTAGGTTTTTTTTGTATGTTTTTAATTTATAGGGCATGCACATTGCACCTTGTTCATATATTACAGGATATTTATTTAATTTTCTTGTTTTTTAGTTTGTTTGTTTTCCTTTTTTTAATGATATATTCCTTTAGCTATGTAAATACTCGCAACCATAATTATTATACATAATCTGAATTGTTTTCAGGGGCTTAACGTTTTTTTTTTTTGGGTTTTTTTAAAATTTTTTTTTTATGTATAATATATATATCTCTCGCTACGGATACAGATATACTTGATGCATATGTCAAGTGATATGTGTATGTACTCATATATATGAATTTTAAGGAATATATATACAAGTACATACATATATCTACATAATATGTATGAGTGTGTGTATTTGTGTATAGTTGAGTGTGATTGTGTGTGTGTCTGTGTGTGTGTGTGTAGAAAAAATCAGTCTAATGTATTAAGGCAACGTGAGAGCTTTACATTTTCATTTTCATAAACATTATTTCATGCTCATGTCAGTATATCAATATATATGAATATATATATCTATATATATATATCTATGTATATATATATCTATATATATATATATATATATATCATTGACCAACATTAATATTATAATATTATAGTCGTCAGCAATTCTTCTTGACTTTCGCTTAACTAATTGATTTAAATTTACATTGGATTAAATTTAAAGTTGTAGTTATGTTTTTAATGTTTGTTTTTTAATAGTTAAATACTTGTACATACATATGTATATAGCTATGTGTGTATATGTATTGAGTGATAGTTTTTTTTATTTTTATTTATAATAATAATATTAACAATAAAATTTTGGTATGTTTTGTGTTTCGCTTTGTTTTTGTTGTGGTTGGTTTTTTTTTTAATTAATTAATTTTATATATATATAAATTCTTTGTTAGTTCTTATCAATTGTTTTGTTGTTGTATATTGGCTAGGAAAGCAATTATAATAGTTAGTTGTAGTTGTAGTTGTTGTAGAAGAAGAAGTAAACGAACGAATTAACTGCTTCAGTTTCAGTTTAAATATGTTAGTAAAATTAATGAAAAGCATTTTGGTTTTGAGTGTTCGTTTGTTTGTTTTTTTCTCATTCTTTACATAATAAATTTTACAAGTTTTACACGCATTAACTAAACGTTTGTCTGCTTCTTCTATGCAGTTACATACGCATTTATCATGAGTATGTTATATATATATGTCTATATATTTATATATAATTACAATTATCAATTTTAATACTAACAAAAAATTGTAATTTTTGTAAATTTCTGTCGCCTAAATATGTATATATATATATATATATATATATATATATAAATGTTATGTATATTATGTATATAGCAAGCATAGCTAAATTTGTAATCATACTATATATATATGTATATATACATATACATATACATATACATATACATATACATATACATATATATATATATATATACATATATATGTATATATATATTGTTATAGGTTTAAACTACAATTTGAGTGAAAAAGCTAATGCAACCGTTTCGCTTACAGTTTTTTATCCGATTTTCCTTTGTCTATATACACACGTGACAATATAACAAATTTATAGCTAGGCATATTAGTTTATATAGTTTTGTATATATAGCATGTATATGGTTTTTTATATTTATAAGTGTGTGTGTGTATATAATTTGTATTTACATTTATCCATTTTTGCTGTACATACTAAACGCAGTCGTTTTAAAAACTCTACTTTGATTACATGGAAGTATTCTTTGTTTTTGTTGTTGTTGGGTTTTTTAGTTTCGAATTCGTTATCAGTTGGGCTAAATTGTTCTTGAAATGATATTCGAAGCAGGCACACTCCTCCAAACCGGACGTGTGTGTGCTTAGACTGTTGTTCCATTCTCCTCGCTTTCGCTTTCGCTTTCGCTGTCGCTGTTGCTTTCCCTTTCGCTATCGCTTTCGCTGTCGCTTTCATTGTCATCGTTCTCTTTGTTGTCCTGTTGCTGCTCCTCGTTTTCGGGCTGCTTCGTTGTTGCCACCGGCTGCTTCTCTTCCCGCTTGGCCTCAGTCGCTGCCGCCGCCGCCTTCTCTTCCTGCTGCTGCTGCTCCTGCTCCTGCTCCTCCTTTGGCACGGTCGGCGGCGTTGGCGTTGTCGCTGTGGGCGTGCTGGGCGGCGTGGGCGTGCCACTGACCACCAGCGACAGCTCATCCGCCGAGGGCGGCGTGATGGGTTCGATGGGATGTGCCGCCTGCTCGGCGGCCAATGCGATCGCCTCATCCTCCAGCTCCTGCAGATGCTTGCGCAGCTCCTCCTCCTGTTGCTCTTCCAGCTGCTGCTGCTGCGCCAGCCGAGTCTCCTCCAGCTGGCGCATCAGCTCCGGCGGCAGCTCGCCCGTATAATCGAAGGCCGCGAACGGCTCCGTGGTATCGATATTGATTGCCTGCTTCTTCTTGTCCGCGATCAGCTTCCACATGTTGAGCAGCGTGCTGAAGTTCATCAGATCGATGCCGGGCGGCGCGCCGGGGACGCCAGGTGGCAGCGCCATTGCGGCGCCAGCAGCGGCACCAGCCGCAGAGTCGCCCGCATCCACGACCTCGTCCTCGTCGGAGCTGCTGCTGCTGACGGCGCGTATTTTCGGCCTGTGCGTCCTGCTGCCACCGGCGCCGCCAATAATAGGCGTCACCCCGGCCAGCTTCAGCTGCATGTTGTACTCGTGGAAGTCGCGCTGGATCGAGCTGCGACGCGAGTTGGCCATCTCCTCGCTGCTGCTGCCCAGTATCTGATTGTACTCGCGCAGGCCGCGCTCCTCGACGGGCACATAGTGCTCGCCGATCTCGATCAGATAAACGCAGCGATTGACGTGCGAGCGGAAGAGCACATCCTTGTGATTGGGCACCCACACGTGCACCACATGACCCACCATGCCGGCGCTGGGCTCCCAATCCTTCCAGCTCAAACGGCCGCCATTGGAGCGCATGTGATCCGTGGGCCAGACGACAGCGTCGATGATGTCCAGACAGTCGTAGATCTGAGGGATAATGCGCATTATAGAAAAGGTTTGAGAATGGGAAAGCGTTCACTGGAGGGGGAATTGCCTTTAAAAACTGTGAAGATGAATTCAAAACTGCTATAAAGCTGCTTTAAAATAGGTTTAAACAGCGCTCAAAAGCGGTTTAAGCCCGGTTTGAAACTGTTTCCCACAACCAATTTCAGGGCAGTTCAATATAAACTTTAAAATGGGTTAAGCCCGTCTCGGGACGTTTCATACCAGATTTATAATTGTTTTATAGACCGTTTTTAAAGCGTTGAAAGTTAACTGCTACGATAAAAAAAACTATGTAAGACTGGTTTATGATCAGTGTAAAAACAGTGTTTATATAGTTTAAAAACTACCGCAAGACTGCACTAAAATTAAAATTGGAGCTAAATTAGTATAAAGCCAGAGTGCTCTAGTCGGGAGTGCCCGACCAGGAGATACCCTGATAGCTAGCTGTGAGCTGTGTGCTTCTAAGTTTATTGCCCGATCTACACTATATGACATTTTTGGACACATATGTGTAAATACTAAAACTAAAACAACTTAAATTGTGTTTGTTTTCTTGTATAAATTTGGACAAAACATAAGTACAAATATAGGAGAAACCAGCTCAAGATTGGGAACAAAACTAGCTCAACAGAGGTGCTGCGAGAGAATATATAAAGAGATCTGAACGAGGATCCGGGTTCCACTCACAGGCTAGTGCATGCTATTAAAAATAGTTAGGTTCATAGTTTATAGCCGTAGGCCTCACTTACCCCCGAAGCGTCCACAATGATGACCTTCCTGTAGATGTCGATGCGCGGCTTGCGGGGCGTCAGCTGCGTGCTGTTGGACGCGCTGGTTGTCGTTGTTGCTGTGGCCGCCGTCGAGCTGCCCGGCGTCGTCTCGTTGGCCATGAGGCAGATGGGGCCCTTGGTCTTGCGCGGATAGTCGCCGGGCGTGGTGATGATGTTGGCCACGCCCATGCCGATGCCCAGGCTGCCCGACGAGGAGGACAGCTTGTTGGCGCGCGCACTGGGCTCGTGTTCAACCAATTCCGGATGTGCTTGGCCGGGTTCCTTGGCGGGCAGCGCCTCAGCAGCAGCAGCAGCAGCAGCAGCAGCACCACCACCACCAGCACCAGCAGCAGCAGCGGCAGCTGCAGCACCACCACCACCACCACCGCTGGCAATGGGCAGGGTGGCGCGTCTGGCGCTCGCCTGCAGCTGGCCGCTGCTGCGGCCGCGCGGTCCGCTGCTGCTGGCGCGCAGCGTTGAGCCCGAGGCGGACTGGTCCTGATCCCGTTCGCGGTTCAGCAGGCCCGCAATGAGCGTTGTCGACGTCGGCTTGACGGGCATGACGGCCAACCCGCCGCGCACCACCGCCAGCGTATCGCTGACATAGCTGCCGCCGAGGCTGCCCGCCATGCCGCCCATGCCGGCCACGTTGCCCGACCGGACGCCGTAGTAGCTGTTGACCGTGAGCGTGTTGTAGAGCGGCGCCGAGATGAAGACGGGCGCCAGATCGCCGGATTCGCCGCCGGTGCTGCTGGCGGTGCCGGGCGCGCTGCCACCACCACCAGCTCCAGCAACGCCAGCAGCGCCGCTGGCCGTCGAGGCAGCGGCGCCCGGTGCGGCGCCCGCAGCCACTGCACCCGCTATCGAGCCGGTGGCGGTGCCAACGACGCTGCCCCCGCTGCCGAAATTGCAGGCGCCCAGCTGCATGGAGGCCTCCATGGCGGAGCCGGAGCTGCAGCCCTGGCGACAGCGCTCCCGTATGCGATGCCACCAATCGAGCACCGTCTGCCGGATCGTGTCCAAGGTGATGGCGCCGCCAATCACCTGGCACAGCTGCGCGTTCGTGTCCGCGTACGAGGTGGTCAGCGGCGAGACGTAGATGGGATAGCCGATGGGCTGATCGCAGCTGGAGTTGATGATGTTGCGCAGCGCCTGCTTGGCGTTCTGTATGCTGCCCCGCTCCGGATTGCGGTTGCGCAGATAGATCAGCTCCTGCTGCTGGCCGGCCCAGAGGCCGCGGACGCACTCGCGATTCAGCTTGATGACGCGAAAGCTGAGGAAGCGCTTGGTCAGCCGGATGATGCGATACTCGTCGGAGCCGTCCTCCATGACGTGGCGCAGGGCGAGCAGATTGGGCGCGCCGCGCAGCACGGCGCTGCGCCACACGGGATCCGCCTCGTGCGAGATGACCAGCTCCTTGGAGCAGCTATCGATGGCCTCGTACAGCGCATGCGGATCGAGGAACTCATCGGGATTCGTGATGTGATCCTGCTGCAATTTGAGCGCCATTTTGACCGCCGGCGCCACCACCGAGTGCAACAACTCCATGTCCGCAAAGACCCATTCGTCCCGCGGCGACGTGATCCGAAAGTCGCCCTTGAAGAGGGCGTGCAGGCCGTGCAGAAAGAACTCGACGCCCGTCAGCGAACTGTGCGAGGCGGTGGCCAGCGAGCGACGGGCGAGCAGCCCCAGCGCCAGACAGAGCGAGACCAGCGGCGCATCCTTCGAGACGCTGGCCACCTTCAGCTTGAGGGCCGGGCGCTGGCTGGTCTGCATCGGGGGCACCGTTGTGGGCATTATGGTGGTCAGGTTGCCGTCCTGTTGCTGGCCAATGGTTGGCTGTGTGCGCGGCGAGTCCTCCTTGCGCAGCGTTTTGCCCGGCGTGGTCTTCGCCAGCTTGACGAACACGTTCTGATCCATGTAGGTGACGTAGCCGCCCAGCCCGGGCGCACTCTCCGACGTCTGGCGCGAGATGTTCGCGAAGCTGTGCGAGCTGCTCAGCTGATCGACGCCGCCGCCGCCGCCCAGGACGCAGCCCTCCTGCACCTGGACACCGCCGGGCGCCGTGCTGCCGCTGCCGCTCATCGTGGCGCTCTTCTGGGGCCGCACGCTGCGCAGCTGCTGCTGCGACTGCGACTTGGACTGCGGTGTGCTGGTGCCGCCGTGCGAGGAGAGGTTCGGCGTGCTCTTCGAGTCGTTGTGCGCGGGCGTATTGTTCGCCGTGCTGGCGCCCGCTGCCGAGGGCGCAGCCGCGGCTAAAGGCGGCGCTGAAACCGACGCTGATGCGGCTGAACTCAGCACAGCAGTCGCTGCTGCAGCCGCTGCTGCTGCTGTTGTTGCTGCACTGGCAGTTGCAGTTGCTGTTGTTGCTGTTGCTGTTGCCGCCGCCGCTGTTGCTGCTGCTGTTGTGGGCGGCTCCTTGGCCGACTGCGTCTCCTTGCGCTTGTCCACGCAGTAGTTGATCCACTTCAGGTAAACGTAACAGAAGCTGGAGCGCGTGATGCCCACGGCGCGAAAATCGAAATCCTCATCCAAATTGAAGTTGAATATGGGATCGAGATCGACAAACTGGCGGCTCAGCGTGTGCTGCAGTGCCTCCTGTATGGGACCCGAGGCGAGCCACTGCTCCAGCTTGGGATTCTTGACCACATAGTAGATGATGCTCTACAAGAAAAACGGTTGTGAGTGTGGGAACAACAATAAATGAATGCAGGAGCAAACGCACCTTAATGTAGTAGGTGATGAGCACCTTGCGGTACTCGAACACCTGTAGCGTCGCGCTGGCGAGATTATCGGATATGGAATAGCCCTCGATCACGTACTGGGCGGCAACGACCTGCCAGGCCAGCCAGCGTGTGGAGAACATGGCGTTGGCGCTGAGCAGGCGCGGCAAATGGCCGGGATCGCAGCAGCAGCAGCCATCGTTGTCCTCCACATCCTCCGTGATGGCCTCCACCTCGCGCTGCTGGCAATAGGTGCCGCGGAACTCCAAGCCGCGCATCTGGAACGTGCACAGTCCGTTGCCCAGCTCAATGATGTGCACCAGACAGTTCAAGTCATCCGAGGCGAGCACTGGATAAGGCAAACACAATGATAAATAAAGTTATCTGTTTGATTCGCGACCACGTTGTGGACTCACCAAAGCAATCGCCCTGGTTGACATTGCCCCAGCGACCCATGAGCAGATCGCCGCAGAGCGAGTGCTGCAGGGAGCGCGTCAGGTGCTCGTAGAAGATGCTATTCAAGTTGTTGTCGTCGGCGCCCAGATCGCGCTCCAGCTGCGAGCTGAGCCGCGTGTTCGAGTGATCAATGCGACGCGTATTGTAATCCCGCTCCCAGAACTTCACCGGACGCACGTACGAGGTGAGGAATATGGCGCTGCCCAGAAACGGATTCAGCGGCGTGGACAACAGCGCCGAGATGCCCGCCTGCAGGAACAGCATCGCCGAGTGGGGCACACTAAACGGCTGCGCAAAGGCGTGAAAAGCGGAGCCCCACGTGATCTGCCAGGGCGCAATGTACGTGACAATGAACTGTAGCTGCAGGGCGGAATGAAGGTGATCAATGTCGTATAAAGCATACAGCTTTAACCCGTGCTTACCTTAAGCAAGAAGTCGCAGCACTTGCGAAATGCGAGCGAGACGAAAAAATAGTCAATGATAAAACACTCCGATGCCATCGCAAAATCAATGCGAAAGAGCAGCACGGTGAATATAATGATCAGATACTGATTCGTAGGATCCGAGTAGGCGTTGCGAACAACTGCAAGTGGCACAGAGAAGACGGGGAGAGGGAACGAGAAGTGGATTAGTACAAATTTATCATTGGTATGGCAAATAAGAAGACGAGAAGTTTCGGTAAATATACTTATATTATAATATTATTGGCTTAGATTAGCATAAATGCTTATCTATAAGATTAAAACACTTTTCGATCAGTTGCTTATCTATAGTAGACTCAAATTTTAATTTATCTTAATATCGAAGCAAAATGAAAATTAATTATATATATATGCTGTACCACTTTTCCACAGTTGAAGTTGGAATTTTCCAAATTCCTGCAACAGAGGCGAATAATTTCAACTTCCTCGGTGCCTCGAACGTCAACCTATTTGTCAGTCAGTCAATCTGTCAATCAGGTCAATCAGGACAACCATTTTTATATAAATAAACCATAATTACAAATTCTATAATTTTATAAATATTAACAAGTTCTTTTCATTCCTACAGTCGTCTAATTTGTAGATAAAGTAATCATACGATGAGGAATTTGTGCAGGCAAAATTAGACATATTCTCGGAACAGGCAACCATATCAGCGTCATAAGTATTAGTCATGTCCGGTTGTCCATATGTATGAAAAAACTGATTAAACTTTAAACTTTTTCAAGCATTCAAATAATTTTAAGACATTTCGGACTATCGGACTTTGCTTAGCCAGTAAATTTTGTGTGTATATCAAGTTCGTTTCACATTACATCTTTAGCTATCTCTATTTAGATATGACCTCATTGAACTCAAGTAGAATATAAGATAGAGTTATCAAATTTGGTATGCAAGCTTACAAATGCGATAAAAGATAGTTAGGAGTATTTAGTATTTCAAGTTATGGCCGACATATGAAAAACAATGAAAATTTTATGAATATAAATCATGGGAAATTAAATTTTTACTTGAAATTCAATTAAGGAAGTTCAATGTCGTACGAATAGATAGTATATAAAGTTTGATTCGGCAGACAAAGCTACGAGCTTTAAGAAAAATCCAAACAATGTGTAAAATTCCATAAACTATATAAGAACTGCATTATTGATTTGTCTGGTACGAATATCAAGAGGATGTCTGGATCTCTGAACTCGGGAATTAGGAAATTCTATATGCAAGCTCTTCTCAATCTCATTTTCGGTATTACACCAAACTAAAGAGATAAAAACTCGCACACAGAGATAGAGAGAGAGGGAGATCGAGAGAAATATTGTTGTAAAACTCAATAAAAACATTGACTGCCTATAAGGTAATTCTTGTCAAGTGGTTTAACGTGAGCTCCTGCCGCAATGGACCTATAAGGTGATGTCCGAACTTGTGCGATATTGCCTATATACCCTGAACCAAAGAGGCAAGACCTATAGAGTGACCATGTACTGTGATCTAGGCCACGTAAAATAAACTAGCCAGAAATGGTGTCAGTTCTCCCTTAAGGGGACTTTTTTATGGACTAGCACCGAGTCGAGTGGAGCAAAGTATTTCAGAGGCACGCTGGACAGGGTCCAAGACAACGTAAGTATCTGTTAGAGAGAGAGTGCTCCTATCTGATTTAAAGTCTGCAGTTCCATCAGGAATACGCGTAACTAAAAACTATACTATGTTCTACTTATATCCTGTTATTAGTTTGTTTTTGTCTTCTACATAAATAAGTAAGTAAAACAACAATACTCACACTTGAGCGCACAGACGGCCACGATGAGGGTGCCCCAGGGCACGCCGAACTTGGTCGCAATCGTCTGGGAGTCGGCGGTCAGCGATGAGATGGCCAGCAGCGGGAAGAGCACGTTGCGCTCGAGCACGCTCAGGTAGATGTAGAACTTCTCGAACCACATGATCTGCGGCGCATTGAGCACCTCGAACTGGCCGAACTCCTTCTGGCGCAGCAGCGGCCGGGCGAAGCAGAGCCAGGGCATGTGCTTGCGCATCTGGGGCACCGCGTAGTGGAGGAGCGCGCCGAGGGTGCCGATGAACACGTACAGCACCACATTCAGATCGGGCTGGAGCACCGTGAAGACGGTGCTGCAGTGCAGCACGAGCACACTGACGCCGAGCAGCGTCATCACGACCAGATCGTTTTTCAGGCGCGTCGTCACCGTTGCCTGGAGCTTTCTGGGCAGCGGGTCGGGCAGCTCGTTGTCCAGTTCGCTGCTGTCCAGATCCGCAGACGCCGCAAGGCCATCCCCATCGCCATCCGCTTCGGCATCAATGGCGCCCGCATCCACATCCGTGTTGGCCGTGCCCGCGCCGGCCGTTAACGTGGACACATCGCCGGGATTTGTCGCTGAGGAACTCGAGATTTTCTCGTCATCTTGAACATCTTGGGCGCTTGCAGTCTTTGGCTCATTGGTCGCCGGCTCGTAAACGTTCTCGTGACTGGCCGCCGCCTTGACATGCTCGCCATCTGTGGCCTCTTCGGGCGCATCGACGCCTATGGAGGCATAGGAGCTGGAGGCGGTCATGGCGCGTTTGCTGCTGCTGATGGTCTTGCCCAGCGTTTGGCTGCTGCCCAGCGAGGATGCCTTGGACTTGCTGTGCTTGTGCTCCAGCTGCAGTTCCAGTTGCGCCTCCTGCTCAGCCTCCGCGTCGGCCGCGGCCTCCGTCTGTTCCTGCTCGTCTTCATCTGGCTGCGACTCCTGCTGCTGCTGCTCCTCGCTTATGGCGAGCTTTTCCAGCGAGCTCAGCTCTATGTGCTCATTGCTGTTGGCCCTGGAGCCGAGCTCCTGCTGGCGTGCCCGGCTCGAGACGGCCGCTGAAGTCTGCTCCGACGACTGCCGCTTGCCGCGGCTCAGCAGCAACTGTTGCTGCTGCTGTGGCTGCTGCTGTTGCTGCTGCTGCTGCTGCCCCGCTTGCTGGCTGTGACTGTGGCGGCTGCTGTGCTGACGATTGAGCTCCTCCTCGTCGTCGCGATAGGTGCTCACAATGCAGGTCTTGATCAGACGCCACAGATGACTGAAATCGCTGGCCGAGCGCGACAAATGATAGCCCAGCGGTATCAGCATGGCGCAGAATATCGAGAAGACTATGTACTTCGTGCCACGATAATCGTCCAGGGCCGCATACAGTGGTCCGTAGAGCAGCAGAACGGCCAGCACCGAGCGGAGCAGGCACAGAAATGAGCCTGCAATAGAAAACATTCAGTTCAAATATGCTCTGTGTTCTTCCTGCAGCTGTTGCCGAAACGGGTGTAACCGACTGCAGTATAATATATATATATATTATCTTGGAAAAATAAAGATTTCTATAACTTGAGTGGGCATGGCTCGATATTTAGAGAAAAACTGTCTATCAAATTTGGTGGCTGCAGCTCTAGAATTGTGGGAAATATGGACATTCTCGGTTTATTTGATTTCAAAAGGAATTAATCAATTTGCCACGCCCACAGTGGGTGTATCCCAAATATTTTAGATCCCCTTTAAGGTGCTTTAGACCTTGTTTGATCTCGACCTAAAAAAGGACGCTAGACAAACCACTTGGCTGCAGTTGAACGGGAGGATTGACTGTGGATTGAGCTGAACTTACCCAGGAGACTGCTCGCCGCATTGCCGCCGAAGAGATGCATGTCGAGCTGCTCGAGCAGATACATGAGGAACGTGTTGATCTGGGGGCACAGGCCCACCGAGAAGATGATGGGGAAGCACAGGAGCAGCACATAGAGCGCCTGGAGCAGCAGCGTCACCACGTTCGCCGGCGAATAGGGCATGCCAAAGAACTGCAAGGCGGCCGGCGGTCGCTCGGCGTAGTCGGCGTCCAGGCGCTTCAGCAGCAACAGGAGGCCGCCGCACAGGCAGAAGTAAATGGCACGGGAATAGGCCACCGTTTTGTTGAAGCCGTGCACCGGCGAGGCGGCGTCCGGCTGAACGCTCTTCACCAGCGAATACTGCGCCCCGGCGATGACCGCACAGAAGAGCAGCACGCACAGATCCTTGTAATGGTTATGCTGCAGTATCGCCGCGCCCAGGCAGGCGACCAGCGTGCAGAGCACGCTCGCCAGCAGCACATGGAGCCAGTGGAGATCGCGATCGAAGAGCGCCAACAGCTCCAGCCGATCCATGGCAATCTTGAACTCGTGCTCGTGGCCGCACCACTTGAAGCGGTACTTGTAGAAGCTCTTGGGCGCCACGGGCTTCTCGGCGGCCAGCAGGCAGGCGGGCCGCCAGTAGTCGCAGTAGGGCGCAAAGTGCCCATCCACATTGAGCATGGGCTGGCTGAGCTGCTGCTGCTGCTGCTGTTGGTGCTGGTGCTGCTGATGTTGATGCTGATGTTGGTGCTGGTGCTGATGCTGCTGCTGGTGCAGCTGCTGGCGGCTGGCCGCTGCCGCTGCAATGGCCGCCGAGACGGCCGCATCGGTGGAGACGGCGACGGCGCCGCTGGCCGCCGCCGCAGCCGCTGCCTCGTTGAGCTGCTGCTGGAGCACATCGTTGCGGATCACGTTGAGCAGGCCGTGCAGCGAGGGCTGTGCGCCGGATGTCGCTGCGACGGCGTTGGAGCGCGACGTGCCGCCCATGAGCATGCCCAGCGTGGGCGGCGCCTGATGCAGCTGCTGCTGCTGGGCTTGAGTATTGAGATTGGCGCTGACTTCGGCGGCGGCGGCGGCTGCGGCGAGCTGTTCGCAAACCTCTTTGGCGTCCAGGCGCAGTTTGTCGCGCGCGAGGGCGCGCTCGATGTGGGTCATGTGCTCCACGGAGCTGGAGGCGGGACAGCTGCCCTGGAGCGCCTGGATGGCATCCTGATAGAACTGGAAATGCGCACTGGACATGTTTGGCGGCACAATGCTGGGATTGGCCGGCACGGGCGTGCCATCCGGCAGTATGCCGGCAATGGGTCGGCCGCGCTCGTCGACGGCGCCGCCGTGCATCAGCCAGAGCATCTTGTGTATGTCCGCGGTGAGGCTCTCCGTCATGCTGATGCTGTGCGTCGAGTTCGAGGAGGAGGAGTTGCGCGAGGCGGCGCTGGGCAGCATGGCCAGCTTCGGATGCGGCTTGACCAGCGCCAGCTGCTCATTGTTGCAGCCGTCCAGCTGCAGCTGGGCGCTGGCATCGGCGCCGGCGCCGGCAATGGCGCGTCTGCGTCGCAGCTCGTCCACCTCACGGTACTTGGCCACCTTCGGTATGGCGCCCAGGCTGCGGGCAGCCATGCGCGATGTGCACGGCTGCTCCTCGTCGTCCTGCAGCTGCTGCGGCATCGGATGCGGCTGCTGTTGCTCGATGCCGGCCAGCAGTTGATCCTTGGAACTGGCGCTCACCTGCTCACAATCGCTGGACGGGCAGCCCGAGTCCGCCTCGCTGCGTATCAGCTGGCTGCGGCTTTGCGCCGCCGGCTGCTGCTGCTGTTGTTGTTGCTGCTGCTGCTGCTGCTGCTGTTGTTGCTGCTGCTGCAACTGTTGCTGCAGCGCCGGCTGCGATAGCTCCTGGCGCATGGCCTGCTCCGCAGCCAGCTCCCGTGCGCTCTGCTGCTGCTGCTGACGATTGCTGAGCAGCGGCGACCGTGAGCCCGTATTGTTGTCCGTCTCCTCGTCGTCGGAGCCCGTCGCCGCGGCCGCCGCCGAGCCGTTGGCCAGCGGTGCCGCATTGTGCAGCTTACAGTTCTTGAGCACGTCGTCCAGCTGGCTGTGCGTCTGCTGCAGTTCGCTGAGTATGTGCTCGAGATTGTCATCGAAGTCCTTGAAGACATCGTCGTCGTCGTCGGCCAGTATGCCGCCCACATCCGACTCGGCGCTGTGGTGCGTCTGGCTGCAGCCCAGGGCACGCGTGCGTCGCACGATGTGCTCCAGCACATCGTCCAGCTCATCGTCGTCGTCGTCGTTGGCGTTGGCCTGCTCGAGGTCGTTCAGCTGCAGTCCACTGGATGCCTCCTCGCCGGTCTTCTCGTCCAGGTGCTCGACAATGGGATAGACGGGCGGCTCGATCAGCGCCGTGGTGGAGCCGCAGGCGCTGGAGCTGCCAAAGATGACGCTGCTGCAGCTGCCGGCGCCGCCGCTCTCCGCATAGTTCTGATCCACCAGCCGTGCCGGATACAGGTTCAGGTGCTGGTTGCGCACGAGACTTTTGCTGGGCGGCGGCAGCGGATTGCGCAGCTGCTGCTGTCCGCTGATTGCCTCCACGCTGTTCGGATGCGGGCTCAAATTGGAGACGGACGCCTGCGGGCAGAGCACCTCCAAGGCGGCGCTCTTGATGCGGCGCACGCCGCCGCCGCCGCCAGAGGCACCACCACCACCGCCGCCGCCGCCGCCGCCACCACCACCACCAACCGATTGGCCACCGGACAGCAGCGTCGACTTGGAGCCGCCCTGTCCGCCGCTGCTGCTGTGCTTGTGATAGCTGGTGGCATTGGAATGTCGTCGCCGCTTCATGGCGGCCGTGGTGCCGCTGCTGCGGCCGCTGCCCGCGATGCCGCTGCTCGCCTCGGTCGACTGGCCGGACTCGGCGCGGCCCGCGCACGAGCTGCTGGAGGCGCACAGTTGCAGCGCGGACATTGTGCTGTTGGGATCCTTGCGGATGATCGCGCCACCCAGGTGATGGTGCAGGTGATTGTGGTGCAGCTGGTGGTGGTGGTGGTGGTGGTGATGCTGGCCACGAAACGGCGCCTGATGCGGCTGCTGCTCAATGCCCAGATCCGATTTGGTATAGCTGTCATCCTCCAGACACACATCCGACGAGGAATCTGCAAGCAACGAGGCGCATTAGAATGAAGCTCCAGAGGGAAAATAATATAATAAAATTGGAAATATGCTAAGGCGGATAAATAATTATTTTAGAAGCATTTGTACATGATAATATTATATATACGTATATAAAGTAAAGATCGATTTTAAAAATTCATGTACTGCAAAAAGATTATAAATCTTTATTCCAGGAATCTAACAAATGAGAAAGAGATCCAAAAAATAAAAACTCTTTCTAACAACAAACAACCTAAACACCACATATAATTAATCACCCCATAAATATAAATTTCCCTTCGACAACTTAAAGAAATTGTCAAAAATTGTATCTTAAATTAAACCTTAAAAGTTAGAAAAATAACATAATAACATAATTTAATCAAATTAAGCATATTATGCACTTAAATAGATTATATTGTTGATTATTTATACAGTGCACTTAAATAGATTTAAATGCATTGTTTAATACGCTTCCTGCAACTATAGTTGAAATAAATAAAAAAGCCCCTTTAGTATTTTCTTACAAAATGTCAGTTTGTATAGGTATATAAGGTACATAAGTTGTCCGACCTTACGAGCATGTAGAAGTTTGTTCATGTTAAGTTTGCTTTTAATGAAAATTGAATAAAAATCAAGTTTTTCATTTAAATACTTAATTTTTGACCGTTTGTTAACATGTGAGCTATATTATGATTATAACGATTGACGTTGATAAATTGTTGGTGCATAGTAAAGATCATAATTGGGATATATCTAAAATAAAAAAAGGTTTTTTAAGCAAAATGTAATTTTTGAATAATAGTTCCTATTTCATGAAAAAATATTAAAGCAAAAAAAACAGTTGAGTTTTGGTTTAATAGTGAGAGTTGGAACTCTAGTTTGGTTCCGGGAATTTAATAATTCAATGAAATTCTCAACATCAGCATGAGTTTTAACAAGAAACAGTATTACCCTAAACTTCATATTAAAACAACTTCATTAAAGTTGTTTTTGAATGAATTGATTTAGAAGCAGGAAATTCGTAGTAT
Organism: Drosophila robusta; assembly: GCA_035043565.1. Taxonomy (NCBI): domain Eukaryota; kingdom Metazoa; phylum Arthropoda; class Insecta; order Diptera; family Drosophilidae; genus Drosophila; species Drosophila robusta. Next base: position 11,733,572 of record JAWNMW010000257.1, on the reverse strand, counting down.
ACTAATTAAAATAAATAAAATATTTTTGAAAGTGCTACTTGGAAGATGAAGTTAATTCGTTCGAGGAAGGGAGGAACTCAAATAGAAGAAATTGTTAGAAGGACAACTAAGCGGATAAGTGTTGTAGAGAAGCCAAGGACAGCCTTGATGCTTACCAAGAATCCAGGACTGGAGTGCTCGAGTGCAGGCATCGTTGGCAGCGCTGCGGCCGAGGCCCAGTCCCAGCTCCATGTCCTCCACATCGTTGACGCCGCTGCCAATGCTGCTGGCATTTTGATGCTGGCCGTGATGCGGCTGCTGCTGCTGCAGCTGCTGGTGATGATGGTGCTGGTGATGCGAATGCGTCTGCTGCATGGACTGAAACAGGCCGGCGCGGCTCTGGTGCTTCAGGCGCTCGTCGTGCGTCTCGGAGCTGCGATGCCGCTGCAGGCGCGAGGAACGTGTATTTGGCTGGGCCATCACCATAACGGCTGTGGAGGAGGCAGTGTCGCTGCTGGCTGCTGTTGGGCCAGCGCCCGCCTGAGCGCTGGCTATGAAATGCTGGCGCGAATTCGCCTGCGGCCGCACCGCCTTCGTGTGCAGAAAGCTGGGCGCCGCCGCCGCCGTCGTCGTCGTTGTCGTTGTGGCAATCGTATCCGACTGATTACGCATCAGCTTGGCGCTAAACGTCGACTCCGCGGCGCCCGCATCCAAGCTGCTCTGGCGCTCCAAGCGGCGCCGATGCCGACGGCTGAATACCTCGGAGCACTTGCGCGACAAATGCCCCGTGCGCGTTGTGGTCGCTGTGCCTGCGGTTGTGCCTGCGGCCGTTGAGCTCGGCATCGGGCAGCGGGTGCTGTCGGTGCCGCTGCTGGGGCCGCCGTCGGCGCTGCCAATACCGGGGCAAATAACCTCAACCACTTCGGGATAGACGGTCAGGTATTTGCTGTAAAACTCGTTGGCGGACATGTTGTTGTGTGCGGCGGCGGCGGCAATTGTGGAGCGTATGGATTTGGTGACGCTGGCGGAGCCAGCTAACGATTGCTGATCCTGTTGGCTGCCGGCGGAGAGCATCGAGGGCGCATAAAACATTAGCTCAATGGACTCCGAGCTGTTCTTGCGATGTACATCGACTTTGAGATCTGTGGGAATTCAAATGGGAGTTAGTTAGCGATTTTATACATGTTGTTGTTGGTTTGCTTGGTTGGTGATCCTACCAATAATGCTGTTCACATTGTCAATGGACATGATGCTGTTCTCCTCGCTGGCCTCATTGATGGCCTGCTCCACGGATAAGCGCGAGCCGCCGCCAATCGCGCGCATTACTTTCATCTCGATGCCGTTCTCCTCGTCGCGATCGCGCGGCTCCGTCTCCTTGGTGACCTTGAAGAACTGACTCTTCAGATTTACCTCGGACATGGTCTGCGCCCGATCGTACAGCCGATGAAGCGCCAAATTGATTAGCTTCACCATCAATATGGTGCTGCTGGTCAGCACACAGTACAGACACCATGTCAGCCATGTGCTTGGAAAGTACTGTACGATGGGAGGGAGGAGCAAACATTTAAAAAGAGGGTGTATTAGTTTTTGGGGATGAGGAGCAGGGGCGGCGAACACTCACCAAATAGGCGACAAAAGGCGAACAGAGCAGGTAGAGCCAGAGATAGAGATGCACCACATTGCAAAAGACGCCCTGATGCGGATCGTAAAAATAGCCGCCGGTCAGTGAGGCCCACACGCCTTGGCGCAGTATCTCCAAGGTCTGTGAACCCATGGTGGCCTATACTGCATCGCTATTATGACCACCCCGTCCCGCACACGATCACTGGGCAAACGGGGAGCACACCTACCACACGCTCTCTGAGGCCAACAAGCAAAAGGATCGCCGTGTTCGCACCGTTCCGTATAATCCGCTGAGTTAACGTTTTTCCACCGAATTGGGGGCCAGCGAGCGGAGTTCAAATTCGAGAGTAATCGCTGCTCGCTTTTTTTAATACATATATTTTCAGGGGGAAAGTGAAGGCGTGTGCGTGTGTGTGTGTTTGTGTTTGTTTGTGTAAATGAATTGGCACAACGAGAGCCTGAGGTTGGGCAAAACAACGCAAGCAAAATAAATATATATATATATGTGTATATGTATATATATATGAAAATTGAGGCGTTGCTACTGAAATTCAAAACTGTATATTGTATATTGGCGATTTCATGCACTTGCTGTCAGCACTTGCACTTAATAACTGAGATTACGATTTAAATTCACATCGATTTCGTTTCAGTTGCTGCTGCTGCTGATGTTGGTGTCTTCGTGGATGCAGTTGCACCGCAGTCCCAGTTGGTACGTGAGCGTTTTTCCGTTTGCTCTTCGATGCGAGTGTTGTCATTGTTGTTGTTGCTGTTGTTGTTATCAAAACATGATCAGCATCGGTTTTCGCTAACAATTTGAACTTTTCTTTATTTGGGTTTTTCTTCTGCTCGTTTTTGCAAAGTAACACACTCACTCCCTATGCTCCCTCGTTTCATATGCTTTTTCTTTTATTTTGCCTTGTCTTTGCTGTGCCGTCGCTATGTCAAGTTATCGGAACGTCTTATCGCCATCGAGCGCTCAAGTGTTGTGAAAGGTTTTTGGGCAGGCGAAATCTTGGCGCGCATTCGAATGCGTTATACTTGTCGAAAGAAAAACCAAATATTGTTTTATGTTACTTAGTTGTTCTTGCAACGCCCCGATATTAACGCTTTTTAACTATAAATAAATTGCCAAGTTATCGAAACGCCATCGAGCGGCCAAGTGTTGTAAAAAGAAGCTGAGCAAATGCAATCTTGGCGCGAATTCGAATACGTTACATTTATCGAAACAGAACCCAAATGTTTTATTGATTTACCACTTTATTCTTGCAATACCCCGATATTAATACTATTTACCTATATATAAAAAAAAAAAATTGTAAAAAATGTATGCCTAAGTCTAAGTATTACATCACAAAATAAAAATCACCTTTACCCACAGAATCTTTCGAGCCACGTTTTGTTTTCTTAGTTAATCATCAGTCTACGTTGCCGCTGTGGGTTACCGCACTCAGTACGAGCTGCGCATAGTCAGCGCTCCTCACTGCTACTGGCATCCGCATCGCTGCCAATAAAACCTTCCTTGTGCTCATAGTTGTGATGATGATGAATATGCTCCTCTTCTTGCTCAATCGGAACCTGCTCAATGGGATGATGGTGTTCGTGATGCTCATGATGATCGTGGTGGGCATCATGCTTCTCGTGATGATGTATGTGCTCTTTGGTTTGATGAATTTGTATCGGACGATGCTCCTCATGTATAATTTTCTTCTCCTCCTTTAGGACAATCGGCTTGTGATGATGATGCACATGCTTTATAATAGTGTGTACATGTTTCTCGATCTTTTTATGAACTGGCACATGGATGACAATCTTCTTTTTCTTCTGTTGACTGCTGCTGTGGAAAAAATGAAATGAAAGGCAAATGAAATTTGGATATCGGTGATATTTTGCTCATATGTTAGGAGAATAGGGACGCTCCCAATCGGCAAGTTTGGTCAGGATATTTAAAAAAAACAAAAGAGTTTTTTAACAAGTTATGTGACATATTAGTCCTTTTCGGCCGACTCCGACATATGTATTGCCTGAAAGCAACAGGCGGATCTTTCCGAAGATGCATTACGGTAGCTTTAAGCCTGACAGTTTATTACGCATAAAATTAGACGGACATGGCTATATCACCTGTGCTGTTGAAACAGCTCAAGAATATATACTCTATAGTTTCGAAGAAGTCTCCTCCTATATGCGTTACTTTTCGTGGTAATTATATAATACTTAGTATACCCGGCATTTGTTTCCTGCACACAAACAAAGAGCAGCACCAGAACCGCCAAGACAGAGAGCTTCAGCAACTGCAGCGAGAGAGGAAGAGAAAAACAATGTTAACTTAATCCTGTGCAGTTTTCCGCATGATATATCCATTGGTGGCATATCTGTGCCTTACCACACTGCGATTATCCATTTTGCTTGGGTGAGGCGTTGAAAGCTAGCGATGTGACCGCTCGAGTGGCTCGATAACGAATGATTGCTGGCACAGTGGGGCCAAATTATTTTATAACACGCTCGTGTCCGAGGCTTTGGCTGGAATGTGCCGCGGAATGCAACGGCGCCGCACAATTTCGCTTCCGTGCAGAGCCAACAGGCGTCAACGCCAGCGCCGCAAATCAGCGCGCGGCGCACGCGCCGATCCAAACCGCCAATTTGTGATGTGCTCGCATTAATGCGCATTGTCGATACGAAAGCAATCATCATTGTCGTGCCTGCGAATTGTGGGTGTTTTTCACTTGTTGCGCTTTTGTTCCCATATTTGTTGGCTTTTTGTTTTCTTTTGGGAGAGGGGGAGTTGTGAAATTTCTGTGCACCCTACCATGTGCAGCTCCCTCTAAAATATTCCGAAAATCAAGACTTAGCTTAACGATTTGATTGAAAATTTAAAGCCGCCTTTTTGAGCGTTAGATGTCGAATATTTTACTGCGGATTTTTATTTTAAATATGCAGGCAACAACCACACGTCTATAAAAATTTCATGGAACCAAACAGAACCATGATATAAAAAAAATTGTATGATCAAAACATTTAAATATGTTGAATGAAGGTTCAAACCATAACCAGGACTCATGAACCGAACTTCAAGATGTTCGGCTGTCTTTGCTGCTAGTATAGCGCATAAGAAATTCGGTTTGTCCGAAGGTTTTCCATTGTTTTGATTTCCTTTGTGGTTTTCTGATGGTAACACGAAAACTTCTTTTTCGGCTCGCGCACAGACGGAAGACGTCGACGACGTGTCTTGGCTGTGTTGCGCCTGCACAAAACTCAGTCAACGGAAATAAGCAACATAAGCATTTATTGCATACGTACATAAATAAATAAGTACAAACATACATACATACATATATGTATGTGCTTTTCAATTGCATGCTGTATGTAACTTTCAAATGAAATATATGTATTGTAAAACTATGTAACATTTAATATTAGCTGCAACTAGACCGTTTGAATTCGTGTGTTACGCAATGACACGAAAACATTAAAAGTTAATATTTTTTTGAATTCGCTTTTGCATGCATTTTCTCGTTCATGTGCTGCTGAGTGAATTTTTTGGCTCGACTTGGAAATTCCGCAACATACATTTGAATAATAATAATCGACATGCATTTACTTGCTATCGATATTGCGGTAAACAACACTGGTCGCACTTACACTATCAAGAACGATACACTGCTCACACACAGAGACCTACACGCAAGAAGCAGCAGCAAAGGAGGAGAAAAAAAAGCAAACAAATTCTTTGAAAAGCTCATTTAAAGGTAATTATAATTAGTGCAAAAATTCGCATGAACTGCAAGGATAAGTAGTAAGTTGGCAAATGCAAAAACACACTCATTTATGTGTTGTTTTTGCGGTTAATTACCGTGGATAAAAGTGTGAGACGTGTTCAAGCCGTCATATGAGTAAACTCTCGCCGTGCGTGCAAGTGTGTGTGTGTATGTGCATGTGTGAGTGCGTAAGTTTGGGAGCTTCGTATGGGCTGCTACGCCCCTTCAGAGGAAGAGCTGGAAATATTGAAATCAATAACGTTCAGCCCTGCTGTAATTGTATATGTTTGTCCACATATTCTTTTACATATCATCATTATAGTCGCTTACTCTGATTGATATGCCCTTGCGTGGGGTATATTAATGAGATTCTTGGCCGGAATGACAAGCACATCTATCTGGCTTGTCATATTCCCTTGCGGAGGGTATTTTGGTCTTGCCACGAAATATGAAACGCATTGGACGTTTTCGAACTTATAAGGTATATATATATATATTGTTAAACAGTATCAGCAGCCATGGCGATTAGGTCATATCTGTCTATATTACAGAAAATAATGAAACATTTTAGTTTTTGTGTGAACAACTTTTTTTGAGAGTGTGACCATGCTCCGAACATATCTGTTTAATATTTTCAATATTGGACCACTATATATCATCTGGCTGTCACAGGAAAAATCGGTAAAAAAAATGTACTTTAGTTTTTTCAAGATATCCTGACCATACTTGGTTATCATGCTTCTAACAAAGAAATATCACCAAAATGAAGTGTGCATTCTTTCAAATATTTGCAAGGGCATTTTATCTTCGGCACCGTTCTTTCTCGACCAAAATCTTCAATTATGAACTTTATATGACTTATCTGACCATCATATCGTAGGAGCATAAAACTGTCTTACAAATATTGTTGATATTATTAATACAATCCATTATATTCTACCTTATTTGACTGGTAATTTCCCCATTTCCCGCAGCAAGTTCCAAGCGTGAGAGTTCCGGTGTGAGAAGAACTGCAAGATGACCGATTCAAAGTATTTTACGACCACAAAAAAGGGCGAAATATTCGAGCTGAAGTCGGAGCTGAACAATGACAAGAAGGAGAAGAAGAAGGAGGCGGTGAAGAAGGTCATCGCCAGCATGACCGTTGGCAAGGATGTCTCCGCACTGTTCCCCGACGTCGTCAACTGCATGCAGACTGACAATCTGGAGCTGAAGAAGCTCGTCTATTTGTATCTGATGAACTATGCCAAATCGCAGCCGGATATGGCCATTATGGCTGTGAATACGTTTGTCAAGGACTGCGAGGATTCAAATCCGTTGATACGCGCATTGGCCGTGCGCACAATGGGCTGTATACGGGTGGACAAGATTACCGAATATCTGTGCGAGCCGTTGCGCAAATGCCTCAAGGATGAGGATCCGTATGTGCGCAAAACGGCCGCCGTTTGTGTGGCCAAGCTGTATGATATATCGGCGACAATGGTCGAGGATCAGGGCTTCCTCGATCAGCTGAAGGATCTGCTGTCCGACTCGAATCCCATGGTGGTGGCCAATGCCGTCGCCGCGCTCAGCGAAATCAACGAGGCCAGCCAATCCGGCCAGCCGCTCGTCGAGATGAACTCGGTGACGATCAACAAGCTGCTCACGGCGCTGAACGAGTGCACCGAATGGGGCCAGGTCTTCATACTGGACTCTCTGGCCAACTACAGTCCCAAGGATGAGCGCGAGGCGCAGTCGATTTGCGAACGGATCACGCCACGGCTGGCCCATGCCAATGCGGCCGTTGTGCTCAGCGCCGTCAAGGTGCTAATGAAGCTGCTGGAGATGCTGTCCAGCGATAGCGATTTCTGTGCCACGCTCACCAAGAAGCTGGCGCCGCCGCTGGTCACGCTGCTCTCCTCCGAGCCGGAGGTGCAGTATGTCGCCTTGCGCAACATCAATTTGATTGTCCAGAAGCGTCCGGACATACTGAAGCACGAGATGAAGGTGTTCTTTGTCAAATACAATGATCCCATCTATGTGAAACTGGAGAAGCTGGACATCATGATACGGCTGGCTAATCAAAGCAATATCGCCCAAGTGCTGAGCGAACTCAAGGAATATGCCACAGAGGTGGATGTGGACTTTGTCCGCAAAGCTGTGCGCGCCATCGGCCGGTGCGCGATCAAAGTGGAGCCCTCGGCGGAGCGTTGTGTATCCACGCTGCTGGATCTTATCCAGACGAAGGTCAACTATGTCGTGCAGGAGGCAATTGTTGTCATCAAGGACATCTTCCGCAAGTATCCCAACAAATATGAGAGCATCATTAGCACGCTGTGCGAGAATCTGGACACGCTGGATGAGCCGGAGGCACGCGCCTCGATGGTCTGGATCATTGGCGAGTATGCGGAGCGCATTGACAATGCCGATGAGCTGCTCGATAGCTTTCTGGAGGGCTTCCAGGATGAGAACGCACAGGTGCAGCTGCAGCTGTTGACCGCTGTGGTCAAGCTCTTCCTCAAGCGTCCGTCGGACACACAGGAGCTGGTCCAGCACGTCCTTTCGCTGGCTACACAGGACTCCGATAATCCCGATTTGCGCGATCGCGGCTTCATCTATTGGCGCCTGCTGTCCACCGATCCGGCCGCCGCCAAGGAGGTGGTGCTCGCCGACAAGCCGCTCATCTCGGAGGAAACGGATCTGCTGGAGCCGACGCTGCTCGACGAGCTCATCTGTCACATTAGCTCGCTGGCCAGCGTCTATCACAAGCCGCCCACGGCCTTCGTCGAGGGTCGCGGCGCCGGCGTACGCAAATCGCTGCCAAATCGTGCCGCCGGCTCAGGCAGCGGCGGCGTTGAGCAGCCTGAGAGCGGCGCCGGCTCCGAGGCCATGGTCATACCCAATCAGGAGTCGCTCATCGGCGATCTGCTCTCCATGGATATCAATGCGCCCGCCATGCCCGCTGCGCCAGCCGCCACCACCAGCAATGTAGATCTGCTGGGCGGCGGCCTGGACATACTGCTGGGTGGTCCGCCGACGGCGACAGATGCGGCACCTGGTGGTGCCACCAGTCTGCTGGGCGACATCTTTGGCCTGGCGGGCACCTCGCTCTCCGTGGGCGTCCAAATACCAAAGGTCACCTGGCTGCCGGCCGAAAAGGGCAAGGGCCTGGAGATACAGGGCACATTCTCGCGCCGCAACGGCGAAATCTACATGGACATGACGCTCACCAACAAGGCGATGCAGCCGATGACCAACTTTGCCATACAGCTGAACAAGAACAGTTTCGGCCTGGTGCCCGGCTCGCCGCTCCAGGCGCCGCCGTTGCCGCCAAACCAGAGCACCGAAATAAGCCTGGCGCTGGGCACCAGCGGTCCCATACAGCGCATGGAGCCGCTGAACAATCTGCAGGTGGCCGTTAAGAACAACATTGATATCTTCTATTTCGCGTGCTTGGTGCATGGCAACGTGCTGTTCGCCGAGGATGGGCAGCTGGACAAGCGTGTCTTCCTCAACACCTGGAAGGAGATACCCGCCGCCAATGAGCTGCAGTACAGCCTGAGCGGGGTCATTGGCACCACCGACGGCATCGCCTCGAAAATGACCACCAACAATATATTCACGATTGCCAAGCGCAATGTCGAAGGCCAGGATATGCTCTACCAGTCCCTGAAGCTGACCAATAACATTTGGGTGCTCCTCGAGCTGAAGCTGCAGCCGGGCAATCCCGATGCAACGCTCAGCCTCAAGTCGCGCTCCGTGGAGGTGGCCAATATTATATTTGCCGCCTACGAGGCCATCATACGTTCGCCATAAGGTGGCACACAACAAACAGCAACAATAACAGTAACTACAGCAATAACGAGAACAACAACAACAAATCGAAATGAAATAAAACATTAAATATTGTAGTTTTTTGAAAATCTGTTACAAACAAAAGAGAATAAGAAATCCCTCGCGAATCCAAATGTAGCGCAAAGTTGAGGTGTATTATTATTACTATTATCTATTACGATTATATATACTATACTATATATATATAATATATCTTTATATTCGCGCATATTGCCACGTTATGTTCAAAAACTGGCACAGTGCGTTTACACGTTATCATATTATATATCGCTGCCTCTGCAAAAAAAAAAACAAGTTAATTCCCCTCCCTCTCCCCTAATCCCCTACTCTATATAAAAAATGCACGATACAATCGTTAGTCGCATTCCAAAACAAGAATTGTTCAAAGCGCTCGCTCGGGGGCTTGTTTTACGGAGCTCCATCATCCAGAAATTTCACGCCCTAACAAGCGCTTAATCCTAAGTAATCACACACATATTATGTATATATGTCTGTATGGACATGTGTTTAGCAACAGATTAATTAATAAACATAACACATATATACAATATATAACCAAGAGGACTTGTGTATACCCTAGGTTGGAGTCGTTGTGCGGGTGTTTATAAATCGGCGACAATCAGCAATTGAAGATAAAGTTAACTTCGATGCAATGCCCGTTGCTGCTAGAGAGTTGAAACTTGCAATATATATTCGATTCGGATCCATAGCTCCCATATTTCAAACGCCCATAACTTTGTCAAAACTGAACTGATTTTTTTTTTAAATTTAGAATCACAATTAGTCACAATTAGTATAAAAAACAACATTATAACCGATTCTGAGGGGGTCAATTTTTTTGTCAAAAATCATGCAAAAATTGACAAAAATTTTCAGATGTAAAGCTCTCGGATCCATAGCTCCCATATTTCAAACGGTCATAGCTTTGTCAAAACTGAACCGATTTACACGTCTAATGGCATTTTGTTCATGGTTTATCTTCTAGATTGATTTTGCATTTAAAATATATGCATTATTGAAAATAAATTTTTTTTGAATTTTTTGGGAAAAAAGCATGTACCCCCCCCCTTACTCATTTTAAAAAAAATTTTTTTTTTCAAAATTTAGAATCCTGAATTTCTATTTTTTATCGAATGCGGTTGTCACAATTAGTATAAAAAACAACATTAAAACCGATTCTGAGGGGGTCAATTTTTTTGTCAAAAATCATGCAAAAATTAACAAAAATTTTCACATGTAAAGCTCTCGGATCCATAGCTCCCATATTTCAAACGGTCATAGCTTTGTCAAAACTGAACCGATTTACACGTCTAATGGCATTTTGTTCATGGTTTATCTTCTAGATTGATTTTGCATTTAAAATATATGCATTATTGTAAATAAATTTTTTTTGAATTTTGATATATGCATTATTAAAAATAAAATTGTTTGGTAAGAGACTTACTCATCTTCGAAAATAAACATTAAAAATATGGAATTGTAAATATATATTTTTAATTAATTGAGGTAACAACATTAAAACGGATTCTGCGCTGTCGGATACACTCGACTGCAAATATCTTATTTGTTCCCGCTAAGTTTAGCTGCTGTCTTTTAACACTATGAATATTATCCTTTGATTCCTATTATTATATTTTGAAAGGTTCCCCAATGAGCCCCTAAGCTCAGCCAATAACATACCCTTGTTACACATTTACTAGTTACAGGGTATAATCGATAGCACTTAGATATTTACATGGGTGCACAGTTTTCCCCGCACCTGAGCTTGTGCTACCGTTAGCGACAGCGCGCTGCCCAAAAGCTGACTCCTGAGCTTTCGAAAGCTTTTACTTAAGGGTTGCTGCCGCACAACATCAGCTATTGCTATTTCGCTCGCACACACGGCACCCAAAGGGCGACGGACACTTTTGTCGCTGCCGTCGTCCCTGTTCGGCGCAAGGTGTGCGCGTGTGTGTGAGTGTGTGTGTGTGCATGTGTGCGCGACACGCTGTTTTGTTGTACCACAAGTAAATTTGTCTTGGCCCCGATTGTAACGTCCGACTCCAGCGCCATTACAGCCAAGTGTACACAATAAAACGCGAGTGTGCAGCAGATTGGAATTTCTCTAATTGCCAAAATCGCGAACAGAGCAAAAGAGCATTTTCAGCCAGATCCGGAGGAAGCCAGCCAGAAACTGCAGGATTTGGGTGCTGGACATGCTGCCTGCGAACAACTCCGCCCAATCCGGGGCTGAGCGGCCAACGGGACAGACAAACTGAAACTGTGCCAAGATTGAAGCAAGATTTGCCTCAAGTCCAAGCACGATGAGCGCAGTGGGAAATGCGAGTGCAGCAGCGGACGGAGCTGGAATCGGAGTCGGAGTGGGAGTCGGGGTCGGAGTCGGAGTTGGATTGGGAGTTACGGCGGGCGTGGAGAGGGCTGCGCTCCATTCGCTGGATAGCTACGATGTGGTCTATGATAATCAGGAGCACGATGACACTAAAAGCGTTTCACATTTGGATTGGCCCTTCTTGATTAAGGTGCGTCGTGTGTACACAATTTTTTCCCAGCCCATGCATGCAAATGTAAAGTGCTCTCTTTTTGTATCTCTGTGTGCGTGTGCATGTGTGCGTCTGTGTATGTGTGTGTGTGTGTAAGTGGGTGTTTTATGTGTCAACAGCCAGGCCAACTGAGTCACCAATGTGCGTGGCCAGCCAAGTGGCGCCAAGTGTGTCAGTGGCAGTGGGCGCAGGATGCAGCCGAGATGCAGCACTCAAAAGGCGTCCTTGATCGAGTTACAGACAAGCATATGCAAGCACACATATACATACATACAGTGAGGTGTGTATGTTTGTGTGCAGGCGAATTGCGTGTTGGTATTAAGATGCAAATACCTAGCTATACAATTTTTATTATTATTATTATTATTATTATTATTATTATTATTATTATTATTATTATTATTATTATTATTATTATTATTATTATCGTTATCATTATTATTAATACTCTTATTATTATTATTAATGCAGGATATAGTTGTAAACATGGCAGAAAACAACAAAAAATTGATTCCTTTATTTTGAATTAAGACAAAGAATATCTTTTATTGAATTCTGATTTAAGCAACCTTTATTTATTTAAAATTTTGCGGCTGAATTTGAACCAAACTAATTTAAAAAAGTGAAAGATTTGGCGTGGGCTTTTTGAAGAGTTAAAGGTTCGGAATTTTTAATTTAAAAATATTCGAGTTTTGCGGCTACTGTTTAAATCCGGTTTGCAGCTTTGGTTGTAAACTTTCAACCTAATTTTTTTGTGAACAATATCACACTTTATATTGTGGTTTATTATCCGACCTGAAACTAAAAGCCAATCTTCAAATACCCAATCTGTAACGCTTTTCTAGCCATTTTCATTGACTTACATTGTTTACAAGAACCTGTAAAGTTTAGGTTCAAGCAAATTTAATCTCAAGTAAACTGAAAGCTCTGCTTAAATATCTTAAATTAAAATTCACAGACACAGATGTGAAGAAAAGCTCGAATTGTGTTTGTCACTCCAAAGCGTTCCGATCTAAACAATGGAAAGTTATTCCGAGCATAAACAAATCTCCCCCTTATTCGGGAAGCCACATTTGAGCCACCTGCGAATCGAGTTAACAAAACTCAAAACACACACACACACACACACAACAAGAACAACAACCCGTCCCTGAACAACTGCCATGATGCATGGTTGAGTGAATTTGAATTTAATTAACCACTTCCGTTTCGTGTGCATATCCCGCTTTGGTTTCTCCGTGCAGGGCATCCTGGAGAACAGCCAGACGTGTGCGCCCACCACGCCAGATACGCTGGCCGCGCTGCTGTGGGCCATCATTGCGGTGTTTGGCATCGTTTACGCCCTGCTGGGCTATCGCTGCCTGCGCGCCGTCGGCTTCCTCAGCGGGCTGATGGTGGGCGCCAATGCCATATTCATATTGCAGGACTTTCAGATTACGTGGCTGGGCAAGCCGGCCGACTCGGCGCTGGCCATTGTTGCCGGCCTGCTGGGCGCCGTCCTCGGCTCCACATATCCAGTGGCCTCGGTGCTGATAAGCGCCTTTGCCGGCGCTCTGCTCTCGGGCGCTGCGATGGCCGTGTGTGTGGCCACCATGCCGGACAATGAGTTTGGGGTAAGTTCCGCTGTTTCTCATTCTCATTCATTTTCATTGGAAATTTAACATGAAGTGCAGCTCATGTTAGGGGTGCACCTTCATTGTACATTTTTGCAATGAATATTTAATTTAAACTCGATTGCTTCTGCTCTTGCGCATGTTGGTTTAACATCTACATTGTAAATATATACAATGAGAATATATGTACATTGTAAAGTTCAACTGTGTTTGCATGTTAATTAATAGCGTTAATATTTGTAATGAGAAGCTTGATGCATCGTAACATTGTTACTATGAGAGTTCAATCCGACAATGCAAAAAATTTTTTGGCCAAACCTGCCAACTCGTTTGTAGGTTTTAGCTAACTTACTAACATGGCTTGGCAAATAGTTTACAATGATGATGTGGAAATAAAAACCAATTTTAACCATTTTATTTGATCTATATACTTTTCCACTCCTGGTCACATTTCTTTGGCAGTACCGCGAGATTTATGTGGCAGTGGTGGGCGGGGCCGTAATCTGCTCGGTGCTGACGCTCTGCTGCGTCAAATATGTGACCATACTGACCTCGAGCATTGTGGGCACAGCGATGATCATCGGCGCCATTGACTTCTTCATGCACGGCCTGGAGACGGTCAATTGGATACTCAACATGAAGCCGCACCCGTTGCCGCCACCATGCTACGGCGGGCTGCTAATCACCGCCTGGCCGGTGACCATTGTGATTAGCATAATGGTGCAGTGCTTCATCACCGCCTGGCGGGTGGATCATCGCAAGCGCATCTACATGCGGCACAATCACCAGCAGCATCCGCACGGACCCCATCTGGCGCACGGCCAGCAGCCGGCGCCGGGCAATCCCCATGTGCCGATGCGGCGGGCGCAGTCCCGCAACCGGGAGACGCGCGAGGAGGCGCGCCAGCGCAAATTTCGCTATCTCTATCAGGTGCGCACGGCACGCGGCGACATCATATCGCAGGTGAGTGTGATCAGCTCGAATCTCGGCCAGCATTTGCGGCTACAACATCGGCTCCTTGCAGAACTTTGTGTCGGCGCTGCAGAAGCGCATCCAGTTGAGCGGCACCGAGACGCCGTCGGAGCGTTCGATCAAGACGAGCTCGAACGAGCGGAACACGTTCCGCAGCGATCGCACCCACTTCACCACCATACACGATCCGGAACTGTGCGACAAGATCGAAATCGTGCGTGACATTGGATAACAAACAAGCAATAGCTACATGTAACTATATCCGTAAAGGGAATGGGGGGCGAGCGCGTTGGACACGGGTCGGGGGCGATTACGCGAACGGGGCTGGACACGAATACGGTTAAAGTGGAGCATGTAGCTAATTGGTTTTTGGCAGCACCAGGCGGACAAACAGCTGCCAATGGCCACAGCGAACTTGGCCAAAATAAAAAGTTTGCACAATCCGGTGGAAATAAAAGAGAACAAGCTTTAAACTTGACAATGACACATAGAGAAAAGATGAAGAGGAGCAGCAGAAAGTTGCAAAAAGATTTATGCAATTTCGTTGGTTTCGCGCACAAATCTAACACGTAATGCGGATATTTCAAAAATATCTCGACTAAATCTAACTGGGGATAAGCTTGATAGGGTTAAAAAAACAAAACAAAAACAAAAAGCACAATGCATAAATAGGAGTAAAATATAATTCTATGGGTAAGTACGGGGTTGAGCTGAAAAGTAAACGGTCTAGGCAAGAAACCAGAAACATACTCAAAATATTAAATACTAGCTAATAATTGTATCTGCTTTAAGTATAAGCCATCCTTTTGAAATAACTATTTTGTTTTATTTCAAATTTTTTAAATTCGTATACAATTTCGAAAATGCTTTTAAAAAAAATTTAAAGCCAATTTTGCCACATTTTTAATGAGTACAGAATAAACAAAAAGTAAATAAATTGTTTAAGTGAGCCACAAGAATCCAGGCTCAAATGTCAGCCTTACGGATGATTTTGCCTTAACCGAAAGACAAAGTAGCCCGTGTTATTCTAAAGTTAAATTATTAGCACATATATGCTATACTGTAGAATTATTACCAGTTGTCCACTCATTTTCCCATTGAAGCTGTGCATCAAAATTTTAAAAAGAAATTTACAAAAAATTGCCTAAAAATATATACAAACACAAAAATTTCTTAATTTTTAAAATTTTTCTAAGAAATCTAGTGTTAGGTAAAAGTTTTAAAATATAAGAAAAATATTTTCTAATAGAAGAAAATTTAACATTTGAGGCTAGATTTTGTTTTGGGGCAGAACTGTTTTTATAAAGAACTTAAACTTAAATCGAATAATCGATCGAATAATGGGCGAAAGCTTAGCCCATAGAAAATTGGACCATCATTTCCCTTAATAGACATGAAGATCTCTGAAAATGACGTTAAAGTTGGTTCGATTAAAAAATAAAAAAATGAATACAACAGTTTCTTATGCCCAATAAAAAATTCCTTTGCATCCCCTTAAAAAGCGTTTGGCAAAAGTTAAACTTTCAAGGATATATTTAAAATATCTGCAGACATTCACTGACCAAAACCTATTACTTTTCGGCACACCCTCGTAATATATGTATATGCATTCCTAGCACATTAAGAGCATATTCCGCGTAGTCACTCAATCTATAGGCATTATCATCTAAGAATAAACATGAAACTTTCGTTCTCGTCTCGCAAGGAAATATAAAGAAACCCAAATGTTACTACCAGCTAAACGAGTCTAGCATATGCATATGTAGCCAGTGTTGGTTAAGACGCCACAAAAAACACAAAGTACCGTTAAGTTGACTTCCGCTATAAGTACACAGAGAAAAACAAATTCGTGATCGTAACCTATATCGGTGAGTGATGATGGGCCAGTTGGAATAAAGCATTGTTTCTCTAAAAAAAAGCATAGAATATACACACAAATATATGCACATATATGTATGTATATATGAGTACATACTATATATAAATCGTATCTAAGTTTTGCGTATTCCTCGTGTGCTGTCTATAAACTGAAACTAAGAACTAACCAAACTAATATTGACGCTTCGCACGTAAACAATATTTAAAAAAAGAAAAAAAGATAAATTTACTACTGATTTTGTATCTGTGTTATAATTATACGAGTTGGACAAGTACTTGAAAGCATTTACTTACATATAAAGATATATCCACTTATATATGTAAATATATATATATATATATATATATATTCAAGCGTAGCAACGTTTTAAGAACTTTTTCAATTACCGAACCGCTCTTGAAATACTTATATATACATAAGTATATAGCATTTACTAATTACAACTGATGTTTCCTTCGATTTTGATCAAGTAATCCATAGTTATATAGTATATATATATATACATATATGCATACCTATTAAGTACAATAAATTATGTCCAGTTTATGAGGGAACCGAATTTTAATATATATTACGCCAAATCTGTACAGTTGGAGCAAAATATACTCAAGCACATAGAAAATGAAAAAATGAGAAAATGCCTCCCGGGAATTTACTAAGTAAGCCAAAAGTAAGGATTGATTGAACGGCCTCCCAATAATAATTAAAAAAGAAAAGTTATGCAGAAACGTTTTAGCAACATTATCATAAGTTTTAGTTTAAGTTTAAGCTTAAGCTAAGATTAAGTCTAAGATCCGTGCAAACTGCAGTACAAACTCAAATGAATTCGTTCGATTCATGCAGGTTAAAGCAAATCAGAATACATAATGCATACAGCCCGATAACTTCAGATTAGATATTGAAAAAAAATTTATAAGTGAAAAAAGAAAAACAATAACGAATTTTGAATACCCTTGCAGAGAGTTTGGAAATGATTTCTTCATAAAAAAACTTTTTTGACCTATCTTTTCTGTAGATGAATATTATACAGCGCATGATGAATATGTTGATTATATGTTGGGAACAAGTGTGCTCAGGATATCTGTAATACAAAAATGTTTTTCATACAACAACTAAATGAGTTGTTCAACCAATCGTAGCTATATGGTAGCTATATGCTAACTTAGTTGGTCCGCTGCTGATAAAATTTTGCAGATATGTTAGGAGCATAATAACAAGCAAATTTGGTCAGGAAAAAAAAAATTGTTTTTCAACCGATCTTTCCTATGGGAGCTATATGATATAAAGGTTCAGCCGAATCCGAACATATGTATATATATTGGTTGCATCAAAGAGACGGACTTTTCCCTTTATTGGTTGCACATTTCGTGAGATAAGTAATAATAGCCTCTGCAAGGGTATAACAATATTCACAAACATTAAGTTTACAATGCATGTTAAACCAACGGATTAATTTTACTATTTCCCACACTGCTATAAATATTGCTGCCGTCCGCAATTCTTTGTTCACGAATTGCGTTTATAAAATCCTTTAAAAACTGTTTCAGGCAACTGTTTCAATTGTTTTGATTTTGATTTAATACTAAGTTGTTTATTTGTTATAATACCAAGAAGCAATGTCTAATCGGGCTTACTTAAAGTGCAGGCACCTTTTTGCGCTCGGCATTCGGTAAGAAAAATCACAAACTGTTGTACAACAATATTTGCTTAGTATTCGACCATTAATAGTTAATATTAAAAAATACACAAAAGATCTAATTGAGAAACCATATAATATGGTGTGCATACTAAAGTAGCATAAAATAAAAAAAATAATGATAACTTCACATAATTAAAAAGAAAATCTAAAAAAAGATATATATATATATATATAAATATATATACATGTATGTATATGAAATCAGCAGAGGCTAAGCACAATAACAGATCAAGTTTATAAAAAAGGAAATAAAATAAATGCGAGCCGAAATAAATATTTAATTGTTTATGCTCAATACGAGGCCCTCACATGAGAGGCAATAGGTGTCTATTTGCACCCAGGCCCGCACAGGGAAATGTTTCGTCAGTTCATCGGTGAGGTTCGCGGCCGCGGCATGGCCGTCAATAATGGAGCAGCATGTGAGGAGCTGGAATCTTTGGCCCTGTTGCATGCGATCGAGGCGGAGATCATCGACAAGTGCCGGCAAGCGCCGAACAGCGCCATAAACATGGCCAAGCTGCTGGGCAACAAGCGACAAGAGCTGGCCATGCCGGGCATCTACCTGATGGCAGCCACCAATTTGGTAGGTTCCTTTCCAGCAGATATCGGGTTTCTTGATAGTCGTGCCTGCGGGTTCGGGCACCTCTGGATGCCTAGCCAGTCAATATACTTTGTCTGTTTGTTTCAACATCATTATATCAAATAGTAACGCGCAAGGGAATCAAATATTCGTTATCCTGAAGAATACTTTTTCCTTATTATCTTCGATTTTTTACTTATCAGCCACTTCATCTTCCTTGTAAATATACTGTCAGAGTTGCCGCCTACTGCACACGTCACAACAGAGAGTTTTATTTAACATGACAAGGTTTATAGCTTCGAACTTCATGGCAAACAAGTATAAGCTGGCTGGATGCAGTTCAACTTAGTATTAGGATAGCCGGCTGTAAATTCTTGCAATGAATGTTTTTCAGGGCTTACATATGGCATTTAAAACCAGGCTATACCTCCAATGTAAATAGGAAAATGTATAAAGAAATTAAATATCCGCTAACCTGCAGACCATAATTTATATCTTATTTAGTTCCTATAATTGCTTTGATAAAATTAATATGCTAATGGGTTCTGTCTGTGACAAACATAAGTACAGCCTCATTATAGTCTTTAACCCATTCTTAATTTGCACAGGTATAAAAAAATGCATATATTGCCAACTTATTGAATGCACAGAACTTTAACATTAGGTTACAATGAAGATAAAGCCAAACAAAACTGAATTTTATCTGCAGACCAAATTTTGACACGCAACTTTCACATTAGGTTACAATGAAGATGAAGCAA
Source organism: Drosophila robusta (assembly GCA_035043565.1). NCBI lineage: Eukaryota > Metazoa > Arthropoda > Insecta > Diptera > Drosophilidae > Drosophila > Drosophila robusta. The sequence goes on along the minus strand of JAWNMW010000257.1, from coordinate 11,714,337 downwards.
AGCAGAAAAGGAATTTAACCGCAGCCTAAGTGCATGTCTATGACTGTTTCTTCCTTACAGTGCACCCAGGGCAAGGTGCGCCTGCAGAAGGCGGCGCCGCAGCTGCCAAAGGATCCATGTAGCCTGGATAACATGATCATAACCTTGATAAATTGATGACCAATAGACACAGCATACATCTATTACTTAGTTTTTTGTCAATGTATTTTGTTTTTTTTTTTATTGATTAATACACATTTGTAATACAGTTGCCTGTGTTGTTTTGGTTGTGTATATCACTATATATAGATCGTAGATTTATATAGCTTAGCGCTCGCTCCTGATACACGTTCGTGGTTGTGTGTGAGTTTGTGTGTGAATGGGTGTGAGCGGTACAGAAGAAACAAACGACCAACTACATATTTTTGTTTTTTTTTTCAAATTGTAACATTTTTGTTTATATTTGTTGTTCTTCGAAACTGTTGCAATTTTGTTTAGCACCGCCCCTATCTGCATTGCATTGCTGTTGTTGTTGTTGTTTCACTGAGTGCTAGACAGGATGAGGGCGGCATGGGAGCCTCTGCTTAGATGCGGCCCGGGAATGTGCCGCTCTCGCGCTGATCATCCCACTTCTCCACCCAGGCGTTGGGGCACATCGACTTGTAGACCTTCTTGAAGTAGTTGCACGGGGCAAAGCTCTCGCCGCGCTTCTTCTGGCAGCGATGGAAGTCCAAATACGATTGATAGCAATAGCGCGTCACGTTCTGATTGGGGAAACGTGGATCGAAGGGGGCGGTCTCCATCTTATAGGCAGACATGTTGTCGGCTGGCTTATCGCTGTTTTTGTTTTTGGACATGAAAAATTGCATATATATTGACTTTTAGTTAAAGTAAAAAAAAAAACAAATACAAATGGAAAAGAAACGAAAGAGTACGCAAATTCAAAAACAAAAAAACAATGTTAAGCCAGGGCACAAATATTGAGATAGATATAGACGTTATGTGTAGTATATATGTATGGATTATATATGAAAGATGCAACTTAAATATAATAAACGAAACATTATAAGTACAGTTACATAATTTGCAACAATAATAGTAATAATAATAAGTCAAATAATAAATCATGTTCCATTAACAATTCAATTTCAAAGTCAAGTTCAAATTCAATTTCGTTCAAGTTGTTTTCGGATGCGCAAAATAGAGAGAGAAAAAAGAGACAGAAGTATACGTATTTATAGATAGATATATATATATATATATATGAATCATAATGTGTAAGTTTCATGATTGTTTTCTTTATCGACGAACGTTCTTTCCTAAGTGCTCACACTATTTAGTATATATTATATAAGGTAGTTTAGGTATTTTAGAATACATATTTAGATGTTATTATTAGTATTGCTATTCTTTTAAAATCGTATTAAATCGTGTTATACTTGTAGACTTAGAAATTTGTACAAACTAGTGCTTAAACGCTACGCTATGTTTATTGCTATTATTTATTACGTTTCAGATTCGCCTCCTCTGCCCCGTCTTAAATGTTCCCAATGTGCAAAAAAGTATATGTTCGCTATATAACTAGATATATATATTCATTATGGGTATATTATAGCTAATTATAAAAGGAATTGAGACCTGGTAGCTCCATTATTTATCAGTTTAAGTATTCACATTATTTGTTTCTTATTATTTGCTTTAATTTCTTGCTTTCGTTTCGTATCAAATTGCTGAGAATGAGGAAAATGTGCTAACTGAGAGCCACCACTAAAAAAGAAAATCCACAGCTTCTGAGCTAATTCGTGGCATATAAACATGTGTGTGTGTTTGTGTGTGTATGTGTGTGCATAAGTGTAGCTCTGAGCAGAGCTTTTGGGTTTGTAAATTGTTGTCGCCTGCGTTCAAGTTCATTTCGGCGTCTGTGTGTGTGCATATATATAAATATATGTACATATATGTAAGTGTGTGTGCTTGTGTGCTGCCAGATGTCCTATTTGACCAGAGGACGCTTGCCGTTGTCCGTATCGCAGGCATTACTCTTGTACTTATTCACTTCGGCCAAATAGAGCGACCAGAAATCCTTGGGATCCACATCCCGTTCGTTGGGCGTCTTTAGCTTGGCCACGACGCCCGTTTTCAATATTTTACCGCCGCGACGACGTCCGACCATTGGCGGCGGCGGCGCCGACTTGCCAGCCGCTGCGGCCGCTATGTAGGGTGCAGCTGGGCTGCTGGCCGCGCCTGCGGCTATGGCTGGCAGTGCGCCAAATGCACTCATTGATGCGCAGCTCTCCAGATGCTGCTGCAGCTGCAGCTGCTGCTGCTGTTGATCTCTCAATGCTGCTGCTGCTGAGGCTGCTGCAGCCGCTGCTGCTGCTGCATTTACTGCTGCTCCGTCCGGCTGATGTTGCAACTGGTGTTGTTGCTGCTGCTGCTGCTGCGGTCGCTGCTGCTCCTCTTGCATCTTCTTAAAGAGTTCCATGAACGAACCATCATTGGCAAACACTGGATGGGATGCCTCCGGCTTGGGCGGCGGATATACTTTGCCGTCGCGTGCGAGCGTTTCGCGTAGCTTCTCCTCGATTTCGCGATGGATGCGCTCCTTGTCGAACGGCTCGTCCGTGTCCAGATTGTAGTAGGCACCCACTGCAGACATTGCATTGTCCTTGGCACCGACATTTGTGATTGCCTGCGCACGCAGCTCATGTTTGCCGATACCATGTGGTGGCTGCTGGCGCCGTGAGGTGGACGGCGGCGTTGAGGAGCGGCTCCGACTATCGCGCTGATAATAGCTGCGCCTGGAGTAGTCCCGGTCGCGATCACGATCGCGTTCCTTCTCCCGCTCCCACGACCGATCACGCGAGTCCCTATGGTGGCGCTGCTGATGACGGCGTCTGCGCTGGCGCTCCATGGAGCGACTGCGACTGCCACTGCGGCTGCGACTGTAGCGACGTCGCTCAACGGAACGGCTGCGATCACGTCGGCTGTTGCTGCGCTCACGATAGCCGCCGCTGCGCCGGCGTTGTTGCTGCTCCGCCGACTGCTGTTGCTGCTGATAATATGGTAAACGTGCCGCAGACATGTCTCGGCTGCTTCCAAATCAAGTGGCACTCACTGCTGCGCCGCGGTTGACGATCTGCAATTCAAACTGTGCCGCGTTAAATCAAACAGTTGCAGTTGAGACGATTCGTAGGCGGTATACCTATACACAATATAGTACAATATATTTTTTGATTCGATTTCGATTTGATGTCGCCTTCTTCAGCATTTCAAAACAGATAGATACTCTCAGAATTTGCCTGCCTGCTTGGATTACCATATTTAAAGAATTTAAATTTGGGTGCCCCTCATACATTTATGCACATTTTACAATAGTTGGCAACACACAATGTTCAGTCTTTCAGTTGCTGTTAATAACAGCGTCGGCAAGCACAGGCAAAGTTGCCCCATCGAGCCGCGACAGAGGTAACAACGCAAACTTGCCGTGAGAAGTTCGTTTTGTGCACCCACTTGGGGGTGTACGTGATTCAAATCACAGTGAAATGTAGCATGTGTCCTTGTTTGTTTGTGGGCAAGCGGACTATTATTGTGGCTGGGCCGGCAACCAACATACATACATATATATATTGATTGCCGCAGACAGGCAATTAAAATTTAAATTCATAAACTTATGCAATTGCAATTGACATGGCTTTTGCATTAAAAAAATGGTGTTTTTGTAATAATGAATTGTAAAATTTACTTGTATGCTTTATCCCACGGTTGCTGCTGTTGTTGTTGTTTCTGCTGCTGCTGCTGCTGTTATGCTGACCGTTGACTGTTGCCGCCGATGTTATTGCTGGTTTGTTGTGGTTTCTTCCGCAAGGTGCTGCCACCCTTTTTTTAATTGTCAGCCTGCAGCTGGAGTGGGGGTCGCGGCGGTGTGGTGCGGTGCGTCGCGTGCGTTTTATGTTTTTTTAGTGCTTGCTTTGCATTGCTTTGCCTGCTTTGTAACTGTTTAACTGAAATCGGTTGGGAGCGGATTTTGTTCGTCCTGCATGGAAAAATGAACTTGAACGCATGAATACAAAACGTTACTTGGACCAAAAGCGCTGTGCAAGGAGTTTGTTTATTATAATTACGGTTTTTTTCTTTTATCATTTTCTTGTACTTTTGTTTTTCTACACGCTTTTGTGGTTAGAATACAGATACGGATACTTAACGGAGCAGCGTCAATAAATTGCGTTCCGAACTTATGTAACTAACACTAAAACTTAGAATGTTTGCTTAATTTTATAACTTACTTATGCCGAAATAGAACTTTACCTCAACGAATTTGCAGTACAATTAAATTAGGAGTTATGTAATTTTTTTCTTTGCCTGCTGTTAAAGCCTTTGCAGCCAGCGGCATTGGATGTCTATATGTGTGATTATGTATGTTTGAGTGTGTGTGTGTGCGTGCGAACTTATGACAAATACTTGTGTGCGCTTGTTATTGCATAAATGCAACATTTAAGCCACTGGCTAACAATTTGTATTAGTTGCGTTGATTGTTTCGTTTTCTGTTTCGTTGTGCTGGTTGAAAAAAACATACCTCTGTCGTTCGGAAAGTACAAGGAAAAATTTTCAACTGCTGGGCGATTCTGCTATTACGAGCACGATCCAGTCTACGATAGTGTGTGAGATGATTAAAAGCGATGTGAAAATATCGACTATATGTCACAACTGACAGCTAGAGCAGGGCTGCCAGATGCAGAAAAAACGCCACCTAACGTAACATAGTTTGATTTGCTAACACTGTTCACTATCGATATCGCTAACGGGGCATAACATTATCATAACATTTCTGCACACCTTGCTTGCATAGCATCGAATCCACAATTAATAAACGTAATAAACGTAATGGGTGATTGATATATCGCTGTTGTTTCGTTTTGATGATGGACAGCAATCCAACCGAACGCGGGGCAAAGCCAAGAACCACCAACCGAACTCACCAAAGCCATCGCGTTGTCCGCAAGGTACCGCCGCGTGCTGCCAGTGACAGGCGAAATATTTACATTACCAGCAAGACAGACTTCAAGGTGTGTGTCCGTGTGTGTGTATAGTTAGCTGCTAAAATTAAATTTCTATCTTTTCTGCACAGGCACAGCTGAAGCGATGCGAGGAGCTGCTCAATTCGGGCGCTAAGGAAATCTATTTACACTGCATGGGCTACTCGATCACACGTGGTCTCAACTTGGCGCTGCGTCTTATCCAGAACTCGGACGGTGCGCTCAGCTACGCGATAAACACGTCCACCATACGGCTGGTGGATGAGCTGCATCCACTGTGTGATGAGCATGATATAACCTTTCGCCAGCGCAACAACTCCGCGCTGCATATCAAGATCTTTAATAGCAGCCTGTTCGACATTGTCGTGCCCAAGCTGCCGGCCCAGCCTGCTCTGACGACGCCCGGCCACAGCGAGGCCAGATCCGCAAAGCCGCAAGTACAACAACAACAAAGAAAACAGCAACTGCAGCAGCAGCAGAAAACAAACAAACCGAAACAAAAGTAGAATAAGCACAAGGTAGCATGTTCAAATTATCGGAACTGGTGCGCTGGCTCGGCCTGACAGAGTTTGAGATTCTGGTGAATCTGTGCGGCCTGCTCGTGTTCACCATAACGCTGGCCTTCAAGATATCGGGCACATTCAACCATGTCCTGCCCGACATCATGTGGGACTGGTTCACCATCTTCAGCCCGCTGTTCTTCATCGATATTTGCAATGCGTATTTTTGCGTCATCGTCGGCATACGCATGTACCTGGACTCGGACAACAAGCGCAAGGCCCTGCATCGGTTCATGTGGAGCACCTATTTCCTGGTGCTCATCGCCATCTTCAAGTATCTGCTGTGCCTCAAGCTCTCGGGCAAAACGGGCCTGGAGTACAGTGAGGTCTTTTCGCCAATATTCGTCTTGCTGCAGCTGGTCGCAGTGCGGGCCTGCCAGCTGCCCAATTCAATTTGAAAACTGAGAAGCAACAAACCCCTTGGAAATGCCTATAATTAGTTATTATCATACATATATTGTAGTAAGCAATTTATGAACATACATAAAATACACACATTTTTTGTACAACCACAATGCAAGTCAATTTAATTTAGTTTATTAATTTCGCCAATTTGCGTTTTTAAATCCGGCCACGGTGGGAAGTCCATCAATGCCAATAACAGATTTCTGTAAGGTCCCGATAACTCACAAGTAAATCGATAAAACAATCGAGTGTCTTGCAGCTCCAACTCTTCGTTCGTTTTGTTTTATTCTTCGCGTTTTATTTTGTTTGCCCGTACCGCAGAAATGTCTACACTGAATCGTCCCAAATCTCCGCACACGCCCACAACCATCAAGAAGGGCGAAAAGGAGGACAGCTTCTGGGATAAATTCAGCACACTTGGCCGCAAACGCGGCACTCGAGAAGGTGAGCAACACGCCCCCCTCCAATACCCACACACAAGGCATCGGGCTAGCGTAGTGAAATCTTTTGAATCTGACCAAATATGGCGCAGCCATCAACGCAAGCGTTATGATAAATAATTGATTACATTGTGACATGGGCCAGTGTAGCAAATTTTAGCCCGAGCAGCCGCTGTTCGAGGATTTGGCCAACGTTTCTGCCAACAGATGTGCAGCATTGTTTGCCTGTATTAATCAAAAAAAAACATTGCGTCATTTGCATTTGTGACGCACACAAACAAAGTGATCGCTTTGAGCTGTAGGTGGCGCAAGTGTGTTTGTTAGAGTGCGGGACTGACGCTTTTGTGACGTCACCTAGTATTGTTTACATTATTGATATATCCTACTCACGCCCACTCGCACTCTCTAATTTGACTAACAGTAAAGAAAATCCAAGAGGAAGGCAAATACGCAATCGACTCGCCAGGCTCGCCCAATCAGTACGACATACCACCCGAGGACTATGCGCTGCGTAAGTACTTATATACATATATATGTGTATAAAATTGATATCTATTTTTATTTCTAGGCGAGCATGAGCAACGCGCCGTTATTGATCCGCAATCGATCAACGATCCGGAGGTGCTGAAGCTGCAAAAGATACTCATCGATTGGATCAACGATGAGCTCGCGGAGCAGCGCATCATCGTGCAGCAGCTGGAGGAGGACATGTACGATGGCCAGGTGCTGCACAAGCTCTGGGAGAAGCTCACCGGCCGCAAGCTGGATGTGCCCGAGGTGACGCAGTCGGAGCAGGGCCAGCACGAGAAACTTAACATTGTACTGAAAGCTGTCAATCACGTGAGTTAGGCTTCCAACATGGCTGTTTACGGTGGGAACCAATGCATTAGTTGGGTTCGTCTTGCGAACCTGCTTTTTCACATCTATGCAGTCAACTTTAGTTTAGTGTAGGCTATTAATCATTTAAAATAAGCTTGATCTGCACGAGCCATGGACGAGTCAATATTCGACCTTGAGCTTTAATAGTATCTGAAATCGACGCGTTCATGCAGACGAACAAACAGACAGACAGACAGATGGATATGGCTAGATCGACTATATACTTATACTCAACTATATACTTTTAGCTTATGCCTGTTACATATATTTGAACAAAACCATTTTACCCACTTTCAATTTGTGCCGGGTATAATTATGAATTGATTCCGTCCAAAGTTCGGCTGTTGCTTTTACGAAAACTGATCTGTTACATGGTTCGACTAAAACTAAACACAAAATAGAAAAAATTCCCATTCTGTATTGTAATTTTATTCTACAGACTCTTGGCTTCCATCAGAAGATACCCAAATGGTCTGTGGCCAGCGTGCACTCGAAGAATATTGTGGCTATATTGCATTTGTTGGTCGCATTGGTGCGTAATTTCCGTGCGCCTGTGCGGTTGCCGGAGAATGTCTTTGTCACAGTGGTCATTGCCGAAATGAATGCCGGCGTCATGAATGCACAGTGAGTAGGAGCTCAACCCACTCCCCCATTCGATAGACTTGAGCTAACGTTAATTTTCTTTGCAGGAAATTCCAGGAGCAGATCACATCTGAATACGACGATCTGGGCATGCGTTGCGAGAAGGATGCCTTCGACACGTTGATTGACTGCGCGCCGGACAAGCTAGCCGTGGTAAAAAAATCGCTGATCACGTTCGTCAACAAGCACTTGGCCAAGCTGAACTTCGAGATCAACGACCTGAACGCGGACTTTCGAGATGGCGTTTATTTGTGCCTCTTGATGGGTCTGCTCGGTGGTTTCTTTGTGCCGCTGCACGAGTTCCATTTGACGCCGCAGGATGTCGATCAGATGGTGAATAATGTGGCCTTCGCCTTCGATCTGATGCAGGATGTGGGCCTACCCAAGCCAAAGGCACGCCCCGAGGATATTGTCAACATGGATCTGAAGTCGACGCTGCGTGTGCTTTATAGCCTGTTCACCATGTTCAGAGACTATGCCTGAGCTGAATGCCATTCAATGTTTAATTATTTTGTTATAAATTAATAATCCGCGCATGTTTTCAACTTACGTCCTAACTATTTATATAATATATGATTGTCTAATTTGTTTGGCTAACCCGACCCGCCCAACTGTTAACTTGTGTGTTTACCATTGGTACCGTATGCCGTAGTTGTTACTAAATCAATTTATACATTACATTGTATTAATAAAACAAAAATAAATGTGCCTTGACAATTGACATGATGTTTGTTTATTTACTTTATTTTCCTGAATATCGTACATAGGCTTGTGTTTGGCTTCACGGCTTTTCGTTTAATGTTGTTTGTCACACTTAGACATAAAGAGAAATGGAAAAAAGTATCAAAAAATTATATTGTGTAATTTAGAATAATCGTCCAAGTTTAACACGAAACAACCGAAAATAGCTGCATTTTGAATAAACTTTAACCAAACATAAGTTTTTGCGGCGATTGCGCGTTGCCAGACTGTTGGCAGCTAACAGCGGCCTGCAGCGATGTACATAAACAGCGCCTCAAATTTGCGTTAACAGACACAAATTGGCGTTAACGGCGCTGTTAAGTTACGACTCAAATTTGCGCTCACGTAAAGCAGCTGACTGCCCATGTGGAAAGAATTCATTCGACGTCATAGCTATCAAAGTAAGGTAGCTCCGAATCGAGAGGGCGCCCGATTGATTATACGCCGTCTTCAAAAGACTGTTCTGCGCATACTGCGAGATCCAGATTTTAGGATGTCCAAATCGTCGTTCCAGCAGCAGCCCACCGAACCGGAGCCCCCGGTCGATGGCGCGCAATTCACGGCGCATAGAAATGGCAAGCAGGACAGCAATTGCCGCACCTGCAACGATTTCAAGTCATGGTCCAAGCAGCAGCGCCTCATCTCGAACACGCAGGCAGCCAAGGTAAGCACACAAGTCCCATGAGTTTCAACATAATCGAATTTTGCTGCAGGAAAAACATATGGCCGCCGGCGAGAAGCTCACTGTTAACGCGGCGGGCCTGGCTGCGCCCCGAGATGACTGTCCCCTGGACAAGGTGCGTTTGGGCATCTCAACCTGGGGTCTGCTGCACACCATGGCCGCTTTCTATTCGGACAATCCGACTGACACCGAGAAACGCGATATGCGCACATTTTTCGAGGTGCTCTCACGTTTGTATCCATGCGAATATTGTGCCAAGGACTTTCGTACAGAGTAAGTGTGCCCAGACGATCGACATAATTTCAATTGCTGCAACCTCTTCTTTTCTCTCTTTCTTTCCCATAAAGCATTGAAGTTAATCCAATTAATGTAAATTCACAAAAGGATTTGGCGCTGTGGCTGTGCAAGTTTCATAATCGAGTCAACGACAAACTCGGAAAGCCGCTGTTCGACTGCAGCAAAGTAAATGAGAGGTGGCGTGATGGCTGGTTAGATGGTTCCTGTGATTAGCTCTATATATACACACTCACACACACACACGCGCGCAATGCAACTCCAATCAAACCCACCACCCACCCACTCACCAACCACAACACCAGAAACAAAATGGCAAAATTTTGATTATGTATTGCCAAACGTATTTGAACAGATGGAGAAGGAATGCTTATGAAGTCCCAAACTAGTCGAAGAACGTCATCGGGTTGCAGAGATTACCGGTTTCATTTTCTTGGGCATCAAAGACGCCACCTATCATTGATGACAAGCATCCTTCTCCAACCATATTGTTTGTAGTTTTCACATGTTAGCAAAGTTTACGTTAAATGTTGGCCGGCCCCAAAAATGTAAGAGTTGTATTGTGGTACAAAATTTCGTATTTTCTGTATGTATTATACTACCAATAACTGAATGCCAACTGTATTATTTCCATACGAATGCTGACGGTAATCGGAATTACATCTATAACTACAAAGATTGCATCACTTTCAGCAGTGATTAATTGCTTTCAGTGAAACGGAATTTCACAATTCCGTTTATAGAACTGAGTTCACGTTGTGATAATTTTAGTCGATGTAAATTTGCGAGTTAGTGTATGCAATAAAAATACATACATGCATATTTAACGCATAGTCCAAATAGACAAAAAACCATCGAAAAGGTTAATGTCCGTAAAATGTGAATAATCACTTCCGGGCATTGTATAAATATTTGGCACAACATTTGATGGGGTAGTGACATTCAATTTTAATTTCTTAATTAAAAAAGAAATCTAAAAGCAAATTGGAATATCAAAATGGTATTTTTAATCCGTGCCGCCAGAATGTGCAGAGTTGCCAGATCGAAGACTGGCAATTTAAATGTTTTTCAGTTCGTATATACATAATACGTATGTAGATTGTATGATATAAGTATGGTTAATAAAAAACTCGTACGTTTTTTTTTATTATATATAGCAATTGAATTTGATTTATCGAAAATCATTTCATTTAAATGCTTCCCTGTATGGCCTGTTGCTGCAATAATGACATTAGTGCAGAAGGTCAGCATGAGTTTCTGACGTATTTGCTCTCCCCATTCTCGCAACTGTTCTTGCTTGCAAGCTTCCATATTGTTTGCGCTCTCATTTTTCTCATTCTTTTTCGATTAAACGAACAGTGCAGTCAGGTCTATCGGTTGATTTTCGCGTGCTTTTTCAAATAAGCTAACAATTCACATAAAATAGTCAAGCCGAACAGACGTCCCGGTTTTCTTTTGTGCTCAATAAATATAAAGGTTTGCGTCTGATTAAACGAATTAATAATTTAAAGTGAGTTTGTGACCTGTGGGTTGGCAACAGCGAAAGGGACAGAGATTTTTCTAATCATGTATATTTCGCAAGTAATTGACAAAATCAAAGAGAAATTACAGCTGAGCGTAAGCCTTAAATGATGATTGCTGTTGTTATTGTGAAGATGATTATTTCACAAGTTTTGCGCACCGTGCCTGTATACCGACACTCAAAAGTGCACACATACAAAGCTTTATTGGCACGAACAAACGCTCGCACAGGCACATACATTCATGCAACTATGGACGTTTCCGTTGTTTTTTGCAATTTTAGCCGGCTGAAAAAAGTCATGGCAGCAACAGCAGCTATTAAATCGCTGGCATTCTTGTGCACTTTTATTGAAAGAAATTTCACATTAGGCACATGCTGGCAGTAACTGAAATGAAGCACCAATATTTCGTGCCGTTTGCCACATACCAATAAATTCACAAATATGTAAAAAAAAAAAGGCCCTAATGATTCTGCAAATCATCGAGCTCTTGCATTTTGCTTTTTGCCTTCATCTTCTCCAATTGGAAATGATGGCCGCCATATTTAATTTTAAATTTCGCCATTGGAAATGGCTGTAGTTGCATAACTGTAACTATTCTTTTCCTTTGTAATTGCTTTAGATGCCCCAAATTCAGAAGCCCGCACCCGAGTTCTCCGGCACCGCCGTGGTTAACGGTGCCTTTAAGGACATCAAGTTGAGCGACTACAAGGGCAAGTACTTGGTGCTCTTCTTCTATCCACTGGACTTTACATTCGTGTGCCCCACCGAGATAATTGCGTTCTCGGAGCATGCGGCCGAGTTCCGTAAGATCAACTGTGAGCTGATTGGCTGCTCCACGGACAGCCAGTTCACCCACTTGGCCTGGATCAACACGCCACGTAAACAGGGCGGTCTGGGCAGCATGGACATTCCCCTGTTGGCCGATAAATCGATGAAGGTGGCACGCGATTACGGCGTGCTCGACGAGGCCACCGGCATTCCGTTCCGCGGCCTCTTCATCATCGATGAGCAGCAGAACTTGCGCCAGATAACCATTAATGATTTGCCCGTCGGCCGCAGCGTTGAGGAGACACTGCGCCTGGTCCAGGCCTTCCAGTATACCGACAAGTATGGCGAGGTCTGCCCGGCTAACTGGAAGCCCGGTCAGAAGACCATGGTGGCCGATCCCACCAAATCCAAGGAGTACTTTGCAACCGCATCCTAAGCCCACCTCCCAGGCCAAACCACCTTTTTTGCCCATCTTTGGTGCGGTGCGACGCTCCAACGCTGGCTGTTGTGATTGTGAGTGGAGGAAACTAAGAGAAATCAAATTGCGTCGCACTTGCGCCCAAACAGAGGCTGCTCATACAAACAAACACACACACGCACCTATCTAATAATATTATAATACATGTATTACAAGCTAGTGCTGAATGTACCAAGTACCCTCCCCCACACCCCCTCTACCCACACACACAACACAAAGTATGTAATTTAAGCAGAAAGTTTCAACTAGTTCTGTGTCTTGCAACAATAAAGCCGTATTGAATAGTAATTGAACACGTGGACTCTATATTATTATACCCTTACAGATAGTACTACAACTTGGTCACGAATTGTGCAACGCATAGAAGAATACGTTTCTGATCTTATAAAGTGTGTATACATATTCCTGATCAACGGCGGACCAAAAACGATTTATATATAAAAAAAAAAACTTGTTATTCAGGATATTCGCACCAAACTTAGCACTTGAGTGTCCCCAATAGAGGGAAAGAGTGTCTTCTAGCATATGAACAAAATATCACCAACTTCGAAGTACTACATAAAATAGCCAAAAAAAAAAAAAAAAAAAATAGACAATCGGTCAAAACAGTTCACTATAGTTATATAGAGTATTCAACCTTCCGCACCTCAAAGGTAACTGTTCCTTCTCGTTTTATTTATCTCTTCGAACCCGCTGTTGCCGGCCGGCTAACTGGCCAAGTCGCTAGACTTTACCTTATCTTTCGACTCTGCTCGTTGTATTCCAAACTCATGAATTGACTCCCGTCTGGTCTTGATAAGGTTTATGCAATCTTCATTCCTCGCGTAATACTATATGTTGCACGTGTCAAGTTTCCGTCAGCTCGTTGTCCCACTGCCCGCCCAAGTGCAATTCCCGTTTTTGTTTTCGTTTTCCATTTCGTTGCGTGTGCTGCAACAGGCGACGCTGCGCTAATCTATTGAAGATGAGTCCCAGTGTTGCCAACTTCCACTTGTTTGCCATAATATCTGGCTTTTATTTATAGCAGCAATTGGAATCAGCGGGACGCGGGAATTCAAGTGTTTCTGTTGTTGCTTTGTTGATTTTGCATTAAGTTGACATCTTATTAATTATTAATCCGATGAGCTACATTTATACAACGTTATATAATAAATGCTGACTTTTGTTATTTTTTTAAATCTATTTCGACACTTAGATTTTCTTTGCACCAATAATGCCACTGGTATGGTAATTGAAGAAATCTGGCATAAATGAAGTAAATTAATTTGTTAAAAGTAATTTATGTAGTAGGTTTTTTTCTTAAAAGTAAATTTTAGCTTTTTTCTGTCCACTTTTTCGCTCATATCTAGCTAGTTTTTGCTTTTGAAAAGTTGGCAACACTGTCGTCTAGTGGCCGCTTTTGCTTCGAGCACAGCTTCAAGACATCAAAGCTTGACTTTGTTCTCATTTTTGTTGTTGTGATTCTAGCGCATCACGCGTTGTGCCATTTAAGACAAGGTCTACGTCCCCGTCTCTTTGGTCAAACTAGTTTTTGCAACACACACATACACAGCCGGAGCTTTGCGCTGGCTGCGATCTCAGTCGAATCTACCAGAAACCGAAACCCTTTCAAATGCTTGCCGGCTGTTTTACTTTTGTTAAACGTACATATGGATAAATGTTTTTCTGTATGCATATACATACATACATATTTACACATGTATTTATGTACATATTTTACCTGAGCTTGTGTGCTAACGGCTCGACAGCTGCTGAAAAAGTTGTTAAATTGTTATCTGTGTGAGTGTGTGTACACACATTTAAGAATATTTTTACAGAACATTTACATACGCATATGTATGCACGTACAATTATTGGGCGAAATCCTAGATTGTAGCTATTAAGCTACAAATAAATAAACATACATAATGTATACATATATAAATACATATGTATGTATTCATACATATACATGTATTTTCCGTCTCTTTATGTGTGCATAAATTGAAAGCCGCAAATCACAAATTTGCTACATTAAATGCGATCCAAACCTTTTGTTTGCTATTGCGCCCAACGATAATGAGACGATTTGCTAAAGCAATTATCTAAATGGCTGCGCCGCAGTTGCTGATTCATCGCGAGTGTATTTCCAATGTTCGTCTACGACAATTGCAATTATCATTGTTGGAGTTGCGACAGCAAAGAAATAATAGTAATTGTGAAAAGACGTGTAAGACATAAGAAATGGAGAAAAGAAAAAACAAAAATCGTCATCATTATCGTTATTGCCGTCTAAGACAAATTTCGCCCAATCGGCGAATTGAGGGCGTTTGATCGCCGGGGCAAAAGCTCTCGCAAACGCAATGTCAAGCTTTCCTAAGGGGCAACTTTGACAGCTTCTTGTTTGCAATAAAAAAAATCAAATTAACAGTTCAAATGCATTGCAGAAAATGACATTGCAATGGCAAAAAGCAATACATATTATACTCATACCCTTCAAATAGCGCTGTCCGGATTGACGAGCAATATAAATTATTTTTTTGCCGCAAAATTTTATGGGTTGCTCTGCTACAATAACTATACGTTTAAGCGCACATACTTACATACATGTATGTATGTATATAGTCAGGAACTGATAAGAGTAAAGAGTGTCGCGATAGACGCCATCAGAATGCCGTGTGGAAAGGCGTAAATAAGTATGTGCATACATACATACAAATAACATTTTTGGGTCTGCCATTTTGAACGTGTCATGGAAAAGCACAGTCAATCGTCCCTAATCTGGCCTACAAATTCAATTAAATATGGGCAATTGCACACGTACATATATGTATGTACTTATGTATGCTCATAGTTTTGACAAGATGGTAAGTCCTGATAGCCATGGGCGTTGCCGCCTACTGTGCGATATTATTGATAAACGAATATGACAATAAAAAGGTCAATTGATCAATCTATCGCCAATCTAAGCAATTTCTGAGCGACACGCATCAGCGTTGCATGGGCCAATTTAATTCGCAGTTAATCCATCTTATTACAGTAAATTACTATTGATTCGGATCCTTTGCGTGTGTCAATGGCCCAGTTGAGTATTGAAAAGTAACCACTTTTAATTAAAGGTGAGTTCGATAAGTAGATTATCGATAAATGATAAGCCTAAAGGTATGCAACACTTTAATCCATAATTGCCAATTAATTAGCGAACTGCCAACCCGGCTTAAAAACAATACAATTTTTTCATGCGATGTGCAGATATTAAATTCACATTCAATGTTTATAGTATTAATTTTTAACTGCTAATCCAGTTGAGACGCTCATCATAGCCTCAGCTCAATTGTCCTCCCATAGCACTTTGTAAGATGCGTTTTCTGCATGTTTCTCATTAGTTTACTGTCCTTTTTCCTTTCGTCCTGAAATCCCAATTTAAATATGCCACAAGCATTTCTACGTTTGGTTTTTACCAGAGATATCTTCAGATACACGTGGGGACACAGCCTCTCTTTACAATTGGGCCAAAGGCGACTCCAAATACATAAGACACAGAAATTGTTTACAGATAAATTTACTGCAGTTTTGTCACTTTAAGCTTACATTGTATGGAAAAAAAATCAATTGTTATTAAAAATTATGTATTCATCATTTTATTTCGCGTTTTCTTGTTGGAACATTCAGGTTGTCTTTTGAATGAACGATGCTTTTGTTTTTATTTGTTTTTATATGAACGTAGTAAAACGTGTTTATCATTTTCGCGAAGGGGAAATAAAACAACTTTTACATATTTCAACTCCCCACACACACAAAATAGCTTTAGATGTTGGCTCGTCCTACTGCTCCTGAGGTGACTACTTAGAAGAAGAAACCAAGGATTTTGCCTCCCAAGTGTTTTCTCCTGGCCTCCTCGTGATCCATAATGCCGCCGGATGTGGTCAACACAACATAGCCGAACTGGCGAGAGGGCAGCAGATTGTTGGTCCACTTCTCAATATCGTTGATGGGCACATCAAAGCGTGGCGAGATGACGCCGCATTTGTTCAGACGTCCGGTAAGATTGACAACGATCTTGCCAGAGCGATGATCATCAACAATCTCGAATTCGCCGATGTATCCGTGCTTCATCATCACAGTCAGGAACTTAATGATGACTTTGGAGCAGGGGCGCAACAGCACCTGACGCTTTCCGCGCTTCTCGGCGTTGTTAATGCACTTCAGGGCATCGGCCAATACGTTCATACGCACCATGGCTGCAATTAAACAGAAATTAGTTTTTTGTTCACTTCAAATAAAATACAAAAAAATTCTGAGCAGCACAAAAATTCAAACAAAAACACGTGCAAATGCGGCGCCTTGAAAATTATGCTTGTGCCAACTTCTCTACCCTTTCCCTTCTTCTCAACAGTGGAGCAGGGGTTATACAGTGTTGCACAGAGAACTGTGTGCCCGGCTATGTAAACAACAACAATGCGAAACTGCCAACTTGCATACCCATTGTTCCTTCTCCCGACGGGCATTGGCAGTTTGTATTTTACCACCTATTTTGGCACTTTGCATTCGCACTACCACACAGCCCAGTTACTATTAAGATAACAGGAACAGCAACAACAACAACAGCAACAACACAGCTGATGCTGTCAAACCTGACGGCAACGGCGGTCTTTTTAACATTGCCTCACAGAAACATAAAAAAAATATATTAAAAAATTTGTGTTTGGCGTTTGCATTCCATTGACTTCATGTAGAAGCATACACTGGTAATGTTTTTAAATTGTACATTGCCCAACTTTTTGCTGTTGTGCCGACGCTGTCAAAACATTTAACTTCGTTTTATACACAATAAAAAAATAAGTGAGTTTCTGCACATAATTTCCAAGGCGCACGCACAAAATCCATAGTGCAAATTAAGCAAGCGATATTTTATTAAAATTTGCCGTGTTTATTACAAGAAATCTGGTAAAATTCAACGCAGATTACCTAAGATTTAATTTTGTGGTTTTTCAACACAAATTTACACGACCGCGAACGTATCGGAAAAGAGGAAGTCCATCTTGCCGCATTTGACAGCTGCAGCTGTCAGTGGTGAGCGCACACTCAGGGTTGCTCACGGCACAGAGTTACTTTGGCAACATGCAGTGCCAGTAGCTAACCTTAATCAACACTGAAAGTGGTTTTTGTATTTGTCAAATCTACAAATCCAACAAAATGTCAAAACAGTGAGTATTTATAAACATTTGTGAAAATCTTAAAGCCAACCAAGAAACATTACATAGATTTGGCCTTATAATACCCGGACAGCAGAAGAAGGAACCAGTAAAGCTACCAAGGCCTCCAACGAAGCCCTCTATATTCGACGAGAGTAGCAACAGCTCGGCCAGTGACCATGACGCCAGTGCGCCGCAAAAGCGGCCCAGTGGGAAAGCCGGAGTGGTTAGTGGGCCCAGTCTAATGGAGCGTCGTGTGGCCCGCAACCTACAGGAGAAGGCCTTGGCTGAGGACCCAACTATATTTCAATATGACGAGCACTACGATGACATGGACACTAAACGCGAGGAGGCCAAAGAAACCAAAAGGCTAGAGCCGCGCAAGGCCAAGTACATTGGCCGCCTAATGGAGCATGCAGAGCGCCGTAAGCTGGAGAATGAGCTGCGCATTGAACGTCAGGTGCAAAAAGATCGTGAAGCGGAAGGCGAAATGTATAAGGACAAGGACACATTTGTGACATTGGCGTATCGGCGAAAGCTTGAGTCCATGCGACAGCTGCAGGAACGTGAAGAGCATGAAAGCTACCGGGAAGGCATTTGTGATGTGACGAGACAAAAGAATCTCGACGGTTTCTACAGGCATTTGTATGAACAGAAACTGGGCAAGCCAGAGAATGCACCCAGCACCAGCGATGCGGGCTATAAGCCAATCATGTCCGATATGCCCAGTACGAGTAAACAGCGCAGCTACAGAAAGCGTCGCACCTCGGCGGATGATGAGAAGCCAGATTCAGCGGGCACATCCAATCCCACGGATGAGTCCAAACCGGGCAGCAGCTGTCCTAAGGCTCATCTGTCCAACAATATAGATGCCGACTCAGACTTTAGCATTGACGATTCCAGCGACGAGGCGGAGCAGGAGGAGAAAGAACAGCCAGCAGACAGAACAGACGAAGCGAAAAAGACGCCCAAATTGAACACCCAGTGCATACCAACAAATGCCACAGACAAGACCAAGCAGCTTGACCCACAGACAGCGTCAACAAGGCAAAAGCCCACAGAGCAGAACGCCCACGATGATGCTGCTGCCGATGCCAACAGCGACTCGCCCAAGGAGGTAGAAGTGCCGACAGTTGCCAAGGCGCCCGTAGATCGCAGTCATATCTGGCTCAAGCGAACCGTAGGTGATGCATTTGACGCAGCCCTTGCCCGCTACCACGAACGTAAACTGGCCAGACGTGCCTAATCCTGATGCAATTTTGGCATTAAATGGCACTTTGAAGTACAAGTACTCGTCTCCTCCCCTCTCATGTTTGCTTATTATGTTAATTTCAAATAAAGACATACTTATATATATGTATATATAATATAAATGTACATAAATTATGCATGTGCTTCCTTTGCGCAAATATTTTGCCAACAGGCATTTGCATAGCCCAGAAAACAAGACGACAAAGATATTCCATTTATTTCGTATGCACGGGACATAAAAAACAAAAAAGGAAAAAACTAACAAAGACCAAGTTGGCGTTAGTTTTTTTTCTTTTCTTGTATTTATTTTATTTTTCTTTAGCCGCAACAGCTGCAAATCCCTTTATATAAATAGGTGTGTCCGCTATAAAAGCGAAAGCCGGCTGACATGGTTTCGAGGTTGTTGTCGTTGCAGCGCATTGCAGACATATATAGTATATACGAATATAGACTGCAACCGCGACTAGAACGTGTCCTTTACTTTTGATGTTGTCAACTTTCGCGTTCGTCCTCGTCCTCGTCTTGTCAGCGAAATTAATAGCAAAATCCATTTTCTATTTGCCATCTCTGTCTCGCGCACACCTGCTGTTGCCGCTGACTGCATTTGGGCTGCCAGATGTCTCGCATATGCGCTCTGTTTTATTCGTGCCTCTGCCCACACGCTGCCTCTCCTCTCAACCAAATGCTGGCTTCTCTCTGCCTCTGCCTCTTTGATTGTGTCATCAATCACAAGTTGTGGTTGGCTTTGTTTTTTTTTTTGGCGTTGAGATTTGTACTACATTTCAGGCAAATTAATTTGATATTCTTAAGAAATGACAGAGAAAGTGTTATAATTTATGCCAATTGTCACCTCGTTCTGCATCGTGCAAATGATCGCAAGCTGCTGGAAAACGGACTGCCAAGTCTTCAGGGTTTTGGATTCGCTGAATTTTCTTTAATCTCGTATAGAAGCATGAAATGTGCTTATTACTTACACACTGTATGCGACCTTATTGCCTCATATTTTCCATTGCCCTAATCAATTTGTGATCATAATTACTTGGCTTTGGTTTTGGTTTTGGCCTTCCGCCTTTGGCGCTTTTACGTATGGCTCAATTTCAAGGCACAAGGCAAACATGGCCTGCTGCCAGTGCAATAAAGCAGGCTAAAGGCTTGAAGATGTGATCATTCACGTGTAAATTCAATTATCAAAATTTCCAATGCCTCGCAACCAACTGCTGCTGTGGTCAGTTGGGCAACTCTGGCTCTGGAGCCTGCTTTCCCTCTCCCCCTCTTTCTCTCCGTCTCTCTCTGCGTGTGTGCATGTGTGTGTGTGTGCGTGCTAGTGATTTATATGTGCAGCAGACGCAGGGCAAGGCACAACAGCGGGCGCGTCCAAAATTCCGCTGCAATGGACAGAAGCGAGTAATGAAAAACTGCGCATGGGTTGAAGATGGCGAGGGTTGTGGCGTCGGGCTGAATTGCAAAAGGGCGCTCTGTAGGTTGGCTGCTTGTCGCCAAGGCGACATGACAAACACACTTACACACACACACACGCGCACGCTCGTCGTATCTTTGTCGTGGCATCTCTTTGAGTGTGTGTGTGTGTGTGGGCGTGGGGCTGCCTAATAAGCAGGAAATTAAAATGTTATATGCATTGCCATTGCCCCATGGCTGCTGGTCGTCGGTTCGTTCAGCCTTTCACAGGCATTGTCAACTCTGCCGCCGCTGCCGCTGCGACTGCGACTGCGGCTGCTGCTGTTTTCCTTTTTCCATTGTGGCTTCTGCGGGACGCGCGCACGCCTTGAAGTATGCATTATTTTTACGTGTCAGTGCGCATTTTTGGCATAATTGAAGCACAAACAGCGCGGCCTGCCTCCCCGCCTGTGGTTGCTCTGAAGGTCGCCCTGGCGACAGGACATTGCGTATACGCCAACGACTCGGCAGCCAGGGGGCCAGCCAAAAATTGGTTGCTGCAACTTTCGCCAGGCAGCTTCGCATTAAGGCGTGCATCGAAACGTTTTGCCAAACTATGCGCCAATAACAACAACAAAGTTCAAAGTTTGTGGCACCACCCCACCCTACCCGAAACATTTTGTTGGGCGACAATTTTTTAAATGAGTTTCTGCATCGTCTGCTGCAGCTCCTACTTGCAGCGCTCCTACGCATAGCTGTGGTTGACTGCCTGTCCAACGCCTATCACCCACACCCCGCCCCCTCCCCGCTCGACTTCAGTAGCGTCAACCCGTCATTGTGGGAGCTCGCGTTCTGTGCAAAACCTAATTAAAAGTGCTTTATTATGCAATTAATGCCGAGATAATGTCACATTCGCATTGTGTGTGCTGCACTGCAGCAGCGGCAGCCGCAAAGGAACGAGTGACGGGGCCAGGGGTGCGGAAGGCGCAGCCAGGGTGCATGATCCCTGTCCACTGTACCCTGAACATTGTGGTCGTATTTAAGTTTCGCTTTGGGTCACTGATACATAAGAAGACGATCAAAACAAAAGAGGACAAACCCGTTGGTTTTCAGAGTTGTGTTGTTGCTTTTGCAAGTCAACCTTATGTAGATAAAGTATGTGCAATATAATACAAGTTCGGAGTCAATCGCCGGTTCTTCCTTTTTATTACGCAATGGGCCAAAGTCAAAGCTTGCTGTGTGCTGTTCTCTTTAATTTTGTTTCTTTGCTGCCTTCTCAATGTTGACAATTATTTTGCATAAAAAGTATAGTGAAAATTGTCATTTGTTGTATATACAGTATATATTTGGCCATTGCCTAGTCAGTCATCATCCTGTCTCTGGGTGGGTGGCTCTTGGCTCTTGTCTTTACTTTGTCCTGATTTATGCGCACTTTGTGCTTTGGCCCAAAAATGCGAGATCCGTTGTAACTGTGCGCTGGTCAGGCCCACCCACACATGTAGTGTGCCATGTGTGTGTGTGTTGGTATTGGTGTTGGCGTTGCTGTTTATACGATAAAACGCAAAGCATGCTAATTTATTGCTGTTGATTTTAATAACTTTGCCAGTTTTGCTGTGCAACAACGCCCAGATAACTATGCTAAACTTTATTGAGTCTGTGTATGTGCGCTGGTTGTGTGGGTGTGTGTGTGTGCGAGCAGCTGTATTGGTACTTGGAATTGCCACATTTAACAAGCATTTGTGTTGTTTTCATTCCCTGCATATTCACTAGCTTATCTTCACAATCTATTCTGGGTGTTGCCCCATCGCTAGCACCCCCCAACAGGGTGATACACTGTATAGATGCCAAAGCTATGATCGCCTCACAAACGATTACTGACTGCAGAGTGATGTCGATAACACGTACAACACTTATTTAGCATACGAGCCGATCAATCCCATTAAACTTTTAGCTATGTATATTAAAGATAAACACAGCTTGCAGCGAGTTGTTCCGAAAATAGAAAGTGCTCTGCTGTTGACACAAAGGACACGCGCAGATGATGGACAACTGACTGATGCGGGCCGAGTGGCTGATGCATGTTGTACAAGTTCGTTTAGCGATAGTTTGGCATATTCATTTTGAATGGCACATTCTTAATTACAATTATAATTAGCTTGCATTCATTGCATTCATTAGAGCTACTCTCACATCTGGCTGCTAGTTGCAGTTGCCGTTACAGTTGCCGTAATTGGACATTGGATACAAACAGGAGCAAAGGCATAAGCAGAAGCAGCAGCAGCAACTGAACATCCTGTCCACCCTGTGCACTGGCGTTGCCCAACTGGCCTGCCCAATAATAATGCGAGTAATTTGTACAAATTTCCACTCACTTAAAACTTTGACGGTCCATGTCGTTGATGCCCAATGCCAAATTGTAACGGATTTCGGCCACATTTCAACAATTCATAAAATTTGCCCATAAATTGATGTGGCCATTGATATGTATATACATATGTATATATATGTGTGCATATATTTCTATGCCTTTGTGTTTGTGTATGGTGAAAACTTTGCGCGCAAAGTTGGGCAATTGTTTGCCGGTTGGACGATGTGGGGGACTGAGGTGGCAGCGTTGCCAGAAATTCAATTCAAATTGCATTGAAATAATTTGCCATTTGTACATTATACCAAAAAACATGCACAAAAGCAATGTAAGCGTGTGTGTGTGTATTTAATATTATTATTTGCGCCGCTTTATTCGCACAACTTGAATTTGTGCAATTTATTTGCTTTGACTCTTCAACTTGCCGACAGCAGCTGGAATTATACAATTTGGTTTCAATTGGCATTTTGTAGCTATTGTTGCTATTGTTACAGCAAAACAAAATGGAAAATAGAAAACTTAAACAAGCTAAGCCCAAATGCTGTATGGCTGCGTTTAGGGATTTTGGTTGAGCAAAGTTCATTGCAGTTATACAAATTTGAAAAAATATATATATATAAAATATATACGTGCATATATATATATATAAATATATATATATATATATTATATATATATATATATATATATATATATATATATATATATAAATATATATGCACTAGCGTAGGTAGGGGGTGGGGTGGTGGTTTTGGGAGTTAAGCCCACCCCTCCCCCATCTAAATGTATATTTGGAAGTTGGTAAAAGCAGAGCGGCAATTTCCTATATCCTCATATTAAAACAATATTTATTTTGAACAAACCCCAAGAAAAATCCGGCTAACACCGCTGTATATATGTATGTATACATGAGTTACCCTGTACGTACTGAAAGTCTCCTCTGCAAATACGCCTTCAAACAAAAACATATTTCCCTAAAAATCTATTACTAATTACTAAACACAGAAATAAAGCAAGAAAAAATGTTCCATCAGTTTAGAAAAACTGTTAATTTTTAAAAAAAAAAAACACGTTTGTTGCGTGTCTTAGCTGTGCTGGTGCTTGTCTAAATAAAATGTTTTTATAACTTTCGTTAAGTTAGTCTGTTAAGAATATTCGTTAAATTTGAAACTTCGTTGTGTTTGTCGTTAAGTGTGGAGCTACAATCCACACAAGGAGGCGTGTGTCTGTGCTGCAGCTAGCCGAGTTAGCAACCACTGGCCATTTTATAGCAAGTGTAATTGTGTCCCAAAGCTAGGTTGCAAACCCCGAATTTAGGTATAATTAAAGCGCTGTTAGCGCAGACAAACAACCAAAGCTTAACAACTAAAGAGCGAACACAAAGCGGGAGAGCGCTTGCAAGCTCCTCAATAATGCGCATACGCTGCGTAGGCTGGCGGGCAAATGGAAAAAATATTATAGCCCGCTTTCGGGCGCGTTTGCTCTCAGTTGGCCGCGAGATCTCGCCCAGCATGGATGGCGCCATGCACGCTGCGTTAAGATTACAACTGGCCAATTGTGGTTCTCGCTGCTGCTCAGCCTGCGCTTACGCCTGCACGCGCTACCGTTGTTATTGTTGCCGTAGTCATTGTTGTTGTTATTCTTCTGCCACTTCGTCTTCGTCGACGTCTTCGGCTCGTTGTGTTTGTTGTTTTGGCCAGCAGCATCGCGGCAGTTGTTATTGTTAATAGACCAACTTTGATTAATTTGTGGCAAAAAAAAAAAACAAAAACTAAATTATAGCACACTTTTATTGTTACATTGCAAGTGACGCCCTGTGATATTGTGAAAAAAATTAAATAGGCAAAAAAGAAAACAAAAGCGAAAAAAGTGAAAATTAAGGTAAAATGTGTTTGAAAATATTTTTTAAAAATTCGCAGGTTTTTTTCTGGCAAAAAAGTGTGCAGCAAGCAAAAAAAAAGCCAAAAAAACGAGCTGCTTGCATTTTTCGCAATGTAATTGCTTAAATGGGTGCGTGTGTGTGAGTGTGTGTGTGTGTGTGTGCGTGTGCTCGTCTCTACTTCCGCCAGCATGCTCCAATTTTGTGTTATCTTCTGCCTCTCACTTTTTGATTGCTTTGGCTTTCGCTGGGCTTTTGCTTTTCTTTCAACTTTCGCTTTTAACTAGCTGAAGCGTAGGATGTGCGTGTGTGGGTGTGTGTGTGTAAACCATCAAATGTTTTGGCTTGAAGCTTTAACTTCGTGACGTGACCAAAACCCATTTGGCTTGTCTGCCAATTGGACCAATTGGACCAACTGCCGCCGCCGCTGTCCAGCGAAATCAGGTCACACTTTTTTCGACAGAACATTTTGGCTTGGGCCAGTTCATAAATCTAGCTAGATAAGTGCCAAATGTCTATATACCACACGCTTGTGTGTGTGCCCCACTATTGTCACACTGTGCACAGTGGAATGACCTCGCAGTAGGTTAATGAAAAAGTTGCTGCGGCTGCAAAAGTTGTGCAGCTACTTGGGATGCCAATACGGCTGCCTCTCTCCCTCTCACTCTCTCTCGCTCTCTCTTGCGCTTCGTATGTGTGTGTGAAGAGCTCATTAAACGCTTATTTAATTAAAATGCATTTTGGTTGCTGCATAATTAAAATTAAACGACGCCGCGTGCAATTTTTGGCAGTTGACTGCAAAACGGGGCCATTTAGCGGCAAAGCCCCCCACCCCCTCCTTCCGGCCGCCCTCCCGGTCGAGGGGCCAGGAAGTGGCCGAATTAAGATAATGGGCTCTAAGCCAAAAAGCAGGCCGCAGATTATCATGAGATGAGGTCAGCTGTGAATATGGCCAGCTTTCGTGGGATTAGCTTGGCTCTTGACACACACACACACCCACACGCACACACACACACCCACACACACACACACACACACACACACACACACACACACACACACACACACACTTGCGTATACATAAAGAGCAGCCCAGCTCTGTCGGCGTGCACTGCCACGCCCTCGCTGCAACGCCCACTTTAAGCTTTTATGGGGTATTTTCAAAGCAGTAACCGGGTGTAACCGACAGCCCAATCCTCGTTCACAGTATAAAAACAGCCTTAAATAGCAAACAAATTGTCTTAATTATTATTTTCTTCTTCTTCTTCAATATAGATTTTTTAATTTGTGGGGGCGGGCCGATATTTAGAGGAGGTAAATAGATTATCGATTTGACACGCCCCCCAGTGGGCGTATACAAACAACCTTTTCTGGGCATACATTTTATGCATTTTGAATAAATTTTATGTATCTAGATTTCAAACTGAGGAATATATATCGACTTTAGCGAAATGCCACGCCCCTAGTAGGCGTAGTAAAAAAATCGTAGCGCTTTATTTGACGCGGATGTACACAAGTATATAATCCAAATAATAAAGTACGGATAGGGGGACTTCAAGGCGAACCTTGCACAAACCCAATATACTCTATTCACTTCGTAAAAGAGTATAAGAATGTCGCTTAATTATAAAGAATTGCTCTTGAACAAAAATTAGCTGACATTTTATATTTATATTTGGATTGAAAAAGTTGTACTCCAAACTTTTGGGAAAAGTCGTTGAGTAATAAGAATAAAGAGAGGAAATTCGGATCACGAGCTTTTACTCAAAGTACTCGACGAGCGCACTTTTTACTCAATGGCTGAAACTTGGTAAACTTCAAAGTTGTTTGGTTTTGAAGTGAGGCAATGGCCTTAGCCCATGGAACAACGAGCTCAGAAGGGTATATTGGTTTTGTGTGAATGTATGTAACAGGCAGAACATATGGAGTAGGTATATTCCTGAGCAGGAGTGGATACAAACAAGTCAAACAGGTAGAGTATACACCGATCGAGTATACTCACCCCAAAATTGAATGAAACGATTTTTGGAGGAAAGAAGAAGCAGCTGGCAGAGTGTGTGTGTGTGAGATTGTGCATATAACAGCAGCTCGGATCTGGGTGCAGGGTATCTGCTAGTCTTGTTTTTCAATATAAATTGACATAGTATTCATAAGAGGAAAGAACGAACAAGAAATAGCATATAGAAATATAAAACAATAGAAATTCGAAGCTATATACAGGGTATCTGCGAGTCGACTAAAGCTCACATTTTTATTGATTTGATTTCGCACTGGTTATTTTTCTATGTGGATTTTATTTGTAATACCTTTATTGAAGTGGGAAGAACTTATCCCAGAAAGAAGCGGCGGTTGATGAGAGGCGGCCAAGATTCAATTAGCGCCACGGACTGCAAATGTTGTAACAAAGGAATCCTTTGCAGAGGATGCGGAGTAGGTCCCCTGGGCCCTTCTGGCCACTGGCACTCGATGTGGCAAATAGTTTTGATCCATTGTCAACGTCGGGCGTTCCCGCTCCTCGGGGCCTTTGAAGTGGAAATGCTGCAGCTTTGGTTACAAATTCAATCAAAAAACTGTCAGCTGTCAACGGGACCACGGGAGGGGGGGGGGGGAGGCAGCATAGAAATAGAAATAGAAATAGACAGACACCTGTACAATGGAAGCACACGACGAGCGGCGGGCTGGGGCGGGCTGGGCAGCTGTAAAGCGATGCTAGATGAAAGTGCTGCCGTTGTCGCCCGTCACTCGATTGTCGCTGGGTCCATCTTTCTCTTGTGTCTGTTTCGCCTTGTCTTTGGCTTCGCCTCTCGCAGCGCTGTCCAATGAAGAGCTGTTGGATCTGCCTTAAAGACGCCCAAAACTGTGCCAAGTGCTGTCGGTCGCAGCTGAGCGCGTGCTCAAGGGCTGTGCCCTGCGGCGGGAGGGGCCCGGGACTCGAGGGGTCCTCCCGATAAGCAAGGGTGCCCACGATAGCGATGGGGGAGGTTGAAGCGTGAGGGCGGATACTCCGTAAAGAAGGGTTTAGTCCCGAAAGTGGAGACTTTTTTCTGATGAAAATAAACAGGATGGAAGGAGAAACCCCAATGGAGATTGCGAAGGGTGGAAGGCATGGGGAAAGACTGGCAGGGGAGAGCACAGCAAGGATTGGCATGGGTGGGAAAGGGTGTTCCCCTTAAAACAAAGTCCTAGAGAAGGGAGTACTCCGAGAGAACGCTACAGACACTTTCCAGAGCAGAGGACTATGCCGGGGGTCAGTCCAGGAGGAAATCCTCCAGCAGCAAGGCAGCAAGTGAAGCAGGCAGGGAGAGATTTGTGGGTAACCCGCAGCCAAGCATCCGCTAATCCCACCTGCACATTGCAGCCGACCCGCGGGGGCAATGCACGCTGCCAGGGAACGGAGGCTTCACTAGCTACCTGGCCAACTCGCAGCTGGCGCCATGGACGGCGCCCCCCTGTCGCTGACCTCCGCCGGCCTGGCGCTGGTGCTGCTGGCGATGTGCGTGCTGCTGGCCTGGCGCTGCCTGGGTGCGCGGGCCGCCAGCTGGATGCGCATGCGCTCCAGCAAGGAGGAGAAGATCGGCCTGTCCGACCACAAGCACAAGCTGTTCCATCCCAACGGCTACATGGCCAGCGTGAGTAGCAGCAGCCGCAGCGAGGGGAACTCCACTTGACGACTCTGCCTTCCCTTCCAGATCCAGTCCGGCTCCGAGTTCCTGCTGAGCACCAGCGGCAGCTTCAAGCGCTTCGACACCATTGACAAGGACGACCAGCTGCAGCAGCTGCAGCAGCAGCAGCAGTCGCAGCAGCGGCAGCCGCAGCAGCAGCTGCTGCTGGGCAACGGAGGCGACTCCACGACGCCCCTGTGGAACCTGCCCCAGGCGGACGCGGGCATTCCGCCGCAGCCGCTGCGGCCCGCGCCGGCGCCGAGCAGCGCGGGGCCCAGCAGCAAGACGGTCACGTTCTCCTTCAGCCAGGTCAACGAGCTGGACTCGGCCTCGCCGGAGCGGGCCGCGGAGCCGCGCTCCTGCCTGCGCGCCTCCGTGCCGCAGCCGCTGGAGGCGCCGCCGCCGCCGCGCCTGACGACGTCCGCGTCGGTGACGCTGTCCGCCACGGCCATACCGCGGCCCATAGCCAAGCGCCAGGTCTCGCTGCAGCAGGGCATCAATCCGCCGCAGCCGGAGCCGGAGCCGGGGCCGGAGTCGGAGCCGGAGCGCCGTCCGCCGGCTCTGAAGCGGCGCAACTCCAGCACGAATCCGTTCTTGTGCGAGTCCACGGAACAGCT
The DNA here is from genome assembly GCA_035043565.1 of Drosophila robusta. NCBI lineage: Eukaryota > Metazoa > Arthropoda > Insecta > Diptera > Drosophilidae > Drosophila > Drosophila robusta. The sequence continues at coordinate 11,685,570 of JAWNMW010000257.1, read as the reverse complement.
GGCACAGGCTCATCCCCAACCCCAACCCCAAGCCCCACTCCAGACCCAGGCCCAGTCCCAAGCCCAGCCGCACTCCGGCAATCCCTTCGTGCACTGCCCGCAGCAGAGCCTGTCCAGCCGCCTGCTCAAGCTGCACAACAGCAACAATCCGTTCACGGGCCTGACGCAGCGCGTCAAGGGCCCGCACCTGCTGCAGAAGACCATCTCCGAGGATTACCTGTTCCGCAAGCTGGGCGTCAACGGGCAGCTGGCCAACGGGCACGGCAACGGGCACGGCAACGGCAACGGCAACTCCACCTGGTGCTTTGGGCGCTCGCTGCTGCGCCAGGAGTCGAGCCTCAGCCTGGGCCTGGGCAGGCGCAACAGCTCGCAGATCTCGCTGGACGGCTGCGTGGAGGGCGTCCAGCTGGAGCACGCCATCTCGTGCGACTCGGTCAACTCGGACGCCTCCTCGCTGTGCCTGGACCAGCTGGACCAGCCGTACACGCAGATCACCGGCTACCTCTGCGTCGGCCTGCAGTACGAGAAGTAGGTGGCGCCCCTCCCAGCTCCGCCGAGCTCCACTCAACGCCAGTTCTGCTCCTCCCTTCCAGATACAACAGCCAGCGCGAGGAGCAGCTGGAGCTCACCGTCAGCGTGCTCGAGGCCAAGGGCCTCCTCTGCCCGCTCAGCATGGGCCTCGACTCCCTGGACACCTTCGTGCGCATCTACCTGGTGCCCGACCACGCGGGCGGCATGCAGACCAAGGTGAGTGGAGCCCACAAAAGCCACCAGCAAAATAAGTAGGGGGCGAGCAAAAGGATTTTTTGGAAAAAAAAATTAAAAAAAATTTATTTTCAAAAACGAATTAAACTTAAATGCATAATCAATCTAGAGGCCAAACCATGATGAAAATGGTAAACATCATGAAAATCGGTTGAGTTTTGGCCAAGTTATGGGACTTTGAAATATAGCAAGTATGGATTTGCGAACTTTACTTGTCAAAACTTTGGTACATTTTTGCATGATTTTTGACAGAAAAATCGACCCCCCAGAATCACTTTTAAAGTTGCGTTTTATACTAATTTAGGTACCCGCAATCGATTAAAAACAAAAATTCGCGATTCTGAAATAAAAAAAAAAATTTTTTCAAAATGAGTAAGGGGGAGTAAAGGATTTTTTGGGAAAAAAATCAAAAAAAATTTATTTTCAAAAACGAATTAAACTTAAATGCAGAATCAATCTAGAGGCCAAACCATAATGAAAATGGTAAACATCATGAAAATCGGATCAGTTTTGATAAAGTTATGGGACTTTGAAGTTTCTCAAGTATGGGTTCGGGAACTTTCTGCGTCTAAATTTATGCAAACTTGATTTTACGCCAGCATCATTTTTTAACTTAAACAATTATGAAATATTTATTTTATATTGAGGAGAATAATCAGAAAAAATGGGCATATCATCGGGAAGAGAAGCTTTTGAAGAAATGGGTCAAATGCAAAGAATATTAAATGAAGAAGGAATGTGCTTAAAAGCTGCTTTAATTCTTAAAAAGCTTCTTCGAAGCTGCTCTTTACCCACTTGTCTCAACAGCTGCGAGCTTTCCCTCCAGCTCAATTGCTCGCTTGAAGCTTGCTTCAGGCAAGTGTGACCAGTTTTGCATGCCCTTTGAACCCGCATCCCCATCCACAGGTGGTCAAGTCGACGATGACGCCCGCCTACAACGAGAGCTTCAACTTCCGGCTGAAGCGGCAGGCGGGCCGGCACTCGCTGTGGTTCCACCTGTACCACAACGGGCCCGCCCACACGCTGATTGGCGAGGCGGAGATGGAGATCGGCGAGATGGCGCGTCCGATAACCACGTGGATACCGCTCTCGGACTCGCGCAAGTGCAACGCGCGCTGGGGCGAGCTGATGTTCTCGCTCAGCTACCTGCCCACGGCGGAGCGGCTGACCATCGTCGTGGTGAAGGCGCGCAACCTCAAGCTGGAGCTTGAGTCGGAGTCGGAGCAGCCGCAGCCGCAGCCGCAGCAGCCGCAGCAGCCAGCCCAGCAGGTGTTCGTCAAGGTGAGAGCCGGAGATTTGGGCGTGGCCCGTACTAACGAATCGCGCTTCCAGGTCTACTTGATGAACAACGACAAGAAGGTGCTGAAGAAGCGCACCTCGCTGAAGCGCCGGGATCGCTGCCCCATCTTCAACGAGTCGATGATTTTCAGTGTGCCGCCCCAGGGCCTGACCACGGTCCAGCTGCGGCTGAGCGTCTTCGGCGTGACGGAGTCGGGAATCGTGCCGCTGGGCCACGTGCTCGCCGGCAGCTGTGCGGTGGGCAAGGGCCTGCGCCACTGGCACCAGATGCTCTCCTCGCTGCGCAAGCCGGTGGCCATGTGGCACGTGCTGCGCCGCGCCGCCAACCAGCCGATCTTCATCGGCGGCGCCGAGGCCGTCGTGGCCGCCATGCAGAGCACCCTCCAGCGGGCCAGCGCCAAGCGCAACAGCATTGTCTAGTGGGATCCGGAGCCGCATTCCGATCCCATCTCCCGTTCCCCAGCTCGGCCTAATTTGCCCCTCGCTTGCCCTTGAAGGGAACCCTCTCAATTGCATTTACGAACACTCAAAGCGGATGCATTTTTCTTACTTTTCTACAAGCTTTCCTACAATAGACTTAGGCGTACTATTTATCGGATAAACACCTATATATATGGAGAACCTAACCAAACTTGAGCAAACCCCGCACCAAAGGACAAATCGAGCCTATTAACTAGTTAAATATACACACATAGCTATGAATATACACACACATACATATATGCTATATACACCACATATATGTAGTTTGGATGCTGCACAATTTACTTATCGAATACTGCACGCGCTCATTGTTATCAGGCATTTCTCATAATAATCGATAATTATCGAGCTACAACGGACATGCGAAATCAAGAGAAATTTGAAAAAGTCAAAACAAAGCTTAAACTCTCATTTTTCGGCAAGTCGAATATTGTATACCCTTGCGGAAGTACGAAATCTTAAGTATATCGATTAATCAAACATTTAAAAATGACAAACTGACAGATTTACTGCTGATTGATGCGACTGGTGAACAAAGCCCAGCTTAAAGGGTATGGAAACTTCCTTTGGGGAAGCAAGGGAGGAAGTTTAAGGAAAAAACCATTAAACCTGTCTAACCTATTTTTAATGGGTTTATGGTATAGAAATACTATAAACTGAAACTTATTTGCTCTTTGCGCAATCGGCCCAATTTTTTTTAAATTTATAAAGCACTTTAATGGACCCGTATTTCACCCTTTTGTTTAATACACAAAGTGGGGAAGTGGTCTCAAAGTAAACAATACACAAATACATTTTTTGACAATGTTCCAGAATTGAAAAATGTGTACAGCTTTTTTGTTTTCCATCCAATCGACATTTAAACACATTTATAAAAATTTAATATGATTTTCATTTAGAAATGGACGAAAATTTTAATTTTAAATATAATGAAAAACTTGAACCGGGCAATGCCGGGTAATACCTGACGGTAGCCCTTTTTTGGTATATAGAGAAAAACTTTCGCAAAGGTATAAAAGCTTGAAGCACATTTGTTATAAACAAATTCAAAAAAAAAGTATATATCACAATCATAGGCTACAGTGCGTGAAATAAGTGTGCGACGACAGTGAGTAAACAAAAAATTCTACAGTTAATCGAAAAACTTTTTATATAGCTGAAGAATTCAGAGAAAGAGAAGAATTCAGTCAAAGAATCTCTCTGTAGCTACGCAAATACCTAAAAAATACAGAAGTTGCATAATTTATATCACACACTGTACTAAGCAATTAATTGAAGCTGATTGATAAGCAGTTAAGTTATTAATGATATATAATATATACATCAACATATATGATATTCTATGAATAGATAGAACGTTTTCTGGCAATCACGATTGTTGAAATTCAAATATGATATGGAAATTGTTGCGCGAGAAAAGATAAAACCAAAAAGAAGATAAATTGCATGTGGGGAATTGGGGGATGACCCCCTACCCCCTTTTAAGCAATGTGATATGTAATAATTCAAATTTAGCTAATTATACTATATATAGTATATGAACTTATATATGTATTTGTATTCGCATTTGTATTCAGATTTGTATTCGTGTGTGAATTTGTATTTGTATTCGAATTTGTATTCGTTTGGAACTAGAAGTATTTACGATGGTATTATATATTCCATAGATCAACAGACTTAGCACAGTTTAGAGTTTAGATACGTTTTCGAGTTTGACGATAAAACCGCGTGTTCAGTGGGCAAAAACAATAAACGATAACTGTAAAATACACAAAAGTCAGTTTAAATCCTTGTGTTCCAGTTGTTATTTTATAAGACACATACACTCAGAGAAAAAACCAAGTATTTTGTACTTCTGGTAGAAACTATTTCAAAAGCGACGTCAAATTTATTGATTTTTTAAATTTTTTTATATAATGCTTAAAACTAGACGAATATAATTAATGAAATCAATTCGAGGCATAAAGCAAATAAAAAAATTCTAAGCCGCAAATCAAAATTTAATTATAACTTAATATTAAGTAATTAGTAATTCATTATTTATTCTAGCATGAAAATTCTTAAAGTACATTTTTGCAGTCTCAGTCAGCAAAAGTTATTCTCTTTTCCTATTTGTAATAACACTAATCGATTAATTTCAAATCTTTTTCATAGTTAATTTTAGTATATACTTAGCTGCTTGAAATTATACCGACCTTAATTCTCTGAGTGTACGACAAACAAAAAAGCAAGTTAAAGCAAAAGACAATAACTTTGCAAGCATTTAAAAAACAAACAAAAATAACACCATTTATTATACATAAATATTACTTTCTATAATAAACAACTTTTACAGGCAACTATAAACCAATAAACTTTCCTCAACTTTGAACCCTATGTAGAGTTATTTTTTAACTATACCCAAAACTAGCCCCAACAAGTTTCGTACTGCACGCTGGTCCAAAAACCTTTCTTATCGCACACCTGTATATACATTTCTATGATCGAGTATTATGCACATTCAAAAACAAACTAAAATAAAACTAAAAACTATAAATGACCAACAAATCCAAAACCTGGCACACAACTTTTAGCAGCTTTAATATTCCAATTGAATACCTTAAAAAAAATAAAAGAAACTTTAAAAATTTAACGCGCGTTATAAAATTGAAAATCTATAAGAAATAACTGCAATTTGCAGCAGGCGCTTAAAAATAAATATTATAAATATCAATTTTGTACTTTAACTAAAAAAAATTGTCCCTAATAGCAAACAAATATATATACATAAATAAATAAATCAAGACAAAAGACATTTGAAAACACTAACTAAAAATTGTTAAAAACTTAGTTTAATTTCTCGTGTTGAATTTGTATTTACATACATGCATAAAAGTACTATATATATACATTAAAAATTATACATATACCTTATATATATAAATATATATACATATATATATATATAAATATATATATATCTATACTGGATGAATGTAAAAGATATACATATATCCAAATGCTACAAATTGTTATACAAAATAAAAATCAAATTGAAATAAAACAAAATAAAAACAACTTGAAAACTTGAGTAATGAGTAGGAAAATAACTAAATATTAGTAGCTTGGGTGTGCTCGACTAAACGATACCACGTAACGGGTCTTTGGGATTGGCATATATAAAAGTAATACAGGTGCGAACCCCAGGGTATAAATATTAAAATAAATAAATTATACATCGCATAGACTTGTTCTATGTTATTTGATATTTGATATCGAATTTTCAGCTAAAAATATTAAAATATGCCTTAATATACCAATGGAAAAATCACATAGAATTAACTCCACTTATTTTACAGCAGGGTTTGACGTATTCAGACCTATACCCACAAAAATTAGAAATAAACCCATTTACGTGGGTTTTTTTGGCCTCCGAATCAATCTGACATTAAATTTGTACAGGCAAGGTTCCAAAATTTAAACTACCTAAACTTTGTCAAAAGTGAACTGATTTTTTTATACAAGGTAGATGAATTCTGCACTTCAAACTGTAAACATAATTTATAAAAATTCTCCATGCTGTGTAGCTAAATTCTGCATTTGAAACTGCAAACGTCATTTTTTTAAAAAAATTTATGTTCAAATTTTAACTTAAAAATTTGTGTTTGAATTACATTTTTCGTTTAAATTTAAAAACATAATTTCTCGAAATTTTAAAAAATCCAACCATTTTTCTCACAAAGCATTTTTTAATAGAATAAGACTGAGATAACAAGCAAATGAACATTAAAACTGAATGAAATAAATATATTAGAACTATTTAAAACAAACTGATCTGACGGAAAGAGGATAGGCGTGGCTAGTAAAAATAAAGAGTATATATGAGACCCTAGCAGCAAACCTTTATCTGATCCGATTGCGTGCCTAACTCGATGATACCCTTTGTTGGCCTTTGTGCTGGGCACAGGGTATTAAAAAGTGAAATTTCGAACAAAACAAAGCAATTAAAATTGATACTTTTGTGGACACACACACACACGAACACACACACGCACACTTGCCGTAACGACGACAGCTGGACAGATGTGTAGATACAGAGATACATTTGTATCTTTGTGCGGTTTTCAATCGAATTTCCAATTTCAATTTGGCTGATGCCAGCCAGCTGTGCTGCCATTGGGGCAGCTATTTTTAGCCGCTGCGATTAGCAGCCAATGGGCGGACAGCAGCAGAGGCAGCAGCAGCAGCAGCAGGCAGCAGGCAGCATCAGCAGCAGCATCACTGGGACACAGGAGAGACCACTTGACGTCGTCGCCGCTGCCAGACTGTCTGGGATCGCAAGTAGCAGACCAAAGACTCAAGTGGCTGCCACACACACACACACACACACACGAACACACGCACACACACACACGAACACTCACCCAGCCGGGGCCCGCTTTAAATGTGTGAACAGTCCGCGTGATCCTTTCAGTTGATAGCTGCCACTGCTGCTGATTAGATCTGTGTCCGTTTTAAGTCGTATTAAGCCAGCCGGAAAAATGCAAGGCCTGCCCGCGAACCTGGCCAGCTCCAAGGAGCGTCGCCTGCTGCGCACGCCCAAGTGCGCCCGCTGCCGCAACCACGGCGTCATCTCGTGCGTCAAGGGCCACAAGAAGCTCTGTCGCTGGCGCGAATGCTGCTGCCCCAACTGTCAGCTGGTCGTCGACCGGCAGCGCGTGATGGCCGCCCAGGTGGCGCTGCGCCGCCAGCAGACCATGGAGGCACTGGAGGCCAGCAGCAGCAGCAGCAGCAGCATCGCCCCCACAACGGAGCCCCAACTGAGCGACGAGGAGCTGCCGCCCGAGGCTGCCCCCAGCAGCAGCAGCAGCAGCTCCATGGCGGCCAACACGCTGCGCACGCGCCAGGCGCTGATTGCCCAGAAGCGCATCTACAAGCAGCGGCTGCGCAGCCTGCAGCAGTCCACGCTGCACATCACCGCGGCCATGGAAGGTAAGTGCGGTGCCAGACTGTCTGGCCGGGCTGCCCAAACGGGCGACGGGTGCGAGCGAGAGCGAGGCGAGCGCAAGAGTGAGAGAGTGGGCGACTGCGGGTGAGCTAGCGACAGGAAATGCCTGATTCCTTACAGAAACAACAACAGCAGCAATAACAAGCACGAACCTTGCACTCGACTGCGCAATACTCTGTACACTGCGCAACGGAGACTGCTTGATTATTCCGGTTTGGTGATTCTCAGACTGTTCAATTCTGATTGTGCGAAATATTGGATATCGAAACTTATTCGGCCTGCCAAATTAAGTGGCTTTACATTCGAAAAAATGCTGTTCTAACTGCAACAAACGGCTTTAAATTCGTACCATTTTTTTACTTAAATTTCATTTCATGATTCAAATTTCGTTCTCGAATATTTCCAAAATCATTATCAATATCATAAACATCCGTTAAACCACAAATACAATAATGGAAAGAAACAAAACTATTTGGACTCCAGAAAAAAATTACCCAAATAACAAAAAAAAATATAAATTTTTTCGTACTTGAAAATGATATTTAAACGTTCTTAATTTAAGCACAATATTTCTTAGTTAGACTTTTAGAATAGAATAATAAGACTATTGTTCGCAAGTCAAGAAATTTCGATTTTGGCAGCTCTCATATATATCCGAATTTATATGTACATAAGTATATCAGGTATATATTCCATGTTCCAAGTCTGTACGCAACTTCCACAGAGCCAATATACCCTCTTTCACTTGGAGAGCAGAGTATACTAGCAATTACAAGAGCAACAAATTTGTTAAGAGCCACCCGCTGAAATTGAACGCCTTGCGTATGTCCAGAAGAATGGAAAAGGAGTCCCAAGCCCAATCTTCAGCCTGTAAATCGAGCCGTGAAAACGGAAAAACCTCTTGAGCTAAAATGTGGCAAAAGTCAACGGGGCAACGCAAACAACAACAAAACGTGTGTCCGGGGGAGACAAAATCAACTTAACCATTTTTTTTGTGTTGTTTTCCATCTGGTTTCCAAGTAAACGAGAATCCACGCAAACGATTTTTGGTGCCGCACTGTCTGGTGCTGATCTTTGGGTCTAGGAGAGACGAGGCTCAAATTACGCCTCAATTTCAATTTCCATATGCCACATGCACACACACACACACACATATATATACGCACGCACACACACACACACACACACACACACACACATACGCACGCACACATAGATCTTCGGTGCGCTGAACGAATTTAGACAATTTGAAAGCAATTTGTACAATAGATTTGACGCCAACGTCAAGATCAAAGAGCACTCGCACGCCCCCCTAACCAGCTCATGGCGTGTAATTTCAATTGTAGTGCCCCACCCGCTTCTGCTTCTGTTCATTCCCATTTCCATTTCCACTTGCAGAGTACAAGCAGCGCTTTCCCACGTTCAATTCACCGCTCCTGGAACGCATGCGCAAGCGACGCGCGTTCGCTGATCCGGAACTGAACTATGCAATGGATACAACTCTGCTTGGCAACCCAACCGCCTGTGCAGCTCCTTTGGCAACGCCGCCAGTGGCAATTGGTAACGCCTTTTATGATCTATTGGGCAATGCCGCCGCTGCAGCTGCTGGTGTGCATAGGCAGGCTAATCAATCAATGCCGCTCTTTACACACACGCCCACGCCCACCGCCAAGCCCAAGCTGAGTTTCTCTATTGAGTCGATAATTGGCATCAGCACGTAGTTTGGCGACGCCAGCCTTTTTGTACATAGCCATTTTTTTGTATTAGTATTATTCTTCTTAGGAAATAAAACAATTTTCATGTGACTTAACAGCTATGGGTATTTATTACTATTTTTGCTTATTGGATTATTACGTTACGTAGGTAGCACATTTATCGATAAGTTAATCATCTCAACTAATCGGCATTGAAATTGTAAAAGGGAGCTTTTATATTTTTAGAACTGCGAAAGATAATTGGTATGCTTGTTTTATTCATTTCATTTGCGATAAACCTAAATATAATTTGTGCTCATTCAAAAATGCATTATTAAAAGTACAATAAAAAGTTTCAGTTAATGTAATATGTATACAACACAGCGATTCCACCTGTTGTCACCTGGAGATTACTTATTAATGGTGTGACTTAAGTGCTGTGTCTTATTGCTATTTGCTATATTGCTATGCAGGTATCCCGTTTAAAACACACTTATCGATAAGTTAACCACCTCAAGTAATCGTTACTAAAATTATATCGAGTATGTACATGGTGGGTTCTTAGAATTGCGGAAGGTAATTGATTAACATGTTTTATTAATTGTACTTACCATAAAACTAAAAAAATAAAAAAAGTCATTCGTTGCTTACATGCATTTATGGATTTTCGAAAGCACAGTTATGTGTCTAATTGCAAAATGTCTATATCGCAGCGTTGCCACCTGTTGCCACCTGAAGAAATGTAACTGCGTTTAGTTATTTATGAGTGACACGGTCACTTTCAGGCACATTTCGCTCATCTCACGCATGGAATAGACAACTCTCACCCGCTGCAAATTCAGATATGACAACCATTTTTTACGCTGAACCAGAGCTGGTGCTTGCGCACGGCCGCAAAATACTGTTCCTTAATCCGAATGACTTGCAAATCTTTAAGGAAATCGAGCTGCCACCCGACCTGACAGCGTGCGGACTAAAAATCGCTCCCACAGTAACGGTTGCGGGGCGACAACCGGCAACCTCGCAAAAAGGCGCGGCAAAAGCAACAGCTGGCGCCAATCTGGAGGTAGCCATATTAAATGTGTGCTACTCACCCGATCGGCAACTAATCACAGTGACTACAGCCGGACAAAAAGCAGTGTTGCTCTACCAAAGTCGGCCGGAGAATGCTAAGCTGCTCTCGGCGCGCAATCTGACACGTGCGTCCAGTGCATTGACCTTTGCCACGGATTCCAGCTCTGTGCTGGTGACGGACAAAAGTGGCGATTGCTATCAGTACGACTGTGTGGAGGTGGATGCGACGCCACGTCTGCTGCTGGGTCACCTGAGCATCGTGTACGACGTAATATGGACGGCGGATCAGCAGCACATCATCACGTGCGACCGGGATGATAAGATACGTGTGACCAACTATCCGGCCACGTTCGATATACACAGCTATTGCCTGGGTCACAAGGAGTTCGTGTCCGGCTTGGCGCTGCTCACAAACGATTTTTTGGTCTCCGTCTCTGGCGATAGGACGCTGCGTGTCTGGAACTTCATGTCCGGCAAGGAGTTGCTGCTGCAAGAATTGCCCGCATCCGCTGTGCGCCTCGAAGTGCGCGAGTTGATACCAGACATGCGTTATCTAGTGGCCGTGCTCTTGTACGAACACAGCGAAGCCATCGCTCTGTACGAGCTAGAGCTGGAAGATGACAAAGACGAAACCTGGATAATTGAACGGGAGCAGCTAGTATGCGCCGAGGCCGGCACGTGGAACATAAACAACCTTACACTAACCAAACGCAAGATTTATGTGACCGGTATCGTCGACGATCGGCTCGAGCTGCGCGTCTACAACACTAGCGATGGGGAACCGGCTAAAGACGTACCACCGGGCTGGCTAGAAATGGTCCATGAGCGATTTGCCGACCAGAAGGCCGCGCCAGAGGACTTGTCCGTGTGGTTCAAGAAACGCTTCGACAACGTCAGCAACTACATGGAGCGCAAGAAGCGTCGCATCGAAGATCAGCAGCAGCAAAAATCTTGAATGCTTCGCATCGCACTTTACTAAGTTTAAGATTTTCTGTAATAAATGTAAAACAAGGCGGCAAGATGAGAGCGGTACGTGTTTAATTCGTGGCACGACCGATAAAACTGAAATACGCACAAATTATTATCCTTTGAAATTTAATAAATCTCATTAACTGTCATCCTGGCCAAGTGTTTTCTTTGCATTTTAACTATCACTATTTCAGATCTTTGTTAACAGGTTTAAGACCATTCCGAACTTTAATTTTCCGTGCATTTTCTGAGCTTGAGCGTCGATTTTCCAAAATTGCTGAAACGCATCTCTCTTTCAAGTAGAGCTTTAAAAATGCATTTGCCCATAGAAACTTGGACTCCCATTTTCCAAACATGGGGACAGAAGGCTTGAACGGATATTTCAAGAAGTCCGAAAATCCGTTAAAGGATTTTTAAGCTGTTTAAATGAAATACAAAAAAATGACACAAATTATCCACACTTGTGCGTGGAATTTTCCAGAACCCTATATAACAAGCACAGTTATACCAATAAGTCAAGACAAATATATATTACTATTGGAAATATATAACTGTGCTTGGTTCATCAATCAATCAGGACAAACAGATATATATGTATATAGATTACTCCTGAAAATTTGCTTTTGAGAGAAGCAACTCCTTGGCAAACTGTTCAGGATTAAAGGACAAGATAATTTGATATAAAAATACATACTATGTAACGTTATATACATCACAGTCCCAGTTATATGTATATATCGACTTAATCCACAATCCCGTCCAGTTGTCTTCAGGCACTAAAGATATATCCGCTTCGAATTACATTCTTTTAACTTAAAGGTAATATAATGCATAAGAATTTATATTTTATATTTAATTAGTTAGCAGACAAAAAAATTAAACAGGTTTGTAGTCCAGTTTGCTTTCAAGCTTCTTGTTGTCGGACACTTTGCGTACGGCCTTCATGAAGTCCTCCTGTATAACATATTCGCGCTCGGCCCTGTGAACAAGTATTTCAGATAAGTAAGACAAGTCCTGGTTTGAGCAAGTTCGAGCCTACCTGATGGCAAAGAGGCCCGCCTCCGTGCAGACATTGCGCAAATCGGCGCCGTTAAAGTTGTCCGACAACTTGACAATGGCTTCATAGTCCATCTCGCCGTGCTTAGCAATCTTGAGCGCATGAATCTTGAGAATCTCCAAGCTAAGGCAAAATATTTCAAAATTCCATTCAAATGCTGCATATAAACGTTTCATGTTGCTCCACTTACCGCGCCTGCTCGTTGGGCAATGGAATCTCGATTTTACGATCCAGGCGACCGGGACGCAATAGAGCGGGATCTAGCGTATCGGGGCGATTGGTCGCCATGATCATTTTCACCTGGCCCAGCGAATCGAAACCATCCATTTGATTGAGCAGCTCCATCAGCGTGCGCTGAATCTCACGATCAGCTGATGTGCCCTCAGAGAAACGGCGACCGCCAATAGCATCGATTTCGTCCATGAATATTATGCAGGGCTGATGATCACGGGCATAGTTGAACATTTCACGTATCAAACGCGCACTCTCGCCGATATACTTGTCCACAATGGCCGAGGAGACGACCTTCAGGAAGTTCGCGTCCAGCTGTGAGGCAACCGCGCGGGCCAGCAACGTCTTACCCGTGCCCGGAGGTCCATAGAGCAGACAGCCCTTGGGTGGTGTGATGCCGACGCGCAGGAAGAGCTCTGGATTGAGCAGGGGCAGCTCAATGACTTCGCGCAGCTCGCGTATCTGCTCGGTGAGACCGCCAATGGCCGAGTAGGTGACATCGCCGGGGTCCTCATGCGACATGTTGTAGACCAGCGGATCCACCTCGCGAGGCAAATAGCGCATGATGGTCAGCGTGGTCATGTCGAGGGCGACGCGCGTGCCGGACTTCAACTTGGCCTTGTCCAGCTGGCGGCGACAGCCGACCACATAGCGCGGTCCGTTGGTGGCCTTGACAATGACTAAAATAAACGGCCGAGTTAATATTTAACTTGCAGTTAACCTCTTTGCGGGCTTACACTTATCCTCCGTCAATTGTTTTAGCACCTCGCCCACAATTTGGCCGACACTCTGCAGGGCTTTCAGATCATTCTCTGATTTATCATACAGTTTGGTCAGCTCCTTGAGTTCCTCGCGCTCTACAAATTAATCGGATTTTATTGCCGAACATTTTTAATGCCGTTGTTACCCACTTTCTTTGAGGCGGCCCTCAACTTCTTTGTGCTCGAGCAATTTCTTTCTGTAGTCGGAGAGCGCCTTTTCCCGTATACTCTCAACCGTTGCTGCAGCAGTTACGGTCATTTTCGTTGATTTTTTGCAATGTTTTTAATACTTTATAAACACAAAATCTGCTAGATGAAACGAAGCTGTCTAATGATATTGCAGTTTTACAAAAAGTGTGACCAGCTTAGCACTTTTGGGATAATAATAAAGTAGTATTTTTTTTTGATACCGAAACCTAAAGCAAAAACACCTCAAATGCAGTATGCTGTTCGCAGCTAATACAGCCTTAGGCAAAATATTTAAACGAAAATATATTAACAGACAGTTTGCAGAGCAAAATCGCCATAGCAACGGCATAACACTTAAATTATTTTATGCAAGCAATATTTGATATTTGACCTGTTGTCATTTGACTAAATCAAAATAAAACCATTTATGCATCGAAGTATATACGGAAACTGCAGCGGAAGATGCTACAATAATTTGCGCGAGTGACGTCACAGCGAAAAAGTACTGTTATGCACAACCTATAACAGTGCATAAGCGAGTGTGTGCCATAATGCCGTTGACCGCTCAATTTGTGCGCAATTTGCAACGCTTCCGGCTGGTGACCTTTGACGTAACGGACACCCTGCTCCGGCTGAAGGATCCCATCCAGCAGTACGCCCAAACAGCCGCCGCATGCGGCATAGCCGGCGTAGACAAGGCGCAGTTGGAGCGCTGCTTTCGCCAGCAATTCAAACTTATGAGCAGAGAGCATGCAAATTTTGGGCGCTGTACGCCGGACATGAACTGGCAGGCCTGGTGGCTGCAGCTGGTGGCCAAGACGTTCCGCTGCGTGGACGCCAGCATACCCGGAGCCCGATTGCAAACCGTGGCCGAACAGCTGCTGGCCATCTTCCGCACCAGCGCCTGCTGGACGCATATCGAGGGTGCAACGGATTTGGTGCAGTGCGTCCGCTCGGCCGGCAAGTGTGTGGGCGTCATCTCCAACTTTGATCCTTCACTGGCGCAGGTACTCAGCGCCATGGGCTACGGCGACAAGTTCGACTTTGTGCTCAATTCGTACGAAGCCGGCGTTATGAAGCCGGATCCGGGCATATTTCAAGCGGCGCTCCAGGGTCTAAGCATTGCCCCCGCACAGGCGCTCCACATTGGCAACCAGCTGGACATGGACTACATGGGCGCGCGTAACAGCGGCTGGAGCAGCTTGCTGGTGCTGCAACAGCCAGAGTCCAAGCCGGATATGATCGCTGCGGCCAGGCACACGTATCCCAGCCTAGCCGCCATGCTGCGGGCGCTCGAAACGCAGGAGATTGCCTGGTAAAGGCCACCACGAATTTATATTTAATTGTACACATTAGTTTTTGCGTTTGTAATAGATTAGCTCCTGAATTAACATTTAATTGTGAATACAATTTAAAACTGAATGAATGAGAAAAATTTGTCGGTTTGTCTAGCTGAGAAATATACAGAATTGGCTGTGCTTATTTCAGGCATTATTTGTGTGTATATATTATGTATATTACAAATTAAAGCAAAGCTTAATTCGATGCCGTTTTTAAGGGCAGCGCCAGTGAAACGTTTGCGAATGCGACACAAGGTATAAAAACAGAGAGAAACATAAACTAAGCTATATATGTATATATATATACTAGAATAAACAATAACTTATATTTAGTATATACACTTGCATAGCAAACATTTGCGACTTATATTATGTATACTATGATAAAAAAGCAAGAATAAAAAGCGTTTTAAAAGCTAATTTGTGACCCGAAATGTTCTGTTGGGGAATGCATTTGAGTTATGGCCGCTCCCCCGACTCTACGTGGCCTTGCTGGCCTTGGCCGGCATCTGGGCCTTGGCCGCCTTCAGCTGCTCGAGATTGAACTGCTTGCGTATTTCCGTGGACACCTGCCGTATGACGCTCTCCGTATTGGCCATCAGATCGCGCTCGAGTACATCGATGTCGATGTCCTTGCTCTCCAGCCGCATTTGCATATCGGAGTAGAAGTCGCAGAAGAGCACCGGCTCATCGGAGCCGTTGGGTGTCCGTGTGCTGCAGTATTGGCCGCGCCGATGCAGATCCTCGTTGTTGGCCCGCGAGTCGAGGAAGCGTCGCGCGCCCAGCGGCAACTGTTGCTGGATGAGGCGTTCGTGGTTCTGGGATATATGATATTTGAGCTTCTTGAACTCCTTAACCTCGTTCTTCATGTACTTCACGTAGCTGTACATCTTGGATGTCTTCTTGGTGAGGTTCTCCAGGCAGCTGATGAAGTTGCGCACCTGCTGAGTGCGCGGCAGGGTGCTGGGATCCAAGCGTTCGGCCTCATCGAAATGGTGCTGGGACCGATTGAAGTCGTGTTTCATGGCCAGTGCCGAGGCGAGCACCACATGGTTCTCGGCCACCGAGGGCGCATGCTCCACGGCCGCGGTGAGTATGAGATCCGCATCAGCCAGCCGGCCCATGCGGAACAGTATGGTGCCCAGGCTGAGCAGCGGTATGTCCTTGTGCTCCGGCGGCGCTAGCATGGTGGCCAGACGGGCGCAGGGCAGCGCCTGCAGCGCATTGCCGCGCATTCGCCAATAGTACGAGCTGAGCGTGTGGAATTTCCACGAGTCCGGCTGACGCCGCAGTCCCTCCAGGGCAAAGCGCCGGGTCAGCTCGACGGTGGCGGTGCCAATGTTCGAATCGTGTTCGCGTTCCACGTACGCCGAGTCGAGCACCTCCGGTCGAAAACTGTCCAGATGATCGTACGTGGCCGGGCCCACGCCTAACTCATGATAATTGCTGCAGATGGGCTCCAAGGCGCGTTCGCTTTTCGTCTTCATCGCCGCCATTGGCAACGCCTGATGCGGTTCACGCTGTTCGGGCAGATTGATGCGTTTCAGCTGCTCCGGTGTGATTTTCAGATAGGACATGCGCTTCTCCAGCAGGTAATAGTCCATAGCGCACTTGGCCTGCTCCGCGAGATCCTCGCCGAAGCGCATGGAGAAGCGCAAATGCTCGACGATCTGCTCCCGCTTGCGCAGCAGCTCCAAATAGCTGCGCTCCACGTACTCATTGTAGCGTATCTGCTCGAGGAAGGCAATCAGATTGTGCGGCTCCCGCATGAAGAACGGCGAGTCCAGCTTCTGGACGATGCGCTCGTCCTTCAGCACCCAATGGTTGCTGGCGAACAGCACGTGGATGCAGCAGACGGCAACTAGGTACTGGCAGAGCCTCATTATGCATTGGCTGTGCCAAGGGAGTTGGCTAATAAATGGCCGCCACACGGATTGCAAGCGAAAGCATCTAAACAACGTTTTTTAACTATGTAAATAAACACCGACAACAGTTTGTTTTGTACTTTTGACTATAATTAGGGTATTTCGTATTAACAGCCATATTCGCCGCGACATGCATGCGAACTGTTAACTTTACATAAGCAGGTTAGAGAACTACTACGAAAGCACTTGAGTTGCGGTTGCATTTTGCCCAATATATGGTAACTAAATTCAGCATTTCTCTTTTCATTTGCGTTAAATACATTTTTTTCTATTTATCTATTTGCAAAATCTGTGTAAATTGTTTTAACATTTTTGTTGGTATTTTTTGTTAATGCAATGTTAGGTATTTTTGTGTTCGTGGCTGGCGGTCACACGGATCACAAATGCGAAAAAACGGAATCGCGGACTGTAACGCGGAAAAGTACATTAAAAGTAATCGTTACTCGCGTGCGTGTTTTTATTTTTTTCAACCGGAACACAGCGTTTGATTGTAAAATTATAAATTCATCATTGTTAATTACAACGCGTCGACTGAAGCAATATGGGAAAATGAGACGTCGCGCTCATGCAAAGTAGTAGAAAAAGAAGGCACACACACATACAACATATACATACATACGCACGCACGTCGTTGCGAAGGAATATATGTATCTACATATGCATGTGGCTGTATGAGTGTGCGCTGCTGTTGTGCGCTCGTGTGTGTACGTGTGTGTGTGTGCGTGCGTTTGCTACTGGCAGAGTCTGACTCCAGGAGAAGGGGTGGGGTGGAGACAGAACGGCGGCGGCGTTAGAGCGTTGAAAGAAAAACGTAAAAATGAACTGGCACAGCCGACGACAACAACTAAACAACAAACGCCAAAGTATGTACGATGTTCTACTGCGGCTACTACTGTGATATTTGGATTTAAAGCCGCCCCGCACCGAAACAAGCCCTGTACGCGTACGTACGCTTGTATCTGCCGCTGGACGACGGAAAGAAAGAAAGAGAAAAAAACCAGAGTTATCGAAGCAACAGACAAAGCGGCATCATCCAGAATCGAAAGAAGCAGAAACACCAGCCGCAGCAGCACCTCAGTGAATATTATTAAAGGTACATACAAACGTACATGTGTATATGTGTAATAGGCGCCGCCATTTTCCGTGTGATCCATGTAACAAGCTGAGAAAAAAATACCTGGACCTAGGGTTGGCAATGTGCGCATCAAAATCAAACCGAGCGCTGTCGCCAGCCTACAAATCGCCTAATATACTGCATTTGGCTGCGCGTTTTGCGACTCATTTGGTGCGCAACAAAAGCTGCCGCGATATATTGTACAATTCTTGGTCGGCAACAAAAACTTGCTATGTTTGTTGCTGCAGAATATCTGACAACCCTGCAGCCTTTTTCTTTGTTGACATTTTCGGCTGTGTGTGTGTTTGTGTATTGTTCATGTAAGTGTATCGGCGCTGCCACAATTCTCAAAGTTGTTGCCAACCCTAGACGGAATAGTGAAACAAAGTCCTTCAATCAATGTGCATTTAAATTAGTGTTTGAAACAAAATCAAAAAAGAACGTCAAATAGTTGCCGAATTTAAAATTTCCAAAAGTGGCAACCTTGCGCAGGTCACTCTCATTTGTCTTGAGTCCGCAATGCGCATGAGCGCATAGTTGCTCTCCCTCCCAAGTGAATGCATATGTCTGGTTGTCTCGCAAACAGCTGAGAGGTGCTGCAGCTTAAAATACATATGTATGCATATACATGCAAATACATACGTCACTCTTACACACCCATATATATATATATATATATATGTATATGTATATGTGTATATTATATATATATATATATATATATATATATATATACATATACATATACATATACATATATTTGTATATATATGTATTTGCAATTATTGCAGCAGCAGACAAGCAGCAAATACAACAAAGCCGCTAGCCGTTGTAAAATTTTTGCCAATTGGGTTTTGTAAGTTTGGCTGTGTGAGTTGTGCGTGTTGTGCGAAATTAATTCAAAATTGTGTTGTATTTTTTCTTTTTTTTCCTTCTGTTAAACTAACAAAAGTTCATATTGACGGTTTTGTTACACATGTGCTTCTGTGTTAATTGATTTTTGTTTTGCACGTGTATGAGTGCAAAGAGAGCGGTCAGCAAGAGAGCGAGAGCGAGCCAGCGAACGCGTGCCGTCTGTCAACCTCGCATCTTTTCCTCTTTCCACCCACAGCCACAATGCAGGGCGGCGAAGCCATAAAATAATTTTCAAATCAAGTTGAATGTGCCCAATTGCATTTATTACTTTTTGAAATTATTACACACACGCACACATTTATACATATGTTTGGCAGTGTTTTTTTTTACGTTTCTTTGTGCATCGTTTGCGGCTAGGGTTCGCTTTGGCTCACAAATTGTGTACGCTTATCATTTATCAGCGGCGTCAGCAGAAACAACTTTTGCTTTTGAGAGCTTTCCTGTAAATTCGAGTGTGTGTGCGTGCGAATATTCTGTGCCTGGCAGTCATTGTTGCCATCTCTTTTGTTTCTATAGAAAATTGCGTTGCGGCTACAATATGTGTGATAGTTTTGTTGCTTGCAAACTGCAAAGCAATTGTAGCATATTTATGCATATGTTGTGCACGACCATGACATGCATTAAGCCAAGTACGTAAGTGTATGTGCATGTAAAATTACAACAAAGGGTCAACTACTGTCTAATGAGAAGCAGCACTCACTTGTACTCTCTATCTTTTTCACTCTCACTTGCTTCGAACGCAAGTTGCCATATCGCTAAAATAATGGCTTGAATTAAACGCTGGCTAGTATGCTGAGCATGAAAAAAAGACTAGCACATTTTTCTCATTAACGCAGAAAAAAATACCAAAATCATGAAAACACAACTTCTATATATTATATATGTTTATGCGTAAAAGCCGGCAGATGCGGTAGAACACAAAACAATTCAGAGCAAGTTGCGAGATGGTCACACTGTTGTTTAAATTATACTAGAGAAATAAACCATTTTATAATTAAACTTTTTTGATGTGATTTAATGCTTGTTTGGGTTTCTTTTATTTTTCGCAGACTGCACACTTATACAGAATGGTCGTCGGCTCGAATCATACGCGACGCAGTGAAACTGCCGGCAGATTTACAAACAGTAACAACAGCAGCATTAGCGGCGGCAGCAACACGAATAGCAGCAGCAACAGCAGCAGCAACAACTCCACCAGCGCAACGTCTTCAATTGTAAACGCATCCTCAACGGCGGCGGCGACGTTATCGTCATCGTCGTCGTCGTCGTCGTCGTCAATGTCACATAACAACAATAACAACAACAAAAGCCAAAACACAACTCTCAGCACCCTCAACAACAACACCAACTCACATCAGCAGCAGCAACAGCATCATCATCATCATAATCATCACCATCATTACCAATCGCAGCAGCAGCAGGGCACATCGCATCATAGCTCTGCATCAGTATCAGTGGCCGCATCAGCATCATCATCATTATCAACAACAACAACATCATCAACGACATCATCATCATCAACAACATCGACATCATCGCATGGCGGTGGGAGTGGCAGTGGGGGAGTGGCTGTTCATGTGGGCAGCAGCCTCAATGGCTGCAACGGCAGCGCCGTTAGTCGTCTATCCCAATCGACGGGCATGTCGCCCCGCGAGCTATCCGAGAACGATGATCTGGCCACATCGCTGATACTGGACCCGCATTTGGGCTTTCAGACGCACAAAATGAACATACGCTTTAGGCCGCTCAAAGTGGACACGCAGCAGCTGAAGGCGATTGTCGATGATTTTATACGCACCCAAAACTACGACATTGCCATACAGCGCATCTACGATGGGCCTTGGATACCGCGTCATCTCAAGAATAAAAACAAAATTGCCACCAAGCGGCTGCACGATCACGTAAGTAGCTGTGGTCTGTGCAAAAACTCAATTAACTCCCCAAGATGTTGATATTTAGAATGAAATAGCTATTCTTGACTATCGATAACCCATTTATCGATATCGATACGTTACTGTTAATACCACGAACCTATGTTCGTCATAATCTTTAAAGTTTAAAAGCAAAATATTCTACTTATTATTTATAAAAAAAATCTATTTTAATTTTTTTTTTTTTTTTTTTTTTAATTTCAAAAACAAACAGTTTTTTTTGCGTATTATGTTTTGTTATAGATCAAAGAATTTCTCTGTTTGGGGTGCCTACATTTTATCGTGTCTTTCTCGTGAGTCACGAAAATGTTTCATGAGTGTTTTCGCTTTTAATTTTAGTATTTTTTTATTTTTCATGATTGGGTTCAGCTGTGAAAATAGATTTAATTGCTTTCCAATTATTGATGCACATAGAACATACGAAAATGAATGGTTTCATTATTGGAAAATGCATTCTCTAATAACTTTGTAATTATTAAATATTCAATTCTGAAAGCTGATTTGCCAAAAATTATGGAAAATAAATTTGACAATGGGGGTAGAAAATAGAGATTTGCGGTTATTATTGACTATCGACAATATTGAGCAACATAATCAAAAATCGATATGGTAATACTGATGTATAACTAACTATGGCTCAAAACAATCAACATCTTGGGGAAGCTATCCCCCGCCCATTCACACACTAACCAGACCCAACTCTATCCATGCCGATTAGATTGTGCGCTATTTGCGCGTGTTCGACAAGGACAGCGGCTTCGCGATCGAGGCGTGTTATCGCTATTCGCTGGAGGAGCAGCGCGGCGCCAAGATTAGCTCGACGAAGCGCTGGTCGAAGAACGAGAAGATCGAGTGCCTCGTCGGGTGCATTGCGGAGCTGACGGAGGCCGAGGAGACGGCACTGCTGCACTCCGGCAAAAACGATTTCTCCGTGATGTACAGCTGCCGCAAGAACTGCGCCCAGCTCTGGCTGGGCCCGGCCGCCTACATCAATCACGATTGCCGGGCCAATTGCAAGTTTCTGGCCACCGGCCGGGACACCGCCTGCGTGAAGGTGCTGCGCGACATCGAGGTGGGCGAGGAGATCACCTGCTTCTACGGCGAGGACTTCTTCGGTGACAGCAATCGCTACTGCGAGTGCGAGACCTGCGAGCGACGCGGCACCGGCGCCTTCGCCGGCAAACACTCGACCAACCAGGTGAACGCGGCGATGCTCGGCCTGACCAACGGCCTCGGCCTGGGCCTGGGCGTGGGCGCTGCCGGCGGCGCCAACGGCGGTGGCTATCGCCTGCGCGAGACGGACAATCGCATTAATCGCATCAAGAGTCGCGCCAACAGCACGAACAGCACCTCCAACAGCAACAGCAACGACAGCAGCAACACGACCAACAACAGCCCAGCCGTGCCGCAGCCAGCAGCGGCAGCTGCTGCTCAGACAGGTGCTGCTGTGGTACGGCCCAAGAGCAGCAGCCTGGAGCTGAACGCCGTCGCCCTGATGGACAAGAAGCTGCCCAATGTGGTTGTCTCGCCGCTGACCATGAAGGAGCTGCGCCAGAAGGGCATGACCAAATACGATGCCGAGATGATAATGGCCAACGCGGCCTACCATCAGCAGCAGCATCACCATCTGCAGCAGCAGCACCAGCAGCACCACCACCACCATCATCATCATCATCAGCAGCAGCAGCAGCAGCAACATCATCCGCATTCGCATACACATCAGCAATTTCACACACACCTGCCACACACAGCAGCAGCAGCCGGCGGTAGCAGCAGCAGCAGCAACGCGGAGGCCGCCAGCCAGGCGACGGCCATGCAGAAGCCACAGGCGGCCGCCGAGCTGAGCAACGGACGCGCCGTGAGCACGCTGCGCAAATCGATGCGCGTGAACAGCACCAGCAGCAGCATTTCAACCGCCTCGACGGACGAGCCGCTGGCCAGCTACGGCGCAGCTGCAGCGATGACAGCAACTGTTGCTGTCACGGCCAAAGCGCCAGTTGTGCTGGTGCCGCGCTACAAGCCCGCCGCGGTGGCAGCAGCACTGCAGAAACAGCGCCAGCAGCAGCAGCGCCAGCAGCAACGTCAGCTGCGTCGCAGCGAGCGTCAGACGCAGCGGCAGAAGTGCGCGCCGGACAGCGCACAGCTGCTGGGCAAATATCTGACGGACAGCGAGAGCAGCGACACGGACTTCCAGCCGCATGAGCAGCAGCAACAGCAGCAGCACCATCAGGAGCAGCCGCACAAGGTGTACGTCTGCAGCGAGGGGGCGGCGACGGCGGCGAAGTCGACGCTGGAGAAGCGCGTGACGCGCAACAGCGCAGGCCGTGCAGCCGCCGCAGCGGCCGCTGCGGCAGCAGCGGCAGTAGCCACAACAACAATAACAAACACAGCAACAATAACTGCCCACAACAACAACAACAGCAGCAGCAGCAACAACAACAACACTAAAACAACGATTACAAATTGTAATAATTTAAATAGTAGTAATAGCTGTAGAAATAATGTTAGCGCTAGATTTAGTGACCGCAAGCAAAAACTGACCGAGCCGGCAACAGCAGCAGCAGTGGCGACGACGGCAATGCCAGCAGCAACATTAACGCTGGCGAACATGGCGCAATGCGCGCCGCTGCCCTCGTCGTCCTCCTGCTTGGCAGGCGAACTGCAGCAACAGCAGCAACAGCAGCAGCAGCAGGCAACGGCAGCAGCAGCAGCAACAACAACAACGCGCAGTCGCAGCAGCAGTCCCGCCTACAAAAAGAACCTCATGTCAAGTTTCGAGCAGGCCGGCGGCAAGCGTCAGGCGACGGCAGCAACAGTTGCCGCTGCCGCTGAGCAGCCGCCGGGCAAACAGAAGCGCAGTCGACGCGCCGCAGCGCTGGCCGCCGCAGAGCACATACACTGCGAGGCTGTTGGCGGCGCACTGCAACGCAAGCGACAACAGCAACAGACAGCAACAACAACAACAGCAGCAGCAGCAGCAGCTAGTAGCAGCAATTAGCAGCAGCAGCGCTGTGGAGCCGCTATTGAAGACGCCCGAGCGTCGACTGAAGCTGACGCTGCGCATGAAGCGCTCGCCCATCTTGGACGAGGTCTTCGAGCTGGGCACCAGCCTCAGCGAGGAGCGCCAACATGCGCTCCAAAACGGACACGGGGGCTCGCGAGCGAGCCAACCGGGCAACGTGCACAGCGGCAGCAGCAGTGGCAGGGGCAGCAGCAACAACAACAACGGCGGCGGCAGCAGCAGCAACAATGCCTTGCACAACGCCAGCAGCAGCAGCAGCGGCGGCGGCATTGAGTATGAGATACTGCGCATGGAGGGCATATCGGAGCATGGCAACGATGATGATGATGATGAGGAGGACGACGAGGAAGCGGACGAGGAGGAGGAGGAGGAGTTGGAGGAAGACGACGAGGAAGTGGAGGAGGAGGACGAGGAGCTGGACAACGAAGACGGCGAGGATGAGGAGCAGCAACCGCAGCCATTAACTATCGAACGCGACGCCTCCGAGTGGCGCTACAAAGAAAGCACTCGTCGCAGTCGCCGCAGTGCCGCAGCAACAATTGCTGTCAGCGTGCCGACGCCAGCCGCTGTCGCCAGCAGCAGCGGCAACAGCATCTACGGCACGCCGCAGAAGAAGCGCCTGCGCTTGATATTCGGCAACGAGTCGCACACAATAGACATTCCACCAACAACAACGGCAGCAACACTTGCAGGTGCTGCGGCAACAGCTGCTGGCAACGGCATCGATGAGCTCAACAGCAGCGGCATCAGCGCCAGCGATGAGTCCTTTAACGCCTCCTACGCCAGCAGCAGCAGCGCCAACGCCAGCGGGACCAGCAACAGCATGACCGTAAACACGTCTTCGCTGAACAGCACGGCAACAACATCGTCGGCCGGCGAGGCTGTCGAGGCGACCACAAGCACAACGCCCGCCGCAGCAGCAACTGCTGCTGCTGTTGTTGTGGCAGCAGCGATTGCCGCGCGTCTGCCTGCTGCTGATTCGCCAACATCAACAACATCGAGCGTCAGCTCCTTCCAATCGGCCTGCACCTCAACGACCAATTTCTTTACGCGCTCCAAGTCGCCCAGTTGCTATCAGCTGAATGGCAGTCGCAGCAACAGCAGCAGCTACATGGCCTACTATCAGCAGCAACAGCAACAACAACAACAGCCGCAGCAGCAGCAGCAACAATGCAAATTTGGAAGCGGCAGCAAGCGCAGTGCCGAGCAGGCGCAGGCCGTGGTCAGCAGCAGCAGCAGCAACAACAGTAACAACAGCAATAGCAGCAGCAGCAACAATAATAACAGCAACAACAATAACAGCAACAACAGCTCCACAATAAGCAGCAGCAACGGCGCCACAATTGCCAGCAGCGTTTCCAGCACGCACGCCTTTCTGCCGCAGTCCTTGACCATGCCCAAGCACACGTTCGGCACCTGCGCCCTG
The DNA here is from genome assembly GCA_035043565.1 of Drosophila robusta. Taxonomy (NCBI): domain Eukaryota; kingdom Metazoa; phylum Arthropoda; class Insecta; order Diptera; family Drosophilidae; genus Drosophila; species Drosophila robusta. Next base: position 11,660,388 of record JAWNMW010000257.1, on the reverse strand, counting down.
CTGGCGCCCACCAGCTTTGCCAGCCTGCAACAGCAGCAACCACAACAACAGCAGCAGCAGAGTTCTAAGCTGGCTGCTGAGCAGCAACAGCTGCCGTCGTCAACATCGCCGCAGCAGCAGCAACATCATCATCAGCAGCAGCAACATCATCATCATCAACACCATCAGCAACAACAGCAGCAACAACAACAACAGCAACATAGCCACAAATAACCAACGACTGATCTCTATGCGAATTGACTGCGCTGCTGCCATTGCCAACAACTACATCAACTGGAAGCTGCAGCGGCAAAGCGTTCAACAATTGCTCTGCTGCGCCCCCCGCCCGCCCTTGCCTGCTGCTAGCATTGCAGCTGCTGTGCTTTAATTAGTGTTAGGTTTGTCTTCAGGTGTGTCACCCTGTGAGCGCCTTGCGTCTCTTTCTCGCCCTCTCTGGCTGCCCAGACAGTCTGGCAACTCTCTCTGTTTGCTTTTTTTTGTTGTTCGTTTGTATGACAGTTTCGATTCGTTATGAAAGGAGTATAAGAGTTTCACGAATAAGTAGGAGAACGAAAAAAGCAACAGTAAACAATAGCAAAACCAATAATAATCACACAAAAACAAGTCTGTTTTAGCAAATCTTTGATTATACATTTCTTTTTTGCTTTTTCTTTCTATTTCTCTCCCTCTCTCTTTATCTCTCTTTCTCCCTCTCTCTCTTGCCATTACAGATGGATATTTAAAGCATAAATGTAGCAAAAAAGCGTGTGTTAAACAAAATGTTGAAGGTGGTGGTAAAAATATATATAATGAGCAAGATGATGATGAGATTAACACGAATAACAACAACAACAATAATGCCAATTATAATAATCTTAACAGCAGCGGCAGCAACAACAATTTCATAGTTAAAAAATTAAGAGTAGAATTAAAACGCATACAAATCATGTACAGTTGAAATGAAATGTAACGGTTAACAAAGCAAAAGCGAAAACGCGACGTGTCAGCAGCAGCAGCAGCAAGAGCAACAAGAACAACAACAACAACAACAACAGCGGAAGCAGCAGCAGAAAGAGCAACGCAGCAGCAACAACAGTTAAAACCGCAAAGAATATTGCCATTTATTGAAGCAGAGAGCCAAAAAAAGGTGCGCAGCAAACGGCGCATAGTGCTGATCTGATCTACACTCTCGCTCTCGATCTCTCCCAAAGGTGATGGAGCGAGGGATTAACGAAAAAAATATATGAACTAAAAACGTATAACAAAAAATATATTCTAAATGCAATGCACACACACATACATACATACACACACACACATACACACAAACATACATATACAGACACAACCACAAACGCAATTAGCAGCGGTTTTAGAAGCCTTACGACTAAAGTTAAATTTATAATTATATTAAAAAAATATAAAAAATACAAATTATATACTATATATGTATATGAAAATGAAACGAGAGAAAACAACAAAAAAAAAACAAAATACAAAATATATGTAAGCCAACAAAGAAAATGATGAAGCAGAAAATCAACAATAGCAGCAAACAATAGCAACAAAGCAATATATATATATATACATACAAAACTCAATTTACACCAGCCTATACATATACATACAAATATATATATATATATATATATATATATATATATATATATATATATATATATATATATATATATTTTATTTATATATATATATATAAATTTATGCAAGCATAGCAAACCAAATTAATTTCACACAAAACAAAAAAATGTATATACAAAAAACAAAAAAATTAAACCCTATTTAAATTGTAACTAAAAAGATATACATATATTTAAAACATAATAATAATAAATCAACTTAAAAATAAACGCTGCAAATTGAAGAGAAAAAGGAACAAAAAAAACATTAAAAAAATTTATGACTTGTGTAAATTATAAAAAAAAACAAATATTTATTGCATATTTTGTATTTGTGTTTGTATTTCTTTCGTTTTGTTGTTGCATTCACCACACACACACAAACACAACAAATAATTGAAACATTTCCCAAAATGAATAGGAAACAAAATTTACATAAAAAATCAAATATTTTGTTAATTAGCTAATAAAAAAAAACAATTCATTGCAACACTTTTAGTTTTAGATTAAATTTAATAATTTAATTTTACGCATAGTACACACATATACAAGCATAAACAATTGTATTTGGCCTACAAATCAATTCTGAATATTTTTTTGTTTTTGCCTAAGTTCTATTTTAAAGTAGCATATTAATTAGTTATATACAAGCGATTATATACATACTATATTTACAAATACAACAATTATATTAAACACATCCATATATGCATATATATATACATATATATGTGTGTGTATAGATAACCCCAGCCTAATGCCCGGCGTGCTCCATTTGCTTGCAATGCGGCACCCGCCTCAGAGGCAGTGGCTGGCGTTGTGGGGGATTCCTGTGGGAGTCGGCTTGGGTGGGCATTAGCTAGTTTTTATTATTATTTAATTTAATTTCTTTTTTGTGTCTTAATATACGAACATACATTTACCGATTCATATGTAATTATGTGCTGTGTATTCTTTTGTGATGCACGGTAGCAGCAGCAAACATTCATAATAATAATAATAATGATAATAAACTAAACAAATTAGGTTTTAATTGCATGACTTTTCGAAACTGCTTTTAACCTTCTCCCACAGCTCTTGATCCTCGTTCCGACTGATTCTCGCTCTTTGAGCCACCCAGTGTTTTTATACTTATCGAAAGGGGTATAATGGTTTTGTGCAAATGTGTTTAATAGGCAACAGAGAGCTTTTTCGAGCCGATAAGGTATATACATGCATGTAGCACGACTAGCTACGATGATCTCGTAATCTTAATTTTAATTATATAGTCTCCTGTATACGGAGAACCTGTTTATCATTGTTTCTTCGATATCTTGTTCCGTTTCCTAAATATCGATCAATATCGATTTTAAGACGGCTTTTGTACCACCGAGATTATAAGAGTGAACAATGGAGGTTAGTGTATACCGATTTAAAATATTTCAAATTTTTTTTTAATACCTCCCATCACTCGCTTCAAAATTTAAAAATAACGCAATTTAAAAGGTATGGTTTATACATAAATTTGTATGCTCCTTTTGAATCCTGAAAATTCCTAAAAGCTCGGACAATATATTTGAAAGTTATTGCAAAGTACATTTTCCAAAGCAGAAAGAAATTTGCGTGTACGGAACGGCAGCTGGGCGGCACAGGGCTGCTGAGCTGGTCGGGCACACACAGCTAGAACGCACGCATGTAACTTACAATTTGAAAACGAGATGGGAAACTTGCACCGATAAAAAATCAATAGCTTGAGACTGGTGTAAACACGCGTTTTTATTCGTTACGAGCTTCCTACTTAACATAGTTGATGTGCTTATGATTTATTTAATACCCGGCAAATGAGTGATTACTAAACGATTCGTCGAGGTGCTGGCGCGTCAAAGGACTATTGTGTTTTAGTTGTTATTGGTGCTGCATTTTGTTGTCGTATCGTTGCTGGTATTAGTGTCCGTACTTCTGGAAGTCCCATTCGCGGTTATCCAGTGGGCAGACCTGGCGAGTCTTGAGCCAGCGCGAAATGCAGTGGAAATGAAAAGCATGATTGCAGACGCCCCATGCCACAGTGCACTCCTCACTGGTAGCGGACGCCTGATTGGCCTGGCACTCGATGCACAAGTCCATTATGTGATTTCGGCAAATTGCGCAATTGTCAACGACGATATCTTGACGATTGCAAATTTATTATTATTTTGCTATTTAAAACATTGCATGACAACTTACCCCATGCCCAGAGCGCCACAGCGTTCCACTATTTGAGGGAAGATAAGAGAACAATTAATTGTCGCACCATGACTATGCCAAAACGCCATTTTGAATTTTTCTTTTTTTCTCCATTTATGACAAATCAACTTCAATTTACCTTTTTAACCTCGAAGCGCTTCTTTTCGCCTTTGCTACTGCTGGATGGCACCTCAAATTCTTCTTCATCGACTTCCATGAGGTGCGTTTGGTCTCGTTTTCTCGTTAAATGTTTTACAATTGACAGCCGTCAGCGATTAAAAAGAAATGGATGGTATATATCGATTTTTTGCTATCGTTACCTTTGGTTTCAAAGCACTGTTGATCGGATCAGTTTGAAACGTGAATTTAATTATTCGTTGTTTTAGGGGGATGCTATTTCTGATATTTAACATTATTGAACAAAATACAATATGATCAAATAAAATAAAAGCTTCTTGTGATTTGTTGACATCGCTTATTTATATTTCATTATTTACACAATAATGCCATCATCTAAAATCGTAAAAATATCGAATATATCGATTTATCGAAGTATGAAAGAATTTCAGTCTGGCCAGACAGAACTTAAGTAGAAGTGCGGAATTCAAACGCATACACAGTTATCGAAAATTTTACTGCGTGGCGATGGAGCCGCAAACACAAAACGAAAACACAACGCCTAATTGTCTATGCCCATATTTTCTATTGCCTAAAATGCAAAAACAATTTTTGTTTATTCTTCTTTTCTATTCTCTCTCATTTTTATTCTCATTTGCTTAGTGCGGATTAAGGGAGATAGAGGATCTTTTGCAATTAGCTCCCTCACAATGCAGAACTCTTTCTGTGATCGCACTGAGTGACTTCAAGCAGCAATGCGCCGAAAATTAACGAAAATATAAATTTTCGCTGTAATTTCGCTGAAAAGTATGCTAAGGGTTCGCCACTTTGGCGTGAAATCTTGGGATTATGATTAATAATTGTTGGCGAGGGTACGCAGGTGTGCTTGCAAGTGTCAGTTGCGAGCTAGCTGAATAACTTGACCTGACTTTTGACCCTTTATTTTTTCATTGCAAAAAATGAGCAAACACATCAATGTCAATGTAATATAATTTAGTTGTTAAACATCCACGAAAAATAAGAATATTGGAAAATAGGACTGTTGTGACAAAAACCAACCGTTATGTTTTTGTACTATATTAAACAAAAAACGCTACAAGTCCAGCCGAAATTAGTGTGGTTGTTGTTATCCCGCTCCCCCCGAAGTTGCCTACGTACTCATCTCAACACAGAAGCAGCGTAGAATATCAAAATAAGAAGCTTTGTTGTTGCTTCCCATGGTAAATTTGCTGCGTTTGAATTTGCTTTTGCAGGCAACCCAATCTCATGCCCGCCGTAAAACCAACTAAGTTAACAGAGGGCGCTCTAAATTCCGCTCTTGTACTTTAGTGCTCTCTGGTTGGGTTCTCTCTGGTCTTTATCTCAGCACAGAAGCAGCGTAGAATATCAAAACAAGAGAGCTTTGTTGTTGTATTCCATGGTAAATTTGCTGCGTTTGAATTTGCTTTTGCAGGCAGCCTGATCTCATGCCCGCCATAAAACCAACTAATAACCGTTTGGGCTTTGAATTCCACTCTTCTTCTTTAGTTCTTTCTGGAGTCTGACAAAGCCTTACAAATTACTGTTTTTGAACTGCAAAGAAAGTTATTGTACTTGTTATTTATATTTATATTTAGCAATTTTTGAGCCACGCTATTTCCATTTAAAAATCGGTATTTTTTGGTATTCGAAATTTTTCTTCGGTATTTTCGCGTAAATTACATGCACCAACACTGGTTACACACCACTGTGAAATTCGGACGTCCGCACGTGTTTTTGTTTTTTTATATTGGAAATCACTTGGGAGGCCCTTTCAATTTTTGTTGCGTAGTAAACAGACGTGCAACAAGCAAATGGAGCACGTCAACTACACCGGAATCAGCCCATTGGGCGCTGACAGCGGCAACAGCAGCGCAATGATACTCTGCTGCGAGTGTGGCGTCACTATTCAACCGAATCCGGCCAATATGTGCGTTACTTGTCTGCGCAATCATGTGGACATTACGGAGAATATACCGAAGCAAGCGGTGCTGCACTTTTGTCGCAACTGCGAAAGGTATCTACAGCCACCGAACGAATGGATACAGGCCTCCCTTGAGTCAAGGGAGCTGCTCGCCGTCTGCCTGAAGAAGCTGAAGGGCCTCAAGGAGGTGAAACTGGTCGATGCGGGCTTCATCTGGACCGAACAACATTCGAAGCGCATCAAGGTCAAGCTGACCGTGCACGGCGAAATTTCCGGCGGCACCGTGCTCCAACAGGTGTTCATCGTTGAGTTCACGGTGCAGAATCAAATGTGCACCGATTGCCATCGCACCGAGGCAAAGGACTTCTGGCGCTGCCTGGTGCAGGTGCGCCAGCGCGCTGAGAACAAGAAGACCTTCTACTACCTGGAACAGCTGATACTCAAGTACAAGGCGCACGAGAATACGCTGGGCATCAAGCCGGAGCACGGTGGCCTTGATTTCTACTATGTTAGCGAGAATCATGCGCGTCGCATGGTCGATTTCCTCCAGACGATGGTGCCCGCCAAAGTGACCACCTCGAAGCGGCTCATCTCGCACGACATTCACAGCAATAACTACAACTACAAGTACTCATGGTCGGTTGAGATGGCGCCAATATCGAAGGACAGCGCTGTCTGTCTGTCCAAGAAGCTGCGCCAGCAACTGGGCAACATTTCGCCCGTTTGTCTGGTGAATCGCGTCTCGAGCAGCATTCATCTGATCGATCCGCTGACAGCTCAAATCGCCGAACTAACAACACAAGTGTATTTCCGTGCGCCATTCGAGGCCATCTGCAATCCGAAGCAGCTGGTCGAGTATGTGGTGATGGATATTGATTTGATACACGATAAGGATCGCAAAACGTATCCCGGCCAGGGCACGGTATCCTTCAAGCACGTACTCTGCGATATTTGGGTGGTGCGCGCCTCCGAGCTGGGCATCAACGACAATCCCATACACACACGCTCCCATTTAGGGCATCTGCTGAAGGTGGGCGACTCCGTCATGGGCTACAACACCGGCGAGGCGAACATTAACGATGCCGAATTCGATAAATTGACGCCGGAGCTGATACCGGATGTGCTGCTAGTGCGTAAACACTACGATCGACAGACGCGCCTCAGTCAGCGCCTGTGGAAGATCAAGCATCTGGCCGACGAGGCGACCGACGAGCGCAGCAAATACGATTACCATGAGTTCCTCGATGATATCGAGGAAAATGCCGACATGCGCGGCCAGATCAATGTCTACCGTGATAGCAACAAGACCCTGCCCGTCGCCGCGCCGGACACTGCGGATGTGCCGCAAATAACGCTCGAGGAAATGCTGGAGGACATGACGCTCGACTGTGCCGACGATGAGATGGGCGATGACGAGCAGGCAGACGCCACAGAGCCGGAGCCACAGCTGTAGAAGGGTCTTCATTTCATTTCATTTATGTATTTGTATGTACATATAACTATATATATATTTATATATATATGTATTTGATCAATAAAACACGTAAATTTAATTTTGTTTCTGAATGTTCAGATACGTCTAGCTATATGCGCTTCAATATACGTTGCCAAGATTTTTTTTAATTAGATGCAGTTTTTAGGGAAACCCCAGCTTGAACACTCGAACCCCATCTTTTCATTCTTTTTTTCTGCCGCTAATCTCAATTTTCTTATACTTTTGTTTATTATATTATATTTTATAATGCATTCAATTACATTCAGGATTTAAATTGAAAACCCTTTTCTATGACTCCAACTAGACTCAAGCTCTCTCCTTCGTCATTTGTATGGACCCTATTGTTCATGCCAAGCACTATATATTACTATATAGTACAGCTGTCACAGGAACGATTGAAGGCAAAGTGGGTTTTTATAATTCATGTCGATTATACTTTAAAACTTGGATTGATTTCTTAAATCGCAATATTCTTTTCAGACCTAACAATATATTTATATGTAGTATATATGGCACTATATATGTTAATAAGCTGTCATAGGAATGTTCGGTAGAACAATAGGTTTTTTAATGTGTGTATTCGATTCTTACAGATTTTTATGGTTTTCGATTTAATAAGGAACCCATTAGATCTTTGAATAGAGACTATAGAGTCTACAACATGTTTATATATATTTATATGTATATCATATAGCTTGAAAATAATATATTAAAATAAGTTTTTGTATAAATATAGAATCCTCAACAGATTTTTTAACATGATCATATTACTGTTGGGTCTTTTAAAGCTGTATACTCTTGTTTGAACTGAATATTATCAGATCTATGTAACGTATGATTAAATAACATGTTTAATATGAATGTGTTTTCAAAATATAAGAAATTTTTGTTCAACATCGGCATTTAGCAGTCAACTTTCCTCAACAACTTTATAATTTATATAGTTCTCATATGAACAAAGAAATGAAATGTGGATTAGAATTAGGATTTGATTACTATAATCCACATAAACATATATATCAAATTCGAACAGATGAGATCTGAACATTTAGCAAATGTGTCTTATAAAAAATGTCTTAATGCAAATCAATTCAACTAGAAAAGAGAGAAAACAAATATTACAGTTGGAGCTTTTTGATGCTAGCGTTTGGTTAAGATTGGATTTGAACTGGATAGATTGCCTCCGTGCCAACGCACGCCTAGGACAGGTCCAGCCGGGGCTTCTCCTTGAAGAAGTAGACCTCGTCGCAGTCGCAGTGCTGTGTCGCCTCCATGTCGAGCAGCACGCGCTTGATCACGGGCAGGATGTGCTTGCGTGTGGCCTGGACGTTGTGCTGGCGCAGAAAGCAGCCGCCCATGAAACAGGTGGCCACTGCGTGCGGCCTTAGATCCAGCGGCGGCGTTTGGCATTCGAGCAGTGCCTGCCGCACACGCGCCACCAGCTGCAGCTGGCCCGTCGGCGAGATAAGCGCCACGTCGCGCTGCACCTGGCTGCCGGTCTGGGACGGCACGTACATGCCCAGGATGACGAGTAGATGGCTGCCAGCGGCAAATTCGCGCACCGCCTGCTCCGCACCGCACTTATCAATGAAATCGCGCGCCAGAATGGGCAGACCCGCCATGGGGACCATATGGCGTTCGGTGCGCAGCTGCTTCATGTCCTTGCGCAGCACCTCGGTCAGCGTCAGCCGGCTAATGTCCGCGCGCGCGGCCACCAGCTCATCGAAGAGCAGGCTGCGCCGCTGCTTAATGTCGGCAGCATCATCATCTTGCTGCAGTTGCTCCAGCTGCTCGACCATGGCCAGGTCGCGTGCACAGAAGCGTTTGGCAGCCGGCGCAAAATTAATCGTGTCCAGCACAATGGTCGCGTGCAGCAGCCGGGTGACGCGGCTCGAACGCGGCTGCTCCATGGCCAAATACCGTTCGCCGACGAGCGTCGCACAGGAGCCCACTTCGGGCTCGATGTAACGAACACAGTGGGCGGGCAGCAGCTGCAGCACCGGATTGTTCTCCAACGGCCGGTGGTCGAGTATTTCGACTACATGCGGCGCCAGGCTGACGTCGCTGACATGATGATCCACCAGTATGACATTGATATCGCTGGCCAACTGCTGGGGCAGATCGTCGCGGAAGAGCAGCATCTGCTCGGTGATGTCGCACCTGTTGAACATGTGGCCCACTTCCGTTTTGAGCGAATAATCGATGCGCGGTATATTCAACACCGGTACATAGTCGTGCTCCTGCTGCCGCTGGGCGTAGATGAAGGCCAGCGCCATGGCGGAGACGGCCGAGTCCAGATCGCACGACTCGTTGCCCATCACCAGGTGCAGTTTGCGTGCGCCGCCAGCCGCCGGCTTGTCTGCGGAACTACTTTTGTTGCTCGCGCCTCCACCAATTGCCGCCTTCTCGGGTAGATACTGTGGGGGAGTGGAAGGTTAATCAACTTGAAACCATATGGGTGCACAAGCACAAGAGAGATCTCACTTACGCGGCAAAGCGTGGAACGCGCCTGCATCAGAAAACGCAAAAAACACATTACCCAAGCAAAACAGAGCGCACAAAATTACATGAAATAAACAATAAAAATACGGCTGGAATGCAAAAGCTACAGTTGTCACCTCGTAATCGAATACACTCGATAGGTACAAGCACATCTTATCGATGCTCTAATGAAATCAAAATAATTGGGGGTATTTTTTTAAATAAGTTTCAACAAGTAAATGAGGTCCTCTGAATGTTTAAACACTTCACTATATATGAGTAACTAAATTATATAAAATATTGATACAAGTGTACACATAAAAAATCGGAACTCAATTTGCAGCCTTCAAGTATTTTATATGCTGCAATAAATATGCAAATACTCATGCGCAAGTCTGAAAGCTTAAAAATATCAAATTTGCTCACGCAATGGCGGTACCAAGTTTTGGAGAATGTTAAAAAAAACGTAAAGGCACAATTAAATTGCTTAAAATTTCCGCCAACAAAAAAAATCGATGCTTTTAACAATGTTTGGTCCGACGATAAATCACATGCTGTAATCGTAGTATCGATATCAAATCAACGTTCACAATCGTTCACAATCCAGCCTACCTACTTTTAAATTAAACGGTGTTTTTGAGTTCATTACTTTAGCTATGGAATGCTTGCGCATTGCATATTTTAAAAATAACTCAAAATGTAATGGGTAAAAGTTAAAAGGGTATGTGTTTGTGCCCAGCTGAAAAGCAAGTACACAATTAAATTGTTGAAAATTGCCGCCAACCAAAAATTTGATACATTCAGCGTTGCTTGGCCCAATGTAGATGCAAACGTAACAATCGTACTATCGATATCAGATTACTGTTCACAATCGATAGCGATTCCTAGCTATCCGTACTTTTCAATTAAACGACATTTTTGTGCGCGTCACATTAGATATACAGTTTTCGATTTCAATAATTCTTGCGAAACGTGCAACCAGAAACAAAAGCCAACAGCATGGAGACGCCGCGTCGCAAACTGCGCAACCTGCACATGGAGAACGTGCAGAACAACAGCACGCCCATACGAATCCCTCCATCGCCGATGCTGAAGACGCTGGGACACGGCACCGGTGTCAGTGTTTATCGGCTGGACAGGTCACCCAAGCTGGGCCACATACGTTCACCGTGGGCCGTTAAGCGCATCACCCAGCGTACAAGGGCCAAAAAGGATCAGCTCTTCAATGACCGCATAATACATGAAGCAGCCATCTTGCGGTGAGTCCCCTATTCTCCAGTTATGTGCGTGTGTCCAGCGTTTTTCAGTGGCCTGATTCCTATGCATGTGTATATTTTTCAACTAATGGTGTATACCCCTACATATGCACACACACTCACACACACTTGGCCTGCCTGCCTGCCTGCTTGATAAGTGTGTACACACGTGGGCGAGCCGGCGGTTGTGTGTGTGTGTGTGCGAGTGTGCGTGTGTGTGCGCCTGCATGCGTGTGCATATGCGTGAGGCTGCTGCGTCTCACATGTGTGCGTGCATTTGGTGTACACAATTGGGGCGCTTGTTATACACACAAAGCTGCAGCTACATCAGCATTCACTCATTTGAAATGTTCCCGCAGCAAACTGAATCATCCCAATATTGTCGGCTTTCGCGGCGTTATCAAATCCGCGGATGGCGTCGATTCGCTGGCATTGGAAATGTGCAGCACCTCGCTGGGCTCGATACTGGAGGAGCGTCACGATGAGGATCTTGGTCCGTTGCCTGCCAAACACACGTTTAAAATGATCATGGATATTGCGCACGCCTTGGACTTTTTACACACCGAGGCGCGTCTACTGCACGGCGATCTCAAGTCCTTCAATGTGCTGGTGAAGGGCGAATTTGAGATATGCAAACTCTGCGATTTTGGCGTATCACTGCCCCTGGACGAGAACGGTGAGATCAACTTTCACAAGAATGCGCATCTACAATATGTGGGTAAGTGGCCTCCAACTTTCAACTGTTTTCAGCACTGGGCAGGCTTAATAAAAAATCGTTTATAGGCACGCATCTGTGGTCGCCGCCGGAGGTGATGGACGAGGTGGAGATCATTGACAGCAAAGCTGATATATTCAGCTTTGGCCTAATAATATACGAGACCCTGGCGCTGGTGCCGCCACACACCCTTGAACTGGATGCGGTCATCAACAGCAGCAGCTCAATCATCGATTTGGACAGCTCACAGGAGGTGTCGCAACGCAAACAGCTTAGCTATACCGATGAGGGGCCCACGAGTGCCGGCATCAATACTGACGGCGCCAACGACACTGACGAGGATGACACCAAAGAGAATGACATTTCCGAGTTTTCATTGACTCATGTGGAGCAGGCGTATGGCACACGGCCGCCGCTGCCGGTCGCCTTCCAGCTCAGCGATGATTACAATTGTGTCGTCGAGCTGTTCTATTTGTGTACCAATGCGCACAGCGAGGATCGCCCGGCGGCACGCACCATCTGGCAGTGCTTCGAGAATAATGCGGCCAATGTGGCCTCAGCGGGCGATATAGTTAGTGACTAAATCCCCTAGACTGGCATTTAAATCACGAAACCCTAACTATAAATCTAGTTGTATAAGCATATATGTTTATATATCGCGCACTCTCTGTCTCCGCCTCTAGTTGTACGCCCCTCTGTCTCTCTTTCGCTCTCCTTCTGTGACCCATTCCCTGCCTAACCCTCTCTATCTCTGTGTACCTTAATGTATAATTCCCATTCGCTGTAAAAATAATGCAATCGCGACTTTATCGAAGGCCAAAAAATCAAACAAACAAAAACAAAACGTATATCTACATTTTCACATTTCGACTAGTGTTAAGCCAAACTATATTATAAATATTCCATGTATTCCATATGCTATAAGAAATAGCTGAACAAAAAAAACCAACGTTCGTTCATTTTTTTGTCCATAATTCGCAAATAAACAATATAGAAAATATTTTAAATGTTTTTTATACCGTGGATATCTTAAAAGATTTCTTGTAATAAAAATGTTTTTTATTGATTGGGCTAGGTTAATATCTGTGATAAAATATTGTAACTTCCTTATATTTTTTTGAAGAATAAGGTAGGTGGAAAAAGGGTAGACAATTTTTTTTATTTTCCATATGAACTCATTTTTGTATTTTGTATGCCCAACGAATCGAATAATTATTGAAGAACTGAATTACGGAATGGGCTCTTTTTCATTCCAGTCAGTTTAAACAACTTAAGGAAACAAAAAAATTATACCATAATCATATATCTTATAATATATATTTTATGGTATATAAAATATTGCGATTTGCATCCAACGATGATGTTTCGGTGGATCTTTTTTTTAAAGTTCCTTAAGAAAAGTAGAGAAAATCAAGGCTTAATAGATTTTCAGTGCACTTAGAAGTTCGCACAAGATTTATTAAAAATACATGCATCATAATATTCCTTGTTTTTAGATGTTGTTGTCTTTTTTTAGCATATGCTGCTGTGTGTGTATGTGTTGTGTGTATAACTAGTATATATATGTAGTTATAGAATTATTGTTGTTCGATTTGTATTTGTTAATGGTATATTATATGCTCGTCTATTTATTGATTTGACAATAATTAGATATTGCTATTAGAGTAGGGTATTCGGTATGCGGATTACAATTAGATGTCTTTTAATCCATAACACTAAGTATACGATTTTTTGTAGGCGTATGTTAGTATATATCTAAAATATGCCTGTCTTTTCTCATATATGTATTTGTTAACTTTCAAGTCTGCAGTTTACTTTTATTTGCTTTTTTGTTTTGTTCAAAATTTGACTACAATAATAGATCCGTGTATAAAACGATATTAGATATATATATGTATATACGTATTTATAGTATAGTCTAGCATAGTATAGGCGTATAAAACGTTGCTATTTTTGTTTTTGTTTTAAAGGCGCTATTGGTGTTTTGGTAGTTGTTTTCATTCGTTTGCTTTTTCCTTTTCTCATTTTTATCTGCATGTCAACTTTACACATAAAATACAAATAAAAAAACAAAACTTGAACGAGTATTGGACACATTACAAAAAACAGTTTAAAAGAAAAAATACAATAAAATATTATTTATATATATGTGTATATTAAGAATTATTAAGTAACACTTTTTTTAAGCTCGCACACGTTACAAACATATTTAAAAAATAATAGTAAAAAAATTAGACGGAACCAAAAAAATATATATCAAAACAAACATTTGCTCTTAAGTTTTTTCTTGCTAAAGTTGTAAGTACATGAGTGTGTGTGTGTGTGTGTGCCGCAAAGTACATAAAATGGAATGCAATGTTTAAGTGTGAAGCATGTCAAGAGCACAGTGTGTGTGGGCGTGGTTATGGGCGTACTTATTGCAATTAAACAATTGTGTAACAAGCTAAACTCAAAGCTAACTCGCTCGCTCTCTCTCTCTTTCTCTCTATCTTTCTCACTCTAACTAGTGTAACACATCAAGGAATATTAATATATATATGATAATAACAAGGACATTAAAGCTTACAATTAAAATACATAATTTGTAGGGGGCGCGGGGAGAGTAATGAAAAATAATTAAAAAACAATTGCTGGGTTCGTGCATACAACTGGATATGGATTTGAAATGTGGAATGTGGACGCTGTATATATAATACCAATATTATATATAGTTATGTTTGTGTATGTGAAAGTGTGTGTGTATGTGTGTGTGACCTGCTTCTTGTCTTTTCAATTTCTGTTAAATATTCTTTTGTGTTCTTTTTTTCGCTTTGAGTTCGTTTTTTGCGCGCATTACAAATGCAGGACACCGTCCTTGACATCGCTGGCCATAATTGTGGACGCATTGGAGGCGGCCTGTTTGTGATGCGTGGACGGCGATGTGGACAACTGGTGGCCATGTGTGTTGGTCACCGTGACGCTACTCGTTGGACTCTCATCGAGCGTAACACCGGTCAAATCGACAATGTCATCCTGATCCTCGTGCTCCAGCTCGTCGGATGTGTTGGTGTGATTCGTATGGTGTGACCCACTCGACAGCTGGCTGTTGCGCGAGAAGGAGCCACGATGTGTGGACGTGAGCGTGCGCTGATTGGCCGGCTTAACGGTGATGATCAAATTGGAGCTATTCGCGACCATCATATCGGTTACCTAAAACCAGCATGTTAACCAATTGGATTCGCAGCTACTAAAATCAATTCCTTGTTGGACGACATACCTGATCCAGTGTCTTGCCCGCCACCTCAATGCCATTGACTTCGATCACCTCGTCATTGACGGCGAGCAGGCCCGTGCTCTCGGCCAGGCCGCCGGGCACGAGACGCGATATGAATATACCCGGCTGTTTCTCCAGCCCGCTGGCCGTCACACGCACCGAGGTGCCATCGCGTATGTAGAAGCCCAGCGGCTTGTCGCTGCCGTGCTTGAGCAGGCGCACCCGCCTGTGCGTCTCCGGCACAATATCCACATCAATGATGGCCGACACCTGGCGGAAATCATGCGGTATGGATATCGATGGTGCTTTGGTCTTAACCGGCGTATGGCCAAGTATGCTGCCAATAAGATTGCGCGGCTTCATGGTGCCAAAGCCGGAGTACTCGTTCAGATCGTCTGCGCAGGAGATCGAATATATGCTATATAATTGAACATCTATATTGTGATATTGGCTCACCTTTGCGCTGGACAATGACGCGCAACAGCGGACGCGCAGTTTTGAGTGCACGACCAAAATTGTCATCGTTGTTGATGGGCAACAGGTCGTTGTCGCGCGGATCAATGTAGAGTATTAGAAACTGTATGTTGGCCAGCTTGTGCAGCTGCTCGATGAGCGTCGAGAATTTGTCGAAGCTCTGCTCGGGCTCGTGGCGCTTGAAGCTCCAGCGACGAAACTCCGCATCGAACTGCAACGGTTAATTGAGGATGGAGATTAACGAGCTGGCAACAGTTGGCAAACTGTTGCTGCACAGACAACAAAAACAACCCGTTTCCATACGCATGAATCAGCAGTGCCGCAGCCGCAGCTGCCTCATTATCACATCAGCAAAAATTGAACGGAAGTTTTGTTGCATTTGTCTGGGCTATGTTTAAACGCAAATCGTGTACTCAGTGCACTTACCTTTGATTTCACTTCAATTAGATTCGTTTCAGCGCTTGCTGCCGTCGCCGCAGTTGTGTTTATTTTATTCTTCGACATTTTTGCCCACTGTCCCTTCCACTTCCACTTGCACACACAATTTCACAGCAACAGCAACGCACAACTGGCGCCAACCATCAACAGCAGCCGAGCGAACGTTGTGTACCCGAAGAAATTAAAAAATGTTTAATAAAATATAATTCGAAAAAATCGAAACTAAAACTAAATTATGCGTTGGCGTTTGTGTAAAAAAAAACGTCGAGACATCGCGATGTTTTCTTGGTGCGACATGCACCGCAGTTGTTGCATGCATATATATCGATATATTTGAAAAACATTGTGCTAACGATCTTAACGCCTTAACACACAAAATTTCATTTATGTACTATTTGGAGTGCATTATTTACCTTTATTCAACATGTAAACACAATAAATATTTATTTGCTTTTAAATTTGTAATTGTACGTTCACTTATCGATACCACCACCCCATACTTTTGTCAGCGTGTGGCAACGCCAATGAACAATTGCATTTAATAGGCATACGAAAAAAAAAAACAAATAAAATATAATTTTTCCATTTTATCGATGTACGTTTTGAATGTTCATATTGTTGAATATAACTTCATTTTATTTTGTTACAATGAACTTATACTGAATACTTTAGAAATTGCTGCGAAACTGTCCGATTCGATGAACACGAGTGAGACAACACTAGTGCATGCGCATGAAAGGAGTATAGATAGCTGCTTAATGGTACAAACAGTGGACACTTTTGCATACGCTGCATAGTAGCAAAGAGGTGAATTAATAATAATTTATCCAAGCAGAACCGACAACCAAAAGAGCAGATATCGAGAATATTATGCTCAACAAGCAAAGACAAATCGTCATAAGCCAAACACTAGTTAGTCGAAATTTCTAACATAAAGGTAAGAGTCGGAGTGTGTTTTCACACAGCATAGAAAAAAAGCCACATGGCCCACAGTGTAGCGCATTCCACACGACGAGGGTTACTGTAAATGGAGGCTGTTTTGTTGTTGAGCGTGAAGTGTGCAATTGAGTAGAAATTGTGTGCGTTTTTTTTTTTTTTAATTTTAAATGTTTCGAGAAGCCAATAACAAAATAGGAACACAAATCGATTTCAGTTTAAAACATATTCAAGCAACTAATAAGCAGACAGTACGAAGCAGCAAATACAAAACGGGCGCAAATTGGAAAAACAGCAACGAAGTCGAAAACGAAAACATAAAACAGAGCCAAACAGTTTTCCCCCCACAGCACGAGAAGCTGACGCTGACGCGACGCCAGTGAAAATACAGTTACAAGTGAAGCTTTTAAAATTTGTGGGCTCCAGTGAGCAAACAGTGAGCAGAGCTTCAGGACATTGGAGCAGTTATTGAGGAAACCTTGAGACGCATTCACACAGACAGACACACGCACACGCACACTAATTTAAACGCACACACACACACACACACACACAGACACCTACCTAGCCACACACACCCACACACAGGCGTACGCACAAGCGGAGCATCAGACGCAGCCATGAGTTCGGTAATGTAAACAAATAGCAAATTCAGTTTCTTTCAAAACTAATAAAATAAAAAACTCAATTATTTTATTTTGAACAAATTTGGAAATTGCGGCCCGTTAGCAATATTCGAATGTGGAGAATCTGTCGCCGCAGACCATACGGCAGGTGATGAAGGAGCTGCAGGATATGGAGACGACGCCGCCGGAGGGCATTAAGGTGTTAATCAATGAGAGCGACGTGACCGATATACAGGCATTGATCGACGGACCGGCTGGCACGCCGTATGCCGTCGGTGTCTTCCGCGTCAAATTGACGCTCAGCAAAGATTTTCCACAAACGCCGCCAAAGGCATATTTCCTAACCAAAATTTTCCATCCAAATGTCGCATCGAATGGCGAGATCTGCGTGAATACATTGAAAAAGGATTGGAAACCGGATTTGGGCATTAAACACATACTGCTGACCATCAAATGCCTGCTTATTGTCCCCAATCCGGAATCGGCCCTAAACGAGGAGGCCGGCAAAATGCTGCTCGAGCGTTACGACGACTACTCCCAGCGTGCGCGCATGATGACAGAGATCCATGCACAGGTGAGCTCATATCTTCAAAATTCCCAAGTTTCTAATTATTTATAATGCAATTTTGCCTTGTTAGCCGGTCAAATGCGGCGCTGGCGCCAGCGATGCCAAAGATGATGATGGACCCTCAACGAAGAAGCATGCGGGTCTTGACAAAAAGCTGCAGGATAAGAAGAAGGAGAAGTTGCTCAAGGAGAAGAAGCGCATGCTCAAGAGATTATGAGAGGCATAAGCAGGAGTAGCAGCAGTTAGCCAGAGCAATAACAACAATATGTAGCAGCAGCAGGAATGGAGCAAAATGTAGTTCAAGGATTCAGCGCAGAGAGGAAGAACAAATAAGAAATCAACAACAGCAGCCAGAATATATACATCCATATATGTCCGTAAACATGTATTTCAAAAGCCAACAGTAGGCATAAATCTAAAGTGATTCGCTAAGCTAGGAAAACAAAAGAAAAACAAATTAAGAAAACGGCAGAAAACAAAAAGGCAAATGCTTATCACAACAACAAAAAGATAAACATAAAAATGGCAAATAACAACAAAAAACCAACTCCAAAGAAAAGTGCATCCAGTTACATATACAAAACATAAATATAATAATATATATATATAAAACAAAAAAGAAGAGAAAAGTTAATAACAAAAAAAAAACTTTGGTTGCCGTCTGTTCAGCCCAAAACTGAACCGATATTTAGATTTTAGACACAAAAAACAAAACAAATCGAGAAAATCTAAGTAAAAATCATATGTCCTAATTAATTTTAGTGCGATCCTTCCGCATATACAAACATACATATATACTATATATATTTTTTAAAAAACGCGCTCGCGCTATCTTTAGCATAATTTATGTTTATGTAATTAGTTTAGAGATTTGTCACATCCCTCACACACACACTCACATACACCCACACCCACACACACACCTCACGCCCTCTGCCCTCTCAAAAACATACGCAAACATCACCAATGTACCGTTATGCTATAGATATATTCTTATTTTGAGCTTTTGTTTAATTATTTACAAATATTTAACAATTTTATTTTTTTCAATTTTGAATTGTGCTCTTTAACATTCGTGCGTTTCAATTAAAAACTATTTAAAAAAAATCAATAAATTGTCCCTAGCCTAAGCAATAATTACAACACACACACACAATTCAACACACACACACACAATTCAACACTCACACACACACACACACACAATACAACACACACACACAATACAACATACACACACACACACACACACACACACACACACACACATACAACATACACACACACACACACACACAATACAACACACACACACAACACAACACACACCCAAACCGACAAGCAAAAGAAATGCATTATAAATTGAAATTAATTGATGCTATAGTTAAATCGTGGGCCCATAAACCTGATTATAAACGATCCGTTATAACGATTCCAGGCCTGTTTTAGACAAAAATTTTAGAACGACTTTTGTTCGCTATATATATTGCCCTCCCTTTCCCCCACTATATAGTCTGGTTTATAATCACGTTCTGGGCGTTTCGCACAAACGTAGTAACATTATTTTTTTTTTAAAGAGTTTTTTAGATTATGTACTTATACAAATTCAGAAAAGTAAATTTTAAAAAAAATGTGCCCTTCCGATGATAATACTATAAAAAAGCAAAATTTTCTTATTGCTTAACTGCTAGAGGATTTCCAAAAAAAAGAAGCAATCTCTCGTTTCAATTATCGTAGTAGTTCAAAACACAAAAATAAGTATAAAGAAAAAAATAATATAAATTTAAATTAAAACCTTTCGTTAAATTTGTGCGTCACACAACAAAAAAGTGGAAAAGAACACGCATTTTGGAACACAGCAATTTCTGATAAATAAAATTGATATTTGAGAGTAAAATAAAATCCTATTTATGTAAATGTGTCTAGTTGTGTGGCCACGCTTGTCTAGGCGCTGCATGTAGCGCGTGCCAAAGCGAAGGCATTTCCGAGGGCCAATTGTTCGCAAGCCGGAAGAGTATTTTCGATAGTCGATTCTACGAATTGCCAATGAGACACAGAGCAAAGTAGTTATGTGTACGTGTGTGTGGGTGTCGCTCTCTCGCGCTTTTTCTCTATCACTCTTTGACGCTCTCACTTTGCGCCAACGCTTACGCCAACGCCGGCCAACATTCCAAGCGGCTAACCTTCAGCCCAGCTCCAAAATTGTCGCAGCGCCATAGCAAAAGCAGCAACAGCAACAACAACAATAATAATGAGCGCAAGCTTTAGAATGCTCTTGCTTTTGGATCTCTCTGGCGCGCTCTTTCCATAGAAAACCTGATGAAGCGCAGCAACAACAATCGATGCCTGGCCAGTGTTGGACATTACATGACAACAGCTTGCGCTCACGCGCGCTCTCTCTCTCTCTCTGGGTAAGAGCGACAGGTATGAATGGCGAGTCTGGCTAGCAGATGGACCGCAAAAAGCTAAGCTTGTGAGTGTGATTTGCGTGGCGTGAGGGGGGGCTGTGTACGATCTGTAGCGACAGCGGAGGGGAGCGGGCGCACGCGCGCGAGCTCGATCGCCAATACCAATTTGGCTGCGCGCGACAGCCAACAACAGCAGCGAGCAGCAGGTAGATCAGTTGTGAATCTGGCACGGACGGACTACAACAAACCATTTAGTTTGGCTCCAAGCAGCTCGGCCAAAAAACAAAAAACAAAAAAACGTTTTGCGCGCCTCCTCCAAACCGTTCGCTACGGGTACGTGTGTGTATGTGTGTGCCAAGTGGTTGTATGTGTATGTATATGTGTGTCGCGTTGCCCAGTTGCAACGTTTGTTGTTGTTATTATTGGCAGATAAACCAAAACAACGGTGCAGGCAAATCAAGAAAACATCAAAACACGCCCTGCTTATAGATATATGTATATGTGTGTGCTTGTGTGCGTGCGCGCGCCAGTGTGTCTGTGCGTAATTTGCATTCTTTATCGAACGCTCGTTCGATCAACGATAGATTGCCAATACAAAAACGATAAAAAAGGGTTCGACAGGAGTGCGCGTGCCGGGCCCCTTGGCATATTTGTGGCGTCTGGCGCGCAACGGCGCGTGGAATGCGACAGTTACGTGCGCGCTCATCCGTTTTATTTGCCATTTGCGCAACATCTGTTTGGCTTAAGATAAAAAAACAAGAAAAAAGTCTTCAGCTGTTTGTTTGTATTTTTTTATATGTTTTTTGTGCAGTGTGACCTTGCAAGCTGCAGCTGCTAAGCCAGGGTCGCGCCTGCAGGGAATTGAACTTTAATTGAGCTTTTTTTTAAATATTTTTAATTTTTTTTATGAAAATTAACTAAAATGCATGCAAAAAACAAATAAAATGACAGGTAATTAAATAGAGAGCAAGTTAGCGCTTCTAGTTTCTATTTATTTTATATGCATGTACATTTATAGAAATAATTTTTTAAATTTAAAACTTATTTTATTTGATTATAGTTTTTGTTGTAAAACGTACTTGGCTCAAAGCGTTTTCATTTTGGCTTTGACATTTCGTTTGCGCTCGTCGCACTTATTTGCATATATTTCTGACAGACTGTCCGTCAATTTCCATATGCATATGTAAATATATCAACAATTTCCATGTATAAGCAATTCTTTTATGTTTATACACACACAGCTACATTTTCCATAATATTCACTTGTGCACGCATATACATACATATGTATATATATATACATATAGATATAGATATATATATATCGTGTGTGGGCCGCTTTAAACTAAGTAAAGTCGCGCAAATAACTCGTTCATTTCGTCATTTCTAGCAGCCGTCAATAAATATCTGTTATATTTGTGCATACGCATACATTACCTGATGTATGTAAAACCATTTAAAACATCGCCTTGAAATTTTTCTGTGTGTCGCATCGTAAAAATCCTACATTTAGTGTTTTTTTTTATTTTTTTCTTTTAATTTTTGTGTTTGATTTTCGAGCCGAGAACACATTTTGTTGGTGGGCGGTCAGTTTTTGCTTGAGCCAAATACGTAAAACTCATTTTGACCAAAAGCGTTTTCGAAAAAATGTTAGAGTGGGCGCTTAAAAGTAGCCAAGCAATTACACAGCTGAAACGCTGCTGAATTCCATTATGGGATTTACTTAGTTTAAGCTAGGATCGTTTTCTAACCCAACAAAATATGGAAGTAAAATATAAACAAACAGTTGCTTTAGCGAAGACAACAACCAGTGCAGGCAAAGTTGCACCAAAAGCGCTTTTGCGCGCGCAGCCTAAAAGTAGGCAACCTAACAGAGTTTTGCAATTGCAGCCCAAACAAATACACCACACACAAACACAGACAAGCGCGTGGGCGTTAGAGCAGGCCGCTGGCGAGGCGCCATGGCACTGAGCAAGACGAGCACAACGAAAGCTGGCGCCAAAGACGAGCAGAACGCACTGGTAAGTAAGCCAGAAACTAGTGCCAACAAATAACAAAGCGAATTGCGCACACACACGTGAGAGAGTACTCACTCGTGTGTGTGTGTGTGTGTGTGTGTGTGTGTGGCACTGGCATTAGGCGCGGAGCTTTGGCTCTGCTGCGGCGGCAAAACAATGGAGCGCACTTGGCTCAACGCGACTCAACGCGCTCGACTCAGTTCAGGTGTAACAAACTAACGGTGCAGCTCGTGCAGCGCCGCAGTCGTCGCCGCGCCATCGTCTCGAACACGCCGTGCGCACAAAACGAACTTTTTTTTTTGTTTGTTTTAATTTGTTTGCTTTTTGCGCGACTCTTGTTGTTCGTTGTTTTGCATGTGTAGCAATTAAAAGTCGCTTAAAAGTATGAGCTGAACTATATCGCTGTATACCTTCATGTGTGTCTGTTCATTTTGTAATTGCAAACAAATTTGTCTTGTTGGTTTCTCGTTTGACCTGCCTGGCAGAGTGCAGAGTGTGACCAAACATGCTTAAGAATTAAATGCGTGCACGAGGGTTTTGCAACGCTGCAGTGTTGACTAAGTTTGCGCATATAAATAACCACCCACCCTCCCACACTGCCCCCCTCCCACCCCATTTGCGATCGCTCTCCGCTTTAAGTGGCGCGCTTTACATGGCAGAGTACGTGCAAAAAATTAATCATTAAAAAACCGCCGACGACGTTGTCGTTGTTGGTGTTGTTGTTGTTGTTGTGCTGTCGTTAACTGCAGCGTTTTTCTAGTTGTGTTTTGTTTTTTTATGTTGTCGTGACATTTGTTGCTGTCTGTTTGTTTGTTTTTATATCAATTTTTTCTATTTGCACCACTTTTGCTTGGGCCGCTTCTACTTGTTGCATAATCGTTGCGTATACGTAACGTGCGCCCAGCTAGCCAAACCTCAACGCGGCTCAAGATCCTGCGGCACTGTCGCAAAAATCCAGCCCAAAATCAAAAACCAAAAACGAAAAATACAACCAAAAAAATATACGAAAAAAAATCACAGCAAAAATATTTTCCCACCATTAAAGCGCACACAACAACAACAACAACAACATACACATACACACATGCATACATATACAAAATCACGCGCATTATTCGTTCACAAAATGGACAAATGCTCGCAGCGCCGAGGCAGTTGCGGGTGTTGAGCGGTGGAGGGGGCTTTTGCTATTGGAGGGATGGGGGGAGTGGTGGGTGTGCACCCACAAGCAGCCGTTTTTTGAGTTGTTATACCCTGCACACACTGTTAATGGGTTACCAAAGAAAAGGGGACATTGCAGTCGTGTATATATAAGTATATACATATTCTTGATCAGCAAAATATGTCAAATCGATCTAGCCCATATCTCTTTTTGTTCGCACTTTCCAGAATGCTTTTGAGCATGCGTTGAGCAAGTTTGTTTCATTCATTTTGATAACGTTCCCTGTTTGCACAAAATCGATAAATATCGATAGCTAGAAATAGCTTAAGCATATTTCTTAAGCATATTTCGAACGGTAGCTTCTTATTCAGACGGCGCACTTGTTCATTTATTGTTTTGTTGGATAACTTAACCTATTAACCAATATTTCAATTTTCCGATAAATATCTTTTAAAAACACTTAAAGTTTCCCGTATATTACGAACTTACCAATTTTATAATTTGTTTTTATGTTCTTTTTCTTTTCCTTAAATCGATAAATACCGGTCTTCAGCCTAGGTTTTTCGAGTTAACCTCGGTGACTATATGAGTGTTTGGTATGTTTATCTTGGCTCTATATCATACGTACAAATTGACTTTAAATAATTGGATAACTCTTCCCTGAATATTTGTTGATCCAGAATATTTAATTTTTTGGAAACATACCTACTCCCTGATAATTTGATAGAATACAGCCGATACGCATGTATATACAGGGTATCCTCAAGTTGAACTAAAGCGCTCTTCTTGTTGTTGTTGCTGCAGTTTGGCTTTCGACAATTTGTTGTTATTGTTGCATTTGTTGTTGCTGCTGCATTTATTGCCGCTGTTGTTGTTGTTGCTGTGGCAGCAAACACAATGCTTAACCGTTATTTGTGATTCTGAGTGTGTTTTGTGTGCGTCTTGAAATATTTAAGTGTTTTTTTTGGTTTCTTGGCTGTCTTTAAATATGGCCAACAACAATTCAATGTCTTTGTATGGCCAAAAGGCGCAAATTAGCAGCCAAAGTGGCGGCAGTGGGCGGGGCACAGGCGGCCCGAGGGGTGTGTGTGCAAGTGTGAGTGTGTGTGTGTATGTGGGTATTTGTTGACCAGTGCGTGACTCGTGGGCTCGGCCGTCGCCCAAAAATACTAAAATAAAAAAATAAAAACAAAAAACGAGAAAGAACGGTTATCTTCGTGCTACCGAAAGTTAAATACCCTAGCAGACATAAAAATGATGTTTCATATCAATAGTTAAATGTGTTTTTCGCCAAGGCTCAAAAGCGGTTTTTAAGCCGAACCGGTTCAAAGCCGGATTTTCAATATATTTTTTAAATAACAAACCGAACCTGGAAAAACTCAGTCGAATCCAAAACTCAACCATTTTGCTTTTTAAATTCATTTGCTTTAATTTAATACATGGGCTGACTTTAGAGCCCGCATAAATGAGAATTCGCTAAAAGATATTCCTCCTGTTAAGAAGAACGCTTCCTATTTCCCATAATAATACTTAAGTATACTTCAAAGGTTCTACTACAAAAGGTTTGAACTGATTTAATTGCTTGGAATACAAGCCTTATATCTTTTCTCTTATTTTCTATATATATTTTTATATATTATATATATTTATTTTAGATTTCTCCCTCGATTACATATCTTGGCTAAATTTAAATACCCTTTGCAAGGGTATAAAAATCTTGGCGGGCCAAGCACATTTGTATGGCTAATGCGACGCCTTGTTGCAGTTGCAAGTTGCAAGTGGCAACTGTTGTTGTTGTTGTTGTTGTTGTTGCTGTTGCTGCCGCTGCTGCTGCGGCCGTTGTTGTTGTTGCTGTAGCTGCTGCTTTTGGGTCAAGTAAAAGGCATTTGCAATTGCATTTGGCTTGTTTCTCGGTTATTTTTTGGCTATTTTTTGGGAATTGTCATTTGGTTTATTTTTTTGGGGCGTGGCTGATGACTCATGTTTTGTGTTGGGTGGGAGGGTGTTTGGAGTGTTGTTGTCTGGGTGTTGTTGCCATGGCCATAAGCAGCAGCGGCACAAGCCGTGTCCAAATATCCAATAAAAATCAAAACCAATCAAAGGCAGAGCCAAAAGCCAATGCCAAAAATGTACACAATTTGTCCTATCGCCGCCGGGCGGAAGTAATTACAAAAATGGCCAAATTGCAGGCACAATTTAATTGTTGTCGTTGTTCCCTATGTTTTTGTTTCTGTTGTTGTTGTTGTTGTTGTTGTTGTGTCGGTCTGACGTCATGCGCATATTGATGTTCCAATCTGCCAATAATTCAATAGTCCAACGTTCCAAGCGTCCAAATCGAACGAACACAAAAGGCAACCGGCTGCCGGCCAAAACGGCAGCGGCAGCAACAGCAACAACAAAAGTAACAACAACAATTAACAAATGCCAAAAGCTCACAAATTGATTGTTAAAACGTATTTATCGATTCAAGAATCGTTTCGCACACCAAACAAAAGCCAAAAGCAACCATCAACAAGTGAGAACGTTTCAGTCGGGTGTAACCGACTGCGCAATACTCGTTTACCGCATAATTACAACTTATAACTGTCGAAAACGGCCTGAATTATTATTGTTATTTTGAGAAAATATAGATTTTTGATTTTTATAGAGTGGGCGTGGCCGATCTTCAGAGGTCATCTGAAAACTGTCTGTCAAATTTAGTGTGTATATTTTATATACACATATTTTATTGAAAGAATTTTTTGCTATCTTTAGAAGAGTTCTTCAGTCATCTGTCTGAACAAATTTGATGTATCTAGCTGTAAAACTTAGACAGATATATAGATTTAATTGATTTGCCACACGCAGTGGGTGTACACAAAAAATTTTGGCTCATTATCTGACGGGTATACACAAGTATATATGCCAAAGTTCAAGTCTTCAGCTTCAAGAGAGCCGAAAGAAAAAAGCAAAGTTGCACAAATCGAAGATTCCCTCTTTCACTTTATGAACAGGGTATGCAAATATAATTAAAACAACGACAAACACAGTGAGAACTTTGGAGAGCGCGCTTAGTGGAGAAGTGAACAAGAGTGGAGAATTGCGCTCAGTAGCAGGTGTCATGCGGGCGACGGGAAATTGGGAGGGGGGGGGGGGGTAGGCAAAGTGCAAAGCAGGTGACAGACAATTAAGAACTTAAGACTTCAGCTGCGGGTGGCGGTGTGGTGGAGGGGGTGGGGGGGTCAAGTTGAATGCAATAGAAAACGCGACAAAGCGAGCAATAAATACTGCAAGATATATGTATGTTAATGTGTGTGGCAAAGGGAAAGAGCAAAGTGCAAGGCGAACAATAATCCAGTGTTGTTCGGCAAATTGCAAACAGGTTGCCATTATCGTACTTGTTCTTCTATTTAATAACTCCCAAATTGTGCACTTCTTTAAACACGGCAAATGTAAACACACAAACTCAAAGTGCTATTATCGTAAACAATTAATTTGTAAATTTGGGGGTCAGTACAAAAAACGATCAGTGAAATGCTTGAACTAAAAACTGCGGTCAGTTTAAATACGTTTGAATATCTCCAGAAAATATAAATGAAAATGCTGTACGATCGTGTTTAAGTCTGCCAGGTGCTTTAGAACTTTTATAAATTGTAGATTTCATACAAACAAATATTAAAAAAATTAAATTTTTTATGTTATACTGGGTGATTTTTATATATATTTTTATATATGTATATTTTAAATGTAGACTTTATCTAGAAAAAAAACTTGGTCAAAATACCAACAAACTTGAATATCGGTTTAGTTTTGACAAAATTATGGGCGTTTGAAATATGGGAGCAATGCATCCGAGAGCTTTACAAGTCAAAATTTTGGTCAATTTTTGCATGATTTTTGACAAAAAATTTGACCCCCCCAGAATCGGTTTTAATGTTGTTTTTTATACTAATTGTGACAACCACAATTAATTAAAAATGTAAATTTGCATTTCTAAATTTTGAAATTTTTTTTTCGAAAATGAGTAAGGGGGGAGTACATGCTTTTTTTTGCCAAAAAATTAAAAAAAAATTTTATTTTAAAAATGCATATAGTTTAAATACAGAATCAACCTAGAGGATAAATCATGACCAAAATGGCATAAAACATGCAAATCGGTTCAGTTTTGACAAAGTTATGATAGTTCGAAATATGGGAGCTATGGGTCCGAGAGCTTTACTTGTCAAAATTGTTGTTAATTTTTGCATGATTTTTGACAAAAAATTTGATCTCCTCAGAATCGGGTTTAATGTTGTTTTTTATACTAATTGTGACAACCACAATCGATTGAAAATACAAATTGGCATTTCTAAATTTTTAAAAAAATTTTTTTCGAAAATGAGTAAGGGGGAGTACATGCTTTTTTTGCCAAAAAATTAAAAAAAATTAATTTTTAATAATATATATATTTTAAATGCAGAATCAATCTAGAAGATAAATCATGAACAAAATGCCATTAGACGTGTAAATCGGTGTAGTTTTGACAAAGTTATGGGCGTTTGAAATATGGGAGCTATGGATCCAAGAGCCAACATTTTTGTACATTTTTGCATGATTTTTGTACCAAAAAATTTAAAAAAAAATGAGTTTTCAACAATGCGTATATTTTGAATATAATGATTTAATTAATGAGAAAAAAACATGGCTAAAATGCCACCAAACTTGAAAATCGATTAAAATTTGACTAAGTTATGCGAGTTTAAAATATAAGAGCCTTGGATCCGAGATCATGATTTTTAACAACAAATTTGCCTCCCCTATAATTTTGGTATTAAAAGCATTGAAATATGTATTTTTTCACAAATTAACAAATTTTGATAATCCTTCATGTTGATAATCCTTGATTTGAATAAAAGATGTCTGGGTTTTCTCTGACTGTGGCCTGTAGTTGTGCCCTAGTTTATTAGGTATTACGAAAAAAATATAACTTTTAGTTTTTGTCTCGAAAACCCACTTAACAAAACCTTTCCAACTGACATTATCTGACATTATGCATGCCCTGAGTCTTCTTGTGGTCACGTAGTTAAAATTTAGTTAGTGTTAAGGGGAAGGGGGCAGCTAGGGGGCTAGGGGGCTGCCCTTTCATTTGTGCGGGGTCTCTCGTTTTAATCAGCTGGGCAAATGGGCAATTGGACGAAGGGCCAAACATTTTGTTGTGAACTTTTTCTTTTTGCTTTTTTTTATGTTTTTAGTTTTGCTTCTTTTTTCAGTTGTCGTCTGTGGGCGCGACCTTTGGCCGCATTTGACCGCATTTTGGTTAATTTTTCTTTTTTAGTGGGTTTCACTCAGTTGTTGTTTTCCATTTCACCGCCTTGAACTATGCACGTTGCCCTTTCCAAACAACGCGAGCAACCTTTTCTGACCAGTTGTGTAATAAACCGACTGACCAAAAGGCAGACGAACTGAGCCAGACGCCACACCTCCCCCCGCCCTCCTCCGCACGCCTCCCGCGCCAGCTGCTTGGCTGTGCTCTTGTTTATGGGCTCTTAACTTTATGAGCCGCTGCTGGCCAGAAGGGGCGGGCCGGGGAAGGCGTTTATATGCAACGGGAAGACCCGTTTTGTTCTGAGCCTTTACGCTTGGCATGCTTTTGACGCCGCGCCCCTCTGCCACGGAGGCGTAGCTGACGCCTCCAGTTGGGCGGTTTTGTTGCGGTTTTTTCTTTATGAAAATCGCATATGAATTTATTCATACTCTGTACGCATTGAAAGTGGGTAATTGGGGATATTGCAATTATGTTAATGTTACAGACATCACTTATCGCATTATCTATATGTATGCGCTACTCGAACTAGTTTTGTTCGATTGCTTTAGATGCGGAAATTATTAAATAGGTTCTCTTATATCACGTTATATCGTTAATCAATCGTGTTTAAAAAATGAAGACACCGACCATCGATAGATAAATATTGATTTTAAGCTCCCGTATTTCGGAAAAGCACATTTTGTGCTTTTTACGAGCTAAATATATGCTAGACAGTATATTTGATAGGTAGACTAAGCAAATTGAATTGAATTGAATACTTTTTCATTGACTACCTCTTGGGATAAATGTAATTTTTTATTTTTCAATACTGCGTGAAGAAGAGGAAAGAATCATGGGTGTTTGTATGTGTTTATAGTATAAATACAGGGTATGCCCAAGTCGGGAGGTCTCATCTAAAGCACTCTTACTTGTTGCCCGTCAACAACAACAACGAAACGCTCAAAAAATTTCACTTGCAGCTGAATAAAAAGAGCTTAATAGAAACAAATAAAAAAAATAAACAAAAAAAATTAATTAAAAAAAAAACAAAACAGTTTGAGATTTACGCGCTCCGCCCACACGCTCCCATTTGTTGTGATTTTTTGCGCTGGCCGCGGTCGCGTGTCGCGTCTGAGATGTTTTGTGCGGCACAAGAAATTCAAATTGGTTGCAGCGAAAGTGCAACATTAATTAGGCAGCAGCAGCAGCAGCTGGCAGCGGAGTAGAAGCCGAGCAGGTGGTGCAGTAGAAGGAGCAGCTGGCCCTGGCATCGATGTAGTCAACGACACCCATTGCAGAGAGCCGCCAGCGCCGTTGCCGCCGCCAGATGAACGAATGGTGGTCATCCTTCTACTGTCGCCATGCACATGCAGCCAAAGCAGCAGCAGCAGCAGCAGCCAGCGCCAGCAGCAGCAGCAGCACCAGCAGCACCAGCAGCACCACCCGCACCACTCGCACCACCTACCCCACCGCACCTCGCCAGACAGCAGCAGCAGCAGTCGCAGCAGCAACAGCAACAACAGCAATGGCAACTTATCCTCATCGGCATCCACGGGCGTTACGGCCATACCGGCCAGCTTGTACCGCCAGGTGGCGCACCCGCACCCGCAACCGCAGCCGCAGCCGCCACCGCCTCCGCTGCACCACTGGCCTAGTCATAGTCATAGCCAACAGCCGCCAACTCTGCCCGCCAGGTGGCAAGCGACGTCCTTGCCACCGGCAGCTGCCAATGCGGTGCCAAAGCCGCCGCGCAGTTACGTCCACGCGCCGGGCCACGCCCACGGCCACGCCCATGCACCGCTGGTCTTGCGCATCTACGCCCAAGCTCCAGCTGCAGCCCAGAGCCTGCCCCTGCCCCTGCCCCTGCCACAGCCACAGCCACAGCCACTGCCAATGCCAGCTGCCAGCTTTACTAACACGAATAACAACAACAATTTTTATGGCACCACCGGCGGCACCACCAGTGGCACCACCACCAGTGCCGACTATGTGCGTCACGTGACCCGCGTTAATTTCTACGACGTTGATACTTCGCAGGTCGAATTCGAGCCCAAAGACGACGACAGCAACGAGGCAACTGCAAACGATTGCGATACAGAAGCTATAACCAAAGAAGGTGAGTTCACAGAGTTTACAATAAGTTAAAGCTATAATAATTCCAGGCAGGATAATTCGAGGGGAACTTGAAGATAAGACTTAGACTAAGAATAGGAATAGATTTATTATTCATATTTTAGATAAACAAAACATTTATAGGGAGTTAAAAAGGAAATACCCTAAAGATTGGGAATAAAAGATTCTCTTACCTGCCATATGAACATTTAAGGAAGTGTTGATAAATCAATACTATATAGCATATACTGAATATCGAGTTGATTCAATTGTCAATGCTCCTCTTTCCCGCTCTCTTTCTCTCTCTATCTGTCTCTTACTGTTCCTCTGTCCTTCTGCCTGACCTAATTGAACACAAAATGTGCTCACGCCCAGTTTATCTTTTATGTTCAATTTGATTTGCTTACTCATTGATCAATTTGGGTCTCAGTTTCTAGACAATTATGATAATTAACCGATTGTGCTGTATATATGTATATATGTGTATATAGTATATAATGCCCCTGGCTGTCCGCGAATAATTCGTCATTTTATTGTTTATAATGCGATTGCATCAGAACATGCATTGGCATTCAGGGCTGTGCCCCTCTTCGAGTGCTGACTGATTCATGAATATTACGTATACGACTCGTGTACGATTCGAATCTCGTATTTGAATTGGTTTCAGATACAAAAGCACAATTATTTCCTTTCTATCTCCGGCTGCAAGTGGAATTGATCCCTTTCGCTGCAGCATGCGAACTGCATAATTTTTTATGATCCCCCTCCAGTCCCCTCTCTCTCCCTCGATTTTTATCGCACTGTTGCGGAAATCATAGAAAGTTTGATTTAATTATGTGATTAACATAGCACAAAGGTGCCTTTGGCTGCAGCAACAACAACAACAGCTCCAAACTTGTAACATTGTGAAAAAGTGTAAAAATTAGAAATAACAAGCAGCTACAAGCAATAACAACAGCAGCAACAACAATGGGAAAATGTTAATGCAAAAGAAAATGTTTCAAGCTAAAAATTTCCCACGTTAGCAAATCATTAAAAATCAACGGCAGCTACGACAGCAACAACAACAACAAAATTGTGCACCTATTTTTTGTTATTATTTTTGTTGTTGTTGTGTTTGTTCCTGGGGCTCTTTTTGCATATGCAGAAATTTAATAATTGGCGCTCGGAGCTTGTTATGCCAGCTCTACAACTCGACACAGCGTGCACTGCATAAAATCTACATATACTCTACACAACTCTCCAAACAATATTCACAAGTCGACACGAGACAATTTAAAGCTTTAAATTTCTTATTAACAATTCTCTTCACGTCACATGCTAGCTGAAAAATTGTGTATACCCTATAAAAAGCCCTTTCACAAATATTCCCGAGAATTTAAATTCCTAAAATTTTTATAATTCTCTACACAATTTTCTTTACCACACTTATGAACTGAAAACTCTACACCCTATTACTCTATAAAAAGCCCTATGAATATCTCCACAACTCCAAGCCAAAAACGAAAACTACACAACTTTGCGCACGAGACGTGCAAGTTCTATATTAATATGCTTATTGAAATCTCTACACAATTCTCCATTTGCATATTTTTGCATAAAATCAAGAAATAAAAACTTTCGCATATTTTAAACAGCCCTAAAATCAAAGCGCTTTTATTGAAAAATCAAATATATATTGCCCATAACTTTTTGAATTTAGAATTCTTTTGGAGACTTCTAAATTTACTTTGTAATCTTTGGAATTTATTTTACGGCAAATATTTTCTTAAGTTTTAGCATTCGAAAGGAGGCCGTCGCTTAATTAGCATGAGTACAAACAAATAGATAGGAAAGGGAAGTGGGTAGTGGAGAGTAATAGGGAGAAGGGGGAGTTGGGGGTAGGGTAAGCCAAAGCTGGTTGACAATAGCTTGGAGACTCGAGAGGCTGCTGCTTAGCCACTTAGCGTGGCCATAATTGATACCACAATTAGCTCAATGAGCGGCATGTGCAACAAAATGTAATGAAATCTGTGTGCAGAGAGAAGTCGGGGGGCTTGTGGTGGGGAATGGGGCGTGGCAGCATGGCATAAATAACGATTACATGTCATCGACAGGGGGCCTGCGCAATCGATTGTAGCCGATGAACGAAACGAGAAACAATGCAAAAATCAAACAAGTAAAAGTGTTCGAGCGGAGAGTGCATGACTACAGGATACCCTGTAGGCAGTTGAAGTTAACTGAAGTAAAATAGATGAAGTGGTTCTGCAATTAAGAACAAAGGCATATTTTTAATATGAATTTTATTTTCAAGAAGGTTTTTTCAAATGACAGAATTTATAAATAAAAGACTTAAATACAGGAACTAATGTATGCAAGGTTGTTGTTTAAGTACAACATATTATTTTTACTAAATTTAAAACTTGTATTATTTATGCAATATTATTTTCCATTTTTATCATTTAATTTTTGTTTAATTTAAATATATTCAATTGCATTAAATTACTTTAAGGTTTCTTTTTCGCTGAGTGTACGCTAGAACTAACCTTTTGCACAACTGCAATATACCCTTGATCACACGCACTCTCACTGGCTACAGGGTATATAAAACTGAAACTAAATCGAAACCCGTGAGTGCACCACCCGCCACCCTGCGTCCCGCAGCGCCCGCACCACCCACCAAGCGTCTCGTGCTGTTTGTTTGTTTAATTGTGGTTGTTGTTGTTATTGCCATTGTTGTTATTCTTGTTGTTGTTATTTATGAAGTGCTTGGCTGACTGTCTGCCAGTTCGTTTAGTTGATGCAATGCGGATATATGCACAAATGATAAAGATAAACGCTGCAAGGGGGTAACTAGTGGGGGGGAGGCTCTTACAGACGATCATTTAAATAGCTTCGATCAAAAAAGGCCCAACTGACCGGGGCCAATTGCAAATTGCCGAATTGCCAACCAACTTCAGCTCCAACTTCAACTCCAACTCCAGCTTCAGCTTTAGCTTGAGTTTAAGCCCAGCGAGATCTCGTTTCGGTTTTGTTAGCTGCGACGGCGACTGCAGCGTCGACTGCGGCGCCGACTGCAACTGCAACTGCAGATAAATTATATAAGCGACCTTTAATGGTCCAGCGATTTCTGCTGCAGCAGCCAACAACAGCAGCAGCAGCCACTCAAGAGCCACATAAGCTAGGAAAAAAAAATAAAGAACTAGACGAAGCTGAAATACACTTCTTTTTAATTAATAATTAACTGCTTAGTTAATTAATATGCAAAACTATGTCGAGCAACCGAAACTAAGGAGTAGTGTTTTTTTTGCTTACACTTAAATTAAGTAACAGCAAAGTTATAATATCAATGAAGTTTTTTTTCGTTTTCACTTTTATACAATTATTTAACATAATTTAGACAAATAATTTTTAAAGTTTTTCTTTTCGCAAGCAACAAAAAGTTTTTGCTCAGTGCGCAAAGAGGTGTAAGGGACGTTTTTATTATAATAACAGATTAAAGGAGCTCTTTATTTTAAAGTTAGTTTTTTGTCGAGCTGAAAATGTATCAATATTAACTGAAAAAGGAATAAAAGAAATAATGTGACCATGGTGGATACCGCTTAAAATGAGGGTTCGCATCCTATCTCTTTAAAAATGTTTGTATATTTTCTCAAAGAAATGTTCATGAAAAAATAGCGAATAATTGTTGTCATTAGAGTATTGCGTGTGTGCCATGCTAATTTTATTAAATAAATTTTAAAGTATAAATATATATAAATCTATTTGGATGTATGTAGTATGAAATAGCTATTAATAAAAGGAATTCGATTTTGCTGTGCTATCGTACTAGCTAGCTTAACAAAGCGTAACATGCTAATTGACCACAACACCATGCGCTTTGTTAGGGTATTTGTTTTTTGTAAGAAAATAAACAAGTCAGTTTTTTTCATTCAGTAAATCTCAGACTTGGACACAGACATCGTCGTGGTCGTCGGATGTCCGTGCTCAAAGCTGTGCTCTGTGGTTTTTGGCGTCACAGGTTGCCACACACACACACACGCGCTCACACTCAACGGCACACACATTCATGGTACAGTTAGTCTAGTGGCAGACAGACCAACTTGGACTTGGGTTACGTAATTGGGCGACCAGCTAAGCAACCAAATGCGGCAGCCACTCAGCGAATCGCTCAAGCGCTTCGTTATTTCTGCTGCTGCTTCTTCTTCTCCCCGGTTGTTGTTGCTGTTAGAAGCGGGCGCAAGTGGAAATGCAAAAATACACAAATGCACTTTATCTGCATGCAAAAAAATGCAAATGCAAATGTTTTTGGCTGCAGCTCTTTGAGAGGTGTTGCAATCAGAACTGCAAGTGGCAAGCGGCAAGCGGCATGGGGCATGGGGCACATATGTTGCACACACGTTCATTCATTGTGAACTAGTTCATTTAATTGCACTCATAAGCCTATCTTAATTCCATTATTTATGACACTGCCACTCGAACCGACTCTTAAGCGCTTATTCAGCTAGTTTAGATATCAGCTTTGCTTTGTGTTCAAATTACGATAAAAATCTCGTTAAATATAACGTATATTTATATGCATAATATGCTTAAGTTTCGGGCTATTAAACAACAAGGATTCGGGTTCGTAGTTCCAGTTATTTTTCTCTTCTTTAATAGCTTGAATACAGTTAATTTTAAGTCTTAAAGTTTGATTAATAGTTTGAATTATTTCCCATAAAGATCATAATAATAATATAAACGAATCTTTATTAGCAGAACAATGAGCACTGAGAAAAAGGTTTACTTATCAGTTACTGAATTTAGGTACCTAAGAAAATTACTAATTATTATTTTTTATTCTGTAGGAATGTTAAAAACTAAAAAACGTAGTTGAATCTACATATGTGTATATTATTTGGAACAAATGAATTTTGATCGAAAATAGCGTTTCCAAATGTTAATGTAGATTTAATCTAAAAACCATAATTAAAAGCTATTCCACATCACAATCAGTAGATATTTAATAAAGTTATGGTAGTTTAACATTCGGTCCCATGTCTTTTTGTTTTGGTACAATGCAAACATAAATTTTAACAAAAAAGTTCTTATCCAAATTTAAATGCAGAAATAATTGTAAGGTCAAACTTTAAACAAAAAGCTTTTCCTTATAAAAATCAATAGATTTTTAAGAATGTTATAGTTGTTTAAATTTGGTCCCACGCATATATAAAATTATTTTGGTGCAATATAAACATGAATTTTGACCAAAAAATTATTGTCCAGATTCAAAACCAAACCATGAGCAAAAACCCATTCCACATCAAAATCAGTCTATATTTAAGAAAGCTACGGTACATTAAAATTTGAACCCATGCCAATGTGTGATTTTTTAGGTACATATTGTACATATTTGAACATGAATTTTTATAGAAAATTGAGTTTCAGATTTGAATGCAGAATTAATCTAGTTGCAAAAACATAAACAATAAGCTATTGTATGTCAAAATCAGTACATATTTAATAAAGTTTATGGTAGACTAAAAATTAGGTCTATGTCTCTATAGAAATATTTTGGTTTAGATTTGAATGCAGAATTGATATAGAGGCAAAACCATGAACAAACTCATTTAAATCAGTGCAATATTGACAAAGTTGTGGCTGTAAGAACTTTTTATGTTACAAAAACAATAAACCCTTTCTGTTTGTCACGGTTTTAATAGATAATATCGGTATATATATTTGTAATATAGGTGTATATATATAAAACGCGAGCTGGGAAGAATTGCACACAGAGCACTCACTCATACTACTCTATTTCTTTTCTCTCTCTCTTTCTCTTTATTCAAATGCACTTGAGCTTTAAAACCCAGTAACAGTACTTTTACAGCATGCTTTTAAGCATAGCTTGAAAAAGCTCTATGCAACAAGATCCAAGCAAGCAAAAGCTTTCAGCCCAAAAGTATACCGTGAACTGAATTTTGTGCTTTTTTCTTTTGCAGAGGAATGGATAACGAAGCGAAAAACCGAGCTGACGACAACGAGACAAATCGAGACGCGGGTGAAGCGTGAAGTGAAGCTGCAGGATGGCAAAGTAATCGAGGACTCCGGACCCATAGTGTCCACCAACACGACCGAGGATACGGATAAACAGGAAACGGAGACCACCGAGGTAGGTGACAATCTGCCAATCTACCCAATCCAAAGTTGAGCATTATTATTGGAACAGAAACGCGACTTGGGCCTGCCCGATGATCTGGACGGCAATGCCCAGCTGATTGATGCCGCGGCTCTGCAGGCGGGCGCCGTCAACGAGACGCAGTTGGCCCAGCTGCAGGAGGCGTTCGGCGTGGGCGCCGGCATTGACGGCGGCAAGCTGGTGAAGCGCATGGTGCCCCGTCCAGTTGATGGTCTGGTGCGCCAGGTGGACGATAAGCGCATCATTTCGCACGAGGAGATCAAGGACTACCATGAGACGCAGGACGTCAAGCATTTGGGCGACTTTACCGATGAGGTGAGCAAATTGCAGCAGCAGCAAACGCTGTGGTAATCCGAGACAGCAACAACAGCAATGGCCAATTGGCATGCAAAATAACTGAAAATCAATTTGCCGTGAAAAGTAAAAAACAAGTATGCTTGCTCCAGTTGGCAGTGTTCGACGGTTAGATGCCCTGTAGAAAACAAAAAAGTATATGCAAACTTTTCAAATACAAATTTACCTCACGAAAGTTTTAAAGAAAAAGCGTGTTCTTGGATATAAGAATATCCTTATATAAAAGAAAGAAAAACATTTAATTGAAAAGTTAGGAAACACCAAGTAGTCTGTACTTAAATCAAACACAAGTTATGTCAAAAAATTAGATCAAAGTGGAAATTGCTTTACTTAAGAACAATATTGAGAACTTAAGAACACGTGAGATGGGGTGAATTTAGAGCGGCGTTTTTGTTTGGCAGGAAAAAATGCAAATCCTTCTCCTTTAAACTTATGAGTTTTTCGCGAAACTATTGTTATTACTTTTTTATAGTTTATACAGTTAGATACTGTTTTTTTGCATTTTTCTTGTATGCCGGCGATAATAATTTTATTTTGTCACGTAACGTGTCGTTATTTTTACTTTTTGATTATATTTTAGAATAATACACACAACTGCCTTTTGAAACTTATATCACAAAAATAATGCTGCTAAAATGCTTGTTAAAAAATCAAAGCATAAAAAAATAATTGAAATATTTCATTGGCTCATATAAGCAGTGTTTTTATGGTACCCAATTGCAGGCATATTATGCGTATAGGGTATAGTAAAAAGGTAACAGCGCCACTGGGCAGTCGCCAACAGCAACCAGCAGCAAGCAGCCGCAAGCCGCAGCAGCCAGCAACCAGTTAAGTCGAGTTGTTGTTGCTGCTTTAAAGCTCATTCGAAAGTTATGGGGAGTTGTTGTTGCTGTTGTTGTTAGCTGCCGCAACAAGCTGGCTAGCTGCATCCTAAGCTGTTGCTGCCGCCGTTTCAGTCACCGCCGAGCGAGCGCCGAGAGCAGACAACAACTCGTTACTCGCTAAACGCGTCGCGTCGCCAGCAACCAGCGCGTTTTTATTGACTTTAATCTTGATCTTAAGTTTTAGTTTATCTTTAGTCTTAAACGGTCTCTCTCGCTCTCGCTCGCCCGCTCTCTTGCTCTCTCACTCGCCTCTACCCTTTGTGGCTGTGTTTGTGTTTTTCATAGTTTTTGTTGTTATTTTTGTTGTAGTTTGTTGTTTCCTACGCACGTCCGCGCCCGCACGCCTGTGATTTAGATAATACTCGCGCTCACGCCCCGCTTAGTTTAAAAACACACACTTTAAGGTCTCGTAATTAACCGCAGCTTAAGCTGAAACAAAAACAAGAGAAAGACAGAGAAAGAGAGAGAGAGAGGGAGAGAAGAAAAACGTATAGTTTTTTATTTTGTGCGTGGGGCGCTAAACGATTGGCCAACGGCAGCGCTCAATTTGCTTAATTAACCCAGGTGCGAATATGTGTATGTTATGAATATTATGAATATTATGTGAACCGTTTCATAAGTTGCCAAAAAATGCAAAAAGAGGTTGCAAAAAAACAAAAGACTTAGGCAACGAACTTGATTACAGGCGCTAAATGCAGTTGTGTGTGCGAGAGTGTGTGTGAGTGTGTGTGCGGCAACAGCTATTGAAACTGCATTTGAAAGTTCTATGTGATCCAGTTCATTAAGCAAACGAAAGACTTAGGCAACAAACTTGACTAAAGTCTATTTATGTATGCAAATGCTGAATCATGTGTGTGTGTGTGTGCTGTGTGAGTAGTTGTGTGTGATGGCAACAGCTTCTGTAACTGCATTTGAAAGTTCTATGTGCCTTGTTTAAGATCGTAAAAATCAAAAAACTTAGGCATCAAACTTAACTAAGGCCTATGTAAAGATGAGTATATGCCCAGAAATTTTATTTCTTTGCTTTATTTAACTTTTTATGTACTCGATTTTATAAGATGCGCACAAAAAAAAAGACTTAGGCTACGAATTTGACTCTACGCTATTTTTAAAACTTTATATATTTAAGAGTTTGTTAGTACGTGTTAATTAACAGTTCCAAAATCTCAATTTTAGTTATAGATTCAAAAAAGTGCGAATAGGAAATAGAAAGATAAAACTAAACACGTTGGCTACAAATGTGACAAACCCCTATTTAATTATAGTATATATAATATATTTATATGCCTGCTTCTATATCATAACTTATATTAAAATTTCCACTTTAATAAATCAAGAAAGATTACTAAACAAAAACTGTGACGAAACACTTAGGCAACGAACTTGCTTGCCAACTTTTTCTATCTATATTTAAATCTATCATTTAAATCATTTAAAAGTTCACATTAACTTCTATTTTGAGCTGAATGCACGAACCAGTTCAGAAGTTGCCCAAAAATCGCTTGCAAGAAACAAAAGACTTCGGCAACGAACTTGAATACAAACTGTTTCTATGCATACATATATACGCATGGGTAAATGTTTGTGTTTGCGTGTGCAGGGCAACAGCTTCCAACAGCTAAATCCATTTAAATGTTCTTTTGAGAATAATGTCATCCAGTTCAAAATTGGCCCAAAAAAGACCAAAACGCTTGCAACAAACGAAAGACTTAGGCAACGAACTTGAGGTAACAGCTTCTAACTTCTAGTTCCATTTGAAAGTTCTTATTCAATAAATGTGCGAAGAACTTAGAGACTCCACGCAACCCCCCCCCCCACAGTCCACCCCTCTTGCCCACGCTATTCCCCACTCCCCTGGCCGCAGCGCATTTGACTGGACTTAGGAGCATGTCTTTAAACCGGTAGTTGGCAATTACCCAGGCAGCAAAAGGTTGTGTACCACAGCAGATGATGTTGTACAAGGCATACACACACAGCTCATTTACACACACACACACAGCTGAAGACCTGTTCTGGAGCCCAGTTTAATCAATAGACTGCGGCTGCTCCTGCTTTGGCTGCGGTTTGAGTTTGCTTGGCTTGGCTTGTCTTGCTTTGGTTTGGTTTGGCTTGGATTCTAGGCGTGTCTGCAGCAGGTCCATGAACCTAACTACACACCAATACACACACACATACACACACACCAATACACATGCAGCTGTGTGTTTCGTCTACGAAATATTTGTTGGAATTTCGAATTTGAATTTTTAGTTTGAATTTTTTTTGTTGTTTTGGATTTGTGTGTACTTCTTGTCTTACAGCCACAGCTGCAAGTGTGTGTGTGTGTGTGTGTGTATCTGTGTGGGTACTTGTTGCCTGGGTAAACTTGTTTTTTTTCTGCTTTGCGCCCATGTGCCCACATTGACTTGGCACTCGCACTCTAATCAGCGTATGCCAATCGACCCCAACTCCAGGCAGCTTTGGAGCCGGAGCCGATTTTTGTTTTTGCTTCTTTCTGTTGGCCAAGTGGTCAGCACCGTGGTTGGACGCATATATGCAGCTGCGTTGGCGTGCGCACACTAACTGAATTACAATAATAATAATAAACATAATAATCGAACGCGCCTTTCGGGGCCTGCGCCTAGGCTGGAGGTTGAGCAAACTCCCCAAGGCAAACTGGTCTGCGCGAAAAGCGCACGCACAAAGCACCACAGCCACAGCCAGCACAGACTGTTGGCCAGGCCCAGAGGCCAGCAGAAAAAACTCCGCAAATCAGCAAACTTGGCTCATTTCTCTTTTTGTTTTATTTTGTATTTTTTACTTAGCCACTTGGCATGCCAACAACCACAATTCATTTGAATACCTTCAAGCGGGCTAAAGCGTTTCTCGAATTGAAATTATGCCCAGCTCATATGTGTGTAAGGGTGTGTGTGTGTGTGTGTGTGTGCTTCGTGCTCAATCTCAACTCCACTTTATAGCACACTCCACACTTCACTTTAACTTTTTGGCGCTGTTTGATAATCAACAGCAAAAATCCAAAACAAAAAAAAAATTATTTCGAAAAACCGTTTTTTTCACATTTTTGGCCAATGACAAAGCTCTTGACAATGTCCGTTTTGCCCTCCGCAACGTCTGCGTCATCCGCAACGTCATCACGACTTCAACTCAGCCATAAACATTTATCATGATCTTTATTGGCGCCATGAAAAAAAACAAAAACCAAAAAAATCATAAGAAATAAACCAAAACGAGGTTCGAAATTCAGTTACCGCCTCTGCCTCCTCCTCACTAATCCATCACAAGCTACCTATACATATCTCTATTTAAGGCTTAAGATCTCTTTTTATATACCCCGTAATTGAAAGTATTTACTAGCAGAGCTGTACAGAAGTTCTACAGAAGGGAATTTAGTCTGATTGTTGTTCAACTATCCACTTAAATGAGCCCATGG
This sequence comes from Drosophila robusta, assembly GCA_035043565.1. Lineage (NCBI taxonomy): Eukaryota > Metazoa > Arthropoda > Insecta > Diptera > Drosophilidae > Drosophila > Drosophila robusta. Next base: position 11,618,481 of record JAWNMW010000257.1, on the reverse strand, counting down.
AACTCAGTTTCTAGAAGAGTTAGAACTAAACAGTTAGAGACTAAATTTGGTATATAGGTTTTCTATGCCAACATTTTGAGAATTTGCCTGCACAAAACAGAAATGTGATATAAAAAAAAATTACAATGAGTTTAAAAAAGCGAACAATGAGTGTCTTAACATGTATTTGACAGGTGGAGATTTGCTTCGCTAAATTAAATCTGCATAAATGTGGGATATAATCATGTCTATTTAATTTTCTATTCATATACATATGGGCAATTTCAGGGTCACGCCCATGACGGTCATATGTCTTCGATAGGAAAAAAACCAAGGAAAAATAAAATTTTTATTTCGTTTTCTTTTACTTCCGATTTAATTTTTTTATAAACATTTGGTTGTGGTTGCAAATATGATTTTCAAATATAAGCAAAAAATAATGGAAATGAATATAGACTTTGATCTGCTTCGATTTAAACGAAAAACTCTCTGAAAAGCGCCCGGTTTCACTAATGCATTTTATTTTTTATATTATCTGAAATAATGTTGCTTAACTTTGAATATCAATCTAAAGTGTAAATATCTTTCTTTCAGTTTTTTAAATGTTCACTTAATTTTTATCCCATATAGAAGCTTTTGTCCAATTGCATTTTAAAATTTTAATTGAAAATCTTTTACCAGTCAATCAGTATAGATTCTGTTATATATAGATAGCAATTGAGATTTGAGGGTGAAGAAAAATAAAAGATTAATTGTAAATAAGAAAAAAACATTCAATTCGACAGGCATTTTTATGATATTCACTATTAAGATTCATTTATATGTAATGCTTAAATACAATTATTTGAGTACTTAAAAATGAAATGAAAAATACACGTGTTAAGATTTTCTTTGTCGTGTTGGGTTCTTGTGCTTTTTAAATGATCTCAGTGAAGTGCGTATAAGAGCAAGAGATTCTAAATTTGGTATTTGTTTCTACGATATTAGTAATACAATTTTGTTTTTAAATTCTGAGACAAACACCAAAATTTCTATTTTGTAACATTAAAATTTAAGTATATTCATGATAAAAGATAAATATTTGCTTGAAAACTTCATATATGGTGCAAATTGCTTTCTCTCTTGCTGGATTTACCCCCATATGACCTCAGTGAACTCCGTTTCCCTTAGCTGCTTTAAAGTTTGTGTATGCAGATTCTTTTCGTAGTTAAATGCTAAAAACTTAACGCTTGAGCTATTATAGGGTATCTATTTGGCAAACGCTTTTACTTTTTGTTGCTTATGTTGTTGTTGTTGGCATTTTGAGTGTTTCTTTTAATGTTGTTTTTATCTGCTTTAATGAATTCGTGTCCATCGATCGTTCAATGAGCAGTCAAATTTACAGCAGCGCCTAAAGGCAAACGGACAAGGAGGGGCGGCGAGGGGGGGTCGGGGGAAGACGAATTTCGTGTTGTTATTGTTGCTGTTGTTGCTGACATTCAAGTTTTTCAGCTTCAAGCTAAAAAACAAAACACTTTCTACGCGCGTTACCGTTAAACAAGGTCGCCGACAACAACGACAGCAACAACAGCAACAACAACAACAACAACATGTTATGTATAACTGAATCTGCCAAAGTGGTCAAGTGGTGCAAATGATGCTCAGTGGAGTCAGCTTGGAGTCAGCTACAGATTCAACTACAGCTTGTCCAGCGATGCGTGCATTTTGCTTGTCATCTTGCCACAAACTGGTGGCCAGGAGAAGCGGCAGCAGCAGCTGCGGCGATGGCGACAATACCATCAACTGACCTTGAGGCATAGCTGTCGCTGTCGAAGCTGCCGCCTCAGCTTGGTACCGTTATCTATATATAAACGTATATATATGCAGATTCTTTCTTTCTTTTATATATGATGTGGATGTTCATGCATTCCTGTGGCATGCTTTATGTTAGGGCATTTAATATTCGGCACAACAAAGCTAATTGTTCTTTCTTGAATTTTTTTTGTTATTTCTTTTTTTGTATTTTTGTGTTTTTTTTGGAACCGCCCCAAACGCGACTTCGCTTGCAAAACGAAATGTGGTGCATTGTGGTTTCTGTCTTGCTCTGAATACCATGCCAACTGGGCGCCCATAATGCCGCTCTCTAAGCACACGGGTGTGTGGAACCTATGTGTGTGTGCGTGTGTGATTGCATCGACTTGGAGCTAGAAGAAGCATTTGGCGTTGGCGACGCATCGACCATGTCGATGATGCAACCTGATCAGCATTCAACATTTTCAAAGAGACTGCCAAGTGAAAAGAACACGCTAATGGTAGAGATTCATAGAACTATTGTGCGGGTTTTGTTCCCCTTTTTTGTTTGCTCAACTCCTAAATAGCTTGGGTGCGTTATGAAACTTGTTAAATATGCCAGTCAATTTTCAAGAATTTATTTGGGCTGTACAGTTTAACTTATGGCATTTCAAAAGGCTGCTTATTGATGAATTATCTGGTGAATCTTCTGCTTTTCCCGATTAATCATCAATACAAACTTGATTAAAAGACAGCAGTGGGCCCACCTGCTGCTTGTTATAGGTTGTGATATTAACATATATTCAACTTCCGACCAAAATGAACCCAAAACGTTGACCCGTAGACTTGTTTTCAAGACTGTGAGAAAGTTTTTTTGGCCTATGTAAATTAGAACTTGCTTTTAGGTCATATATTAACCTTAATTGTGGTTCAAGCTGAACTCTACACATTTATATATATATTTATATATATATTATATTGGCAATGCGTAGTCTCAGTTTGGGGCTACATAAACGGTATTGGCACGAGGGTTGTCTCTGTAGTTGTGCGCTCAACATTTAAAAGCCATTTAGCTTTAACATTTAAAACCAAAATCAATATAAAAGTAAACGTGGGTTTTTTGGAATATCAACTATTGATTTTATCTGAAGTGTGAATTTTTGTTGATATTCACAAACTATTGCTTTACTAATATATCTTACTTATCTTCCGATCCTTACCTGATGTCATCTTTTATTTTATAATGTTAATGTTATTTAGATTCTCTCGATTCGATTTTTTTGTTAATATTGACTTATCCAAAGCTGTTTTCTTATTCTGATTTTTGATTCTTTGTGATTTTAAATCGATGTTCACCTAATAGTTTTTTTGCGATTGTCATTGATTATATAATTTTCAATCAGATTTTGCTGAATTGCCTCTGATCATTTTGTGTTTAGTTAAAATTATTGTAAGCCTCTAAAATTATTTTGAGCCTCAGCTACAATTGATCGGATTTTGTACTGAACTTTCTCTGTTCTTGATTTGTTTTAAATTAGATATAGCCCTTTATCTGATTTCATAATTTGTTTATTGACACATCCAATTTTTTCTTTTCTCGTTTTGTCTGCATCTTGATGTGATCGTTAGCTGTTCAAGGAACTGACTTTCATTTGATTTTTATGCTCTTTGTAAAGGGACTGATCTTCATATGATACTTATTAGATTTTCATTTAATCGTCATCAAGTCTTTCTTTAATCGTCAAATATATTAATATTTATATGATCCATATGATCCAAGAAACTGACTGATCTTCATTAGAATTTCAATTGATCTTCATCAAATCTGTGTTTAAGCTTCAATGATATTACAGCTTATATGATCCTTGATCTTCGTTCGATCTTAAATCTTAAAGTGATCCCAAATTGAGCTCTGTTTGCTCTGGTTTTTCAGACCTACGTGAAGGCCGTGCGCGAGGGCGTTGAGGACCTTGAGGCCGTGCTCTGCTCGCCGGAGAGTCAGCAGCAGCTGGTGGCGCTGGGGCCGCAGCTGGTGGCCAATACGAGCCGCTCGCGCAAGACCATCGACTCGGAGGACACGCAGAAGCGCTGTCTGGCCCAGGAGGACGGCACGCTGGTCACCGAGAGCAAGCGCACCACCGAGCACGAGCTGATCCTTGACGGCGACGAGGAGGACGACACGCGCAAGGGCGCGCAGGGACGCCGCAGAGCGGGCAATGAGCTGCTGGGCCAGCCGGGCGAGCAGCTGATCACGACGGCGGCGAGCCAACGGTACTTCAAGCAGCGCGACGAACAGCATGTGGACGTGCTAGCCGCCGATGGTAAACTGGTGGCCACCGAGATGCGCTACGCGGCCGAAACAACCCAAATGGAAAAGGACGGCTCCCTGGAGCGGCCGGGCGACTGGGACAGCCTCTCGGATCGCATGCGCAAGCTGCGCCGCACGCAGCAGCAACAGCAGCAGAAGGGTGAGTTCCGGCCGCAGACCCGGCCCAGATTGCCCACTAACGAGTTGTTGTTGTTGTTGCACTCGCCAGAGGTGGCCCTGCTGGCCGATCGCAAGGACGCGCTGACCAAGCGCCCGCTCGACTTCGATCGCGAGGAGGAGACGCGCAAGGGCGAGACCATGAAGTGGCTGGAGTCGCACTTCGGCAGCGAGTCCACCGCCTCGAACGATTCGCGGGACGACGAGGCCAACGAGGTGGACGTGGAGCCGACCAAGAAGAGCTACTTCAATGTGACCATCAAATCCCAGAGCCAGCTGCCCGCGGGCGTGCCCAGCGGCCCCGTTGCGGCCGCCAATCAGACGCTGCCGCGCAGCGCCGAAAGGGAGCGGGAACGGGAGAGGGAGCGTGAAAGGGAACGGGAGCGGGAAAGGGAGCGCGAAAGAGAGCGGGAAAGGAACGGGAACGTGAAAGGGAGCGGGAACGCGAGCGGGAACGCGAACGTCTGCTGCCCACCACGCTGGACCGCAAGTATCTGAAGGATGCGGGCCGCGCCAAGTACTTCCAGGGCATCTCGAACTGGGCGGAGCGGGCGCAGGAGGCGCCCGTCAATCACTTCTCGTCGCAGGCGTTCCGCGAGGATCTGCAGGAGACGATACGCCGCAACGGCCTGAAGAAGAAGAAGCTGACGGACGCGCCGCCGCCGCTGACGGTGGCGACGGCGCCGCTGCCCGCCGCCGACAGCTACGTGAGTCGCGAGGATATACTGCAGCAGAAGCGCCAGAGTCTGTCCTCGCAGTTCCTGGCGCGCTCCATGCGCGGCTCGCGCGATGCGCTCGACGATTTGGACGCGATACCCGGACCGGGACCCGGCCCCGGACTCGGACTCGGACTCGGCCCGGCACCCGCACCGGGCCTGGCTCCGAGTCCGGGCACGCGGCATCCGCTGGCTGCGGCGTCGCTCGCAGCGGCGACGCCGCCGCGCCTGGAGGAGCCCTCGCACAAGCGCGTGGCCTATGGACATGGCCATGGCCACGGGCGCAGCAGCAGCAATCCGACCAATGGCCTGGCGCCGCCGCTCGTGCTCGCCAATGGGCGTGGCAAGAGCTACGACGCGCCCATGGAGTTCGCGACGAGCAGCAGCAGCAGCAATCTGGGCAGACCCACGGTGCCCCAGCGACGACGTGCCATCGAGAAGAAGCTGGGCGAGCACACGCACACGCACACGCACGGCCACGCCCACGCCCATGCCGGCCTGGCCACGCCCATGCCGCTGCAGTCGGCGAAGGCGGCGCTGGAGCCGCCGCCGGACTATTCGCCGCCGCCGCGCAGTCGCAGTCGCTCCTCGTCGCCGCAGGTGGACTATCTGGTCACGCGGGCGCGCAATCCGCCGCCGCAATCCGCGGAGCCCTCGCTCAGCCGGAAGCAGCAGCAGCGCACACGCTTCGCGCCCACCTCGAGCTATCCGGGCGGCACGCTGCGGCCGGGCCACAGCTCCGCCTCGACGTCCAACCTGTCCACGCTCAGCGCCAGCAAGCCCAGCCGGATGGGCCAGGTCATTGGCAACTCGCTGCGCAAGCTGGTCAGCAAGATACGCTCCGCGAGCGTGGAGCGCAAGTTCCGCATGAAATCCGCCGCCGGCAAATCCCGCGAGCAGTCGCCCAGCAACAACCAGGCGGCGGCCAGCGCCGGGCTGACCACCTACCAGCAGTACAACGTGATCGACGGGCATATCGGGGCCAATGGGGCCAACGGGGGCGGCGGGGGCAACGGCGCCAATGGGCTGCGGCACAGCAGCAACGAATCCGATGGCTCCGCCAGCGATGGCCAGCGCCGCCGCCAGCTGGCCAAGCCGGAGCCGCCGGCGCAGGCGCTGGAGCAGGCGATGAGTCCGCGCCAGCGCTACTACCTGGGCGAGGATCCCTACTCGAGCACGCTCTACGGCAAGGAGAACATCTACGAGCGGCACGGCCAGGCCCGGCTGCGTCGCTTCGAGCCGGCGCGCGAGCCCGACGACGAGGACGAGGATTACTATGAGGCGCGTGCGCCGCCGCCGGCCACATCGACGCACACGCTCGGCCGCTACCAGAAGCACGGCCAGCGCTTCAGCGGCTCCACGCCCAACCTGCACGTGCAGCAGGATTACCGCTCGGCGCAGACGCTGCCGCGCAAGCTGCACGAGCACGGGACGCCGCAGCGCGGCCAGCAGCGCTACCATCAAACGCTGGAGAAGATGGGCAGGCCCGGCTACAGCGCAGTCGCAAGCCAGCAGCAGCTGCAGCAGCAGCAGCAGTCGCAGCAGCAGTCGCAGCAGCAGCAGCAGCAGTTGCAGCAGCAGCAGCAGCAATCCCTGAAGCCGCGCCAGATCAGCCAGACTGTGCTGGCGCCCGAGCAGGGACCCGCGAAGCCGGCGCGCACCTACGCAAAGGTCCTGAATCGCAGCAAGAGCTTCAACGTGCACGGCATGAACGGCAGCAACGATCCTAGTCCCATCTACATCGAGAAGCTGACCAGGAACAACTACAGCAAGGAGCCGGCGCCGTCGCTGGCCTACAAGTCCAATCCGCACCTGTTCGCCGGCGGCAAGGACAACTCGCTGAAGAGCGGCCTGAAGAGTCCCTCGATCGTGAACCTGATCAGTCGCAGCCAGAAGGATCTGACCAAAATACCCGGCAGCGAGGATGAGCCCTACGAGCGCGAGGATGCCAGCAAGAAGCAGCTCTACCTGCGCAACCTGCACCAGCAGGCGCCGGAGCTGTACCGCGTGATCCACGGCGACGAGGATTACGGCCGGCAGAAGTATCCGCTGCAGCCGAAGTACTCGCTGGACTCGCGCTCGCCCGCCCCGCCCGTCGAGCTCAACAAGGACACGGCGAGCATTGTGCGGCGCAGCAGCGACGAGCGCAAGCGACAGCTCTACGCCGACGAGCAGCTGCCCCATCATCCGCACCAGCACCAGCAGCAGCATCACCACCATCACCATCAGCAGCAAGTGCAGCATCTGCATCAGCAGCAGCAGCAGCAGCAGCATCATGTCCAGCAGCAGCAGCAACTGCGTCGCGGCTCTGGCGCCACAATTATTGAACTGCGCCAACGCAAGTGAAGTCTTCTCCCACTCTCACGCACCCACCCACCCCCTCCCCTCTCTCTTTTCCCTCACTTTTCACACCATTTAATCACATGAAGAAAAGGTTATGCCTTTGCCCAGATTCGAACCTAGCTTTGCCACATGCCTCTCAATAGTAAACAAGGAAATTTATTTTGTTTAAACACAACTCTCTTTTTCACAATTAAGTACCATAATGTCTGATCTGTTGTATAGCAAAAAATCGTTTAGGTTCACACCCGCTTTACAGCAAGCCCAAAACAATTTTCCCTTCTTGGGTTTACGATTCAAACCCACATCTCGCCTTTAATCCCATTTTTTCTTTGCATTTATCTAGCTTCGAACTTTTAATTACCTGAAAAAGCTAGTAATAAAAGGTTCGAACCTGATTTTTCATATTCCTTACCCAGGTTCGAGCCTAGGTTCGCCATATACATTTCATTTTCAAATAAGGAAATTCAATTTGTTTAAAAAGAAACAACTCTCTGTTTTTACAACTGAGAACTGAAAGTTAGATTCAAACCCGCTTTGCAGCCAAGCTTTCTAGCTGTCTCTCTCCCTCTATCTCTATCGTTCTCCCTCTCTCTCTTTGTTGCACTCTCGCACTTGACTCGGCTTTTAGTTTCATTTGACAAGCGGCAAATAAAAATGAAAGGCCTCCCCTCCTGCAATATGGTTACGGATTCCCAACTCGTTTTTGCTGCTGCCACCTGCCAACATATTCCATGATTTATATATATATATTATTATATATTTAATATACAAAATTTTTTTTTTGTTTTTTTTTATATATTGTACTAATTGTAACAATTTAATTGTAACTTTTGTTGTATAGTTAACGTTAAATTTTTTGAGCAAGCCACTAACTAATTAATTAATTAATTAATTACCCCACTTACTACTTACTTACTTAATTAATTCATATGACAAAACAAAACAAAACAAAAAAGAAAAGCGCAAAAGAAACGGAAAACAATAATACTTAATAATAATTTACACTTAAAAATAATTTGCTTAATAAACCAATTCCGATTACAATTATAATGAAAATAAAAAGACGAAAAAATAAAGTGCCAAAATAAATAATTCAAAAAAAATAAATAAATAAAAATAAATAAATTGTATATTTAGTCTGACTTCAAATCTCTCATAGTAGCCATATGAATCGCTGGCAGTACCAATTGGGAATTATAATTAACTTTTTAGGTCGGACAATTAAGCTTTTGACACTATATTTTAGATATCATTTTCTTAACCAATCTTTAAAAATTTTGAATTGGAAGAGCTGGGAAGGTAAGATTTTATAAATGACAAGTGGGGAAAGCCCCATTACATATATATAACTTGATTAGGTTAGGTTTACTTTTTTACACTGTTTATAATATTCTTGCAGATTTTAAGGAGCTCTCCAGGTTTATAGAACGCCGAGTAAATTTTTGTTTTCACAGGGTACATTAGTTTATTGTGTAAATTTTTTTACAGGTTAATTTCGGATTTTCAGATTATTAAACGTAATGTTTTCATTTTACCTAAGCATTAAAGGTAATCATTTCTATTGTTGAGCGTTGTTACAGGGTATGTTGAAGTCACGCATTTTGTGCACGCGCTGCACACATTTTGTTATTGTTTAATTTACGTTGTTTTTTATGGTTTTCTGTAAAACGAATTTTTAATTGTGAAGCAATTGAAATTAGCTTTAAGTTGAGTTCACATTTTATAGGGTCTCTCAAGTCTCAAATCTGAAAATAGTTGAGGCACTTAGACCCAAATGGAAGTTGGAAGTACAAGGATCAAGGTCGAAGATTTCGATCCAACTGGGATTTTTAGGCGCCAGCACATTTGTGGCCAGCAGTCTTTGCTGGGCGTCCAAAGCGAGCGGAGGCTTCAAGAAAACACAGACATGATATTCCTAATCCTGTTGGCTCTGCAGGCCGAGCTGGTTAGGGGCCTGGAGTCGGACTCGCTGTTGCTGGGCCTGACGCAGCTGGTCCATCCGGGAAATGTGAACGGCACAGGAGAGAGGACAGTCTGTGCGGAGCAGCTGCGCTCGCTGCATGCAGCCTGGCGACAGCGCCAAAGCTGGGCGCTGAAGGGTATGCCAAAACGGGGGCCATGGAGCTCGGTGCCCTAATCCCCAGTCTATGTCGCTTGCAGCTTTCGATGCCTCCGGCGTTGGCTACAATAACTTCATGCTGGGCCACAGCTTCTGGCTGGGCAATCGCCTAACCTGTCGCGCCGTCAACGAGCCGGTGCTGCTGGAGTTTACGCAGCGCCAGGAGCAGCTGCTGCGCCAGCGTGCGCCCTTCCACTTCGACTATCGCGTGGTCTACCTGCGCGCCCAGTCGCCCTGGCAGCTGGCGCTGAGCGTTAAGGAGCCGCCACTGCAGCACATCGGCCTCTGCGTGCCGCGCAGCTGCGAGCAATGGCAGCTGGAGCGGCTGCTGCGCCAGACGCTCACCGCTGGCCAGCGGCTGGAACGCCTGGACATGCGCGCTGAACTGGTGTACACCAAGCGGCCGGCGCTGAGCGGCGCCTTCTTGGCCAGCCACGCGTTCCGCTGGCTCCTGCTGCTGCTGGCGGCCAGTCTGCTGTTGCCGCTGCTCGCGATGAGCGGGCTGGCTGCTTCAAGTCGCATCATTGCCTGCTTTGATGTGGCTGCCAACTGGCAGCGTCTGTGGCAGCCTCCTCCTGCGGGCGGAAGCCAGGACATTGCCGTCATCAACGGCCTGCGCGTGTGCAGCGCCGGCGTCCTGCTCTGCTTCCATGTCGTCTGGTATCAATTCTTTTCGGTCAACCATTCCGCGGACTTGGCCTCAAAGCTGGCCAAGTTGGGCATGCGGCACAGCTACCTGCCGGCGATGGTTGAGGTCTTCTTTGTCATCAGGTGAGCGCGCATCAAGACACCCTGTAACTGTCGAGACTTGCCTAAAAAGGTCGAACAAGGCATGTTGTTATGCTATGTAAAGTCCGAGTCTTCTTATAGATATGCGTTACTCTAGTTTAGTTTTAATACTCGTTCACGGAATGCAAAGAGAATATTGTGTTTGTGCAATGTCCGTCTTGCTGTCCGTCTGCTAGACTTGGAATATATACTCTTGTATACCCGCATCAGATAGTGGCAAGATCTTTTTCAATTTACGTCGGTTACAACCGACTGCAACGTTCTGACGTGCTTTTTCTTCACCAGTGGCTTCCTCACCGTCTCCAACTTCCTGGGGAACGCGGCGCTGCAGCGCTCCATTGCCTCGGACTCCCTGTTTGGAAATGTGCGACGTTTGGGGCGCCAATTGACGCAGCGTTATCTGCGCCTGGCGCCGCTGCAGTTGTTCGTGATGCTGCTGTCGGTCGTCAGCTTTGACCAACAACGCGAGGCGTCCGTGTTTCATCTGATCGAGCCGCTGGATGAGCTGTGCAGGCGACATTGGTGGCGCAATTTGCTCTTTGTGCAGAATCTGTATCCGATCAAGGAGATGTGCTGCAACTGGACCTGGTCGCTGGGCTGTGATATGCAGCTGTACATTGTGACCATGTTGCTGCTCTACGTGCACACAAGGTAGGTTCCGGTCAGATCTTGCTCAGTTTGGTCTTGAGTTCTGCTTCCCAGATATCCACGTCTTGTGCGGCGTTTGACAGTGATGCTGTTGGTTGGCAATGTGATGTACACGGTGCTGCTGCTGTTCGTATTGGATGTGCCGGCCACATTGGATAGCGTGTACGCCGTGGGCGACTGGTTGTACACGAGTCCTTGGGTGCGTTCATTGACCTACATCATTGGTTGCATTTATGGTTATGTGCATGCACGCGACTGGAACGCACCCTTTGAAGCGCTCTTTCCCAACCGGCTGGCCAAGTGTGCGCTCGCTGGCGTGGCCCTGTTGCTGGGCAGGCAGATGCAGGCTCTGGAGTTGGTCAGTCCGGTTGTGCTGGCCTGTGCCCTAGTGCTGCTGCGTGCGCTGATGTCGACGGCTACGGCTCACCTCATTCTTAGCAGCACCCACAGCGAGCGCAGCTCCACAGCTACCCGATGGCTGGTGCGTTTCCTGGAATTGAAATGGTTTCAGCGCGTCAATCGCATCACATATGCAATTTACCTGCTGAATCCTTTGGTTATTCTCAACTTTTACTACTCCTTCAGCGACGCAATTCCAGCCGATGTTGGCGTTTTGGCAAGTGGAACGATTGCCACGACTTTTTGCCGGCCGTGCTAACTATTGTCTCCTTGCAGATCATCCTGTGTGTGGCGTTTTTGGTAATAGTTTCGGTCCTTTCCATTCCGTTGACTCTCTTCTTCGAGCTGCCCTTTAACCGGCTGGCAAATCTACTGCTGGCCTCGGCTGCGCCTAAAAGCAAAAGCAATTAAGTAAAAACACATGTATTAGTTACAATATTTGCTGTCTTAAAAAACAGTTAGCAAATAAAATTTAAATTTAAAATAATCATAATTACTTTATGTGTTGCCGTTAGGTTGCTCAATTTGCGTTAACGTGACTCTGCTTTGCGTTAACGTTGCTGCTCGTGCGCTTACAATGCCATTTATGTTGCTGGGTTTGTGTTCAGTTTGCTCATTACAATCTGGCCTAAAAACTGTTATCAAATAACATATTTAATAAACAATCGTATTTACGTTAAATGTTCTAGTAATCTTACTCAATTTGTATTGACGTGACTATCCCTTGCGTTAACGAAGCTCCGCACAGCTGTTTTCGGCTCATATGTTGCTCATTTCTGTTATCGATATATATTTACTTAAAAAATAAACAACACGTCGCGATACTATCGATAGATAGCACATACGATTAGTTTTCATACAAAAAGCAAATAAATAAAATGTAAAATATACATCTATTAGTTAAACTTATAAATACACAAACAACATGACGTCACGCAACTTGACGGAGGTGTTCGTTATCATGCGCAACAATGCCAGCAAGAATCGCAATCACTACGATGATCGGGTAAAACAAGCCGACTTCTCCATATGGACAAATGACTCAAAGTCTAATGAAATTAATGTAATGTATTTGTTATCAGCGTGGCAGCGACTCGGAACGTTTGCTCAAGCATTCCGTGCGCGAGGCCGAGGAGGGCCTCGAGATGCAGGACGACTACGGCACCCCGCCCGTCTGGCTAGACAAATTCGAGGAAGCACAATACACAATGTCCAAGTAAGTTAACGCTGTCCAAAGTTGAATGGAAGAGGTATTTTTACTTTGTATTCCCCGCAGAATCAAACCCAAGTTGGATGAGCTGGGCTCACTGCATGCACGCCACCTGCTGCGTCCCACCTTCGACGACCAAAGGGACGATGAGTGCGAAATCGAGGTGCTGAGCCAGATTGTGGCCAAGCTCATTACCAGCACCCACCGGCACATACAGTGCGTGCGCTCTAGCCTGGGCATTGGCAGCAAGGTGGAACAACGGCTCACAGCGAACGCGGTGCACTGTGCCCTGCTCCAGCTGCAGGATCTGACGGTAAAGTTTCGCAGCAGCCAAAATGCCTACCTGCTGCAGCTGAATTCGCGCGAGGAGCGCTCCCAGAAGTATTTCGACAACAACGAGTTTACCAACGTAGAGCTGGGCAGTTTTCGCAGCGACGAGCCTTTCAAATTTCTAAATGCCTTTGATAATTTCGTACAGCCCATCGACGCGATGGGCGCTGCGGCCGGCAGCCGTAGCACGAGTGGCGCAAATACGTATCTCTTTGAAGAGGATGAGCAGGAAATCGATGATCATTTCAAGCAGCCGGTTGCCAATCGCATGACACAACAGCAGCTGCTGCTGTTCGAGGAGGAGAACACACGACTCGCACAGCATCGCGAGCAGGAGGTGACCAAAATTGTTAAGTCGATATACGATCTCAACGATATCTTCAAGGATCTGGGCCATATGGTGCAGGAGCAGGGCACCGTGCTCGATCGCATCGATTACAATGTGGAGCAGACGCAGACGCGCGTCTCCGAGGGCATGCGGCAACTGCAGCGCGCGGAAATGTATCAGCGCAAGAATCGAAAAATGTGCATTATTCTCGTCCTGGCGGCCGTCACGTTCCTTATGCTGCTGCTCCTGATTCTAACCAAGCTGTAGATGGACGCTCTATCATCGAAAAAGTAGCCTCAGCCAGCAGTTATTCCGTTATTAAGTGTAGTTTCGTGTGTATATCGTAATTGTGGAATGTAAAATATACGTTTTATTTATTTATTACTAGTTGATGGCGTGTTATCCTTGGACATTCAGTTAGGGTTACTATATAAGGTATATGTATAAGTATGTTTTCTCTTAACCAATATGTTGAGGTTTTTTAGTTTCAATTATGTTTAAGTTATATATATACATACCAAAGTAGCAGTTTTCCTCGGTTTGCTTTATAGTTAATACTAAATTTCAATGTTATGTATATTGATCAGATTTTTAATTAGGGAACATATCTTAAATTATATCACCAGTTTATGTACCGAATTTCAGCTATACAGCTACCATACTTTTTAAGATATGACTAAACTATTCTAGAACCGGTTCACAGACTTTATATTTGTATATTAATGCATATAAAAATATACTTACTATGTGCATTTAATATATTCAGTTTCAAGACATATATGTTTAAAATCGGAATATACTCTATTTGTGTAATATATACCAAAGCTTCGAACCGGTTCATAGGCAAAATAAAATATAAAGATGTCTAGATAGAATATCAATATGCATAAAAATATATAATTTGTTGGCATGACAGTAATATCATTGGGAAATATATAAAATTTAAGTCGCATTGCTGAAAAGTTTGACCCTGAATCACTTTTTGAACCAGTTCATTGACTAAAAGCATTTTCTTAAAAGAAATATACATATGCAAATAAATATATTTAACATTGACATAAATTTACTTAACTTGAAGATTTGACTCTAAGCTACTTTTTGAACCGGTTCACAAACGCGAAATTTGTGTATACGTGTGATTAAGCGGAGGATATACGTATATTTATTTTTCACGCAAGTAGTTTATATAAAATTTTTAGTTTGATTGCCAGTTTTTGAACCGGTACACAGGCATACAAAATTTATTTATTGATGAATAATGCGTATATTTTATGGTTCTGAATCTGATTTATACCAAATATTAGCAACACAGCAGTAATAGTCGTCCCCGAACCACTTGGAAACCGCATCTATTATATTATACTATTATATGGTATATAAAAACATACAATATATTTATTTAGTATTATGCATTACATAAACGAAAAAAGAGAATATCTAAACTTAATTGTAGAGGCCCATCCCACGAGCACACCCCAAGATCACAGCCCTTACATGCGCTCCGAGAGGCGCGTCGCAACGGCGCGCAGATTGCCGTAGACTTTGCTGGGCGGCGAGCCGAGGATCAGGTTGCAGATGGCGCGACGGGCGAGCTGAATGTTCTGATAGCTGCCCAGAATGTGGATCTTGCTGTCGGCGAGCACAATGCGCGTTTTCGTGACGTTCTCGATGGTGAACTTGGTGCGACCGCCCTTGCCTGCCAGGCGGCCGATGGCACGCGACTGGTGATCGCCACGCAGCGTCTTCACGTCCTTGATCTCGAACGTCTCGACGAACAGATCCTCCAGACGCAGCAGCGCCAGTGCATCGTCCACCTCGAAGCCGCAGAGAAAGGCCTTGACGAAGTCGGCGCCTTTCTGCAGATTCGATATATCGGGCGTCTCGGGTCCGATGCGCAGCTCCACCTGACGCGCCTTCATGTTGAAGCGTATCTGCAGCTTCATGTGCTCCACCACGGGCGTGAAGATCTTCATCCATTGCTCCTTGAGCGAGGAGTATCTGTGCGGCGGCACGGATACCTTACGCAGCTCGCTGCGTATGCGCTTGGCCCGCGGCGGCGCTTGCCCCTTGCTGTTGGAACGCTGGTTGAATTCGATGCCCGTGGCGGCGTCCACTTGCATTTCGGTGTCCTGTGTGTCCGCGTTGGCGCTGCGCTTTTGCGCCTTCTTGGCCGGCACAAAGGCGTCCACTTGTATGTTTTCCACCTCCATGTTCGTTTGGTTTTCCACAAAATCGCCTACTTTATTTTGGTTAATATTTTTCCACGTGCGGTGCGCTCGTTTCCAGCTATGCATTTGCACTGCAATCGATGCTTTGGCAAGTTGACAGCGCTTGACAGCGAGTGAGTGCGGTAGCAGGCAGCTTTTAAGTCTGTATCGATTATTTCGATTATTGCGCGGCAATTATCGTGGCGCGAAAGTAACGTGTTTTTAATAAGCTGATATTGTGTGCATTTTTTATATAATGTGTAAAGCTGGGGTTTGTGTGCGTGCTTGAATATACACAGAATGTACGTAAAAGCCTACCAGAAGTCTGCCTTCTTTGTTGTCGTTGCTTTGTGTAGAGTTTTATGCCCCGGGCATGCTTTTGCAATGCCAATTTGCAGCTAGCAGCAAATTACAGTTATGATAGATTGTGTGTGTATGTGTTGTTGTTTGTGCAACTTTTGACACCCAAAATGAACCCAAAATGGTCTTTGGCAATGTTATCAGGTATACTTTCTGTGCACGTTGCATAAATGGCCACTAACTGGGCCTCGCCATGGGGCTCTGCCTGGTTGTGGGCCTGTGTGCATTGTAGTCAAAAATGCAAATGATAATGATGTCCCAGTGCAGCACCTTTTTGAAATGCCCAACAACAGATGAGGTGGCCATCGGCCCTGGCGGCTGTTGCGCCTGTCCCAATCCACATTGTTCGGACATTTTAAATACAAATTGCAGCGTTGTTGCTGTTGCGTCTCCGGCATCGAATTGCTTGCAACCTGAACTGGGCTCGGCTCGCCTGCCACAGAGGGGCCATCGTCATCGTCATCGTCATCAGAGTCATCCGCTCCGGTTAGCTGGTTAGGAGCTGCAGTCTCTTTTTACTCTATTGGCAACTGATTAGCATTTAAATTAAAATGTCGCAAAGTGGCCTTAACAAAATGTTGCTTGCCGTGTGAATGTGAGTCGTATACCCTGTAAATTTAAAATTCCTACAATTAGGTATTGCCAAGTTGTGCGAATGTACGTAACAGGCTGCCACACGATTATTTGCAACACTGGAAAGCACAGTGCAATATATATATATATATATATATTTTTTTTAAAATTAATTTTTTGTTTATTTAAATTTTTTAAAAATCTTCGTGTATCAAGCAGCCAATTAGTCCATTACATTTTTCTTTTCTCGTGATTTTCATGAATTTAAATTATTTGGTATCTTTAACATTTTCTCAATTTGTTAAACAATTTTAGGGCTAAAAGTATTTCTAACCATCTACAATAAAAACGTTCAGCCCGCTAAAAATAGAGTAGAAAATTCGATTTACTCAACACTGGAAGTACAGGGAATTTTAACGTCGCATATTGTCACCTATATTATTTTTACGTGTTTCCACTGTTTGCTTGTGTTTGTTTGTGTTTGCTCGTGTGTGCGCGCGCGTGTGTGTGTGTGTGTGTGCGTGTGTGTGTGCTTTTGTGTGTGCTGCTATTGCAGCTATTGTCTCTGGTGTCACCTGTTTATGCCGCTGCTGTCGCTGAGATTGGCACTCGCCTCGGCAATGGCCTTTGTGCTGGGGCCGCTGCAAATTGGAGCAGCGGATGTGGATGCGGATGCGGATGTGGATGTGGGATGTGGATGTGATTGTTGCGTCCACTTCAAAGAGCGCTACGGGCGGGCTTAATTATGAAAATTAATTGTATTCGAATGAATAATGTTAATTGATTTTTTTCTTCCGCTCTCGCCCCGTCTTCCTCTCTCTGTCCCTCTCGCTCCCACTCGACGGTCGCATAAGCCGCTTGCTGGCTTTACGCTCGCGCGGCTTACTATATCGCATTGTCGACCTATGACCACGCCTCCTGCGCCCCCTCTCCCTATCACATTAATTAATTAGTTCGTTTTATTGTTGTGAGTGAAAACAACGCGAAATCAAATACAATTCCGCCCGCTTTTCGCTCGCCATTCGCAATTGCCGTTAGTTAAACGATTCAGTCACGTAATTCATTTGCATGGCGCGCGTGGTCAGGATACGATATCCCCCGTCTCCACCGATAAAAGCGAGCAGGGGGGCGAGCTCAATCGAGCGTAGGTAGCGGAAGGGGGAGGGGGGGTGGAGCAGAACAGACAATATTTCCAGGTTTATCATCAGGAACTTGAAGAAAGCAAGAAAGGGCGATTAGAGCGAACAAGTGGGGGAGAGGGATAAAAAGAGGCAGAAGGGGATGGAGAGAAGTAGAAAAAGGTGTGAGAGGTGGAGTGAGAGAAAGAGGTCTAGAGCACGATGGAGAGCACAAAGCAGAAAGAGCGATAAAGAATAAAGTAAGCGAGAGAAAGACAGAAAAGAAGCGTAGGGGAGAGAGAGAACAAATTTAATGAAACGTGAATGTACAACAAGTAAGGAAGAAAAAGAATGAGAAAGAAGAGAGAGAGAGAGAGAGAGAACGAGACAGAAGAAGAAAAAAACAGAGAGAAAATAAAAGATTAGAAAGAGGGACAGGAAAAGTGAGAACAAAGAGGCCATAGGAGATAGAGGCATAGAGAGAGAGAGAGAGAGAGAGAGAGAGAGAGAGAGAGAGAGAGAGAGAGAGAGAGAGAGAGAGAGAGAGAGAGAGAGAGAGAGAGAGACAGACAGAGCGGGGGAAGTAAAGAGAGACATAGCAAATAAGTAAAGTGGAAAGGACAGTTGATGAGAAAGAAAAGATATTGAAAGGAAGATGAAAAGAAAATCGAGGGAGAGAAATTATGATAAAGAAAGACTGCAAGAAGAGAAACAGAAAAAAAGAAAAAGGAACAGAAAAAAGAAAAAGAAAGATAGAGGAGAGAAAGAGAGACGAAGGGAGAGAAAGAAGAAATGAGAGAGAGGGAGAAGTCCGAGGAGGCTGTTTAAAGCACAGCTCACACTTTGCTTACCATAAAAGGCAGGCGAGTAGAAAACGGTGAACTGTAGGCCTCTGTGGGGCCTCTTTTAGATTGAATACAGCTTGCGGCTTTCACAGAGATACGAGTCAAAGAGTTGCTTCTGAGAGCGCCAGGGAGGAAAGCTTGTGTAAAACAAAAGGCGGCCAAACATTCCAAAACCCTTAAGTCTTTCCTATTCTTCTTCATGGCTGCTTCTCGAGCAGAGTCGTAAACTTGCACGATCTTGATTGATGCCGTCAGCCTGGAGCTCAACTTCGTCACATAATCCATCTAAAAAACATCATCAAATTTGTGCCTGCTAAGTAACAAGTTGTCGCACCTAGGTTGGAGGAGGGGGGATGCGAATGGGGAGGGGGTAGTGGCCCCTTCCACCGTTGACTTCTGTTTAACCAAATTGATGCGTGAAACTTTGTGCGTTTGGCAGCGTGCAAACAATTTGTCGGCTATTTTTTATGCGGCATTTGGTCATTTTTCATGGTCAGTAATTGGCAAGGACTATGACGTTGTCCGGCCAGACACCCCTCCCCGCAGCTACTCCTTGCCGGGCTTATTCCTAACGGAACGTCCTGCATTGTCCCCTTGGGCTGATGACAGAACGCGCTCTGCTCTGCGTTGTTTCTCACACCATTTGCAGGCTTTCATCTTGGCTGTCCCTCGCACACACAAACACACACACACGCACACACGCGCACACGCGCACAGGGGCTATGCATATATATGCGCTATTTATGTGGGCGTGTGTGTGTGTCATCTATGCTCACGTATCAATAAGTGCTTGAGACGTGAACTGAATTTTTTATCACCGTTTGTCGAAGTATGCGCAAAAGTGAATGCTGGCTGCCTGGCGGCGCCGCAGGACGCCACACGAAGGACACGGGCCACAGGACATTCAGAATATGTCTCTCAGCATGCGAAATTGCCTGTGAAATATTCTCCAAATTTACTATATATATACATATATGCCCCTACACTTGAAGGAAGAATAAAAAAAAATTTTGTTCTTAGTTTTAAGTGTGAGCGTCTACCCTGTAAACCATTAAAATAAGAAGGGGTATACGTGTTGACTGTGGCGAATTTGATATGTAGCTGCCGCGAGCATGCAGGCCAGCCCAATGTATTTTTTTTGTTATTAATTTTTCTAATCTATTTTGAAAAAATAACATCTGTTGCACAAATTATGGCCAAAATGCCATCGAATATGAAAATCGATTCAGTTTTGACAAAGTTATAGATGATTGAAAGATTGGAGCTACGGACTTGAGAGCTTTACATGTTAAAATTTTCGTAAATTTTTGCATGATTTTTGACAAAAAATTTGACCCCCTCAGAATCGGTTTTAATGTTGTTTTTTATACTAATTGTGGCAACCACAATCGATTGAAAATATAAATTTGCATTTCTAAATTTTGAAAAAAAAAATTTTCCAAAATTAGTAAGGTAATTAGTACATGCTTTTTTCCCCAAAAAATTAAAAAAATTATTTTCAATAATGCAAATATTTTAATTGCAGAATCGATCTAGTAGATAAACCATGAACAAAATGCCATTAAACATGAAAATCGGTTCAGTTTTGACAAAGTTATGGGCATTTGAAATGTGGAAGCTACGGATCCGAGAGCTTACAAATTTTTGTCAATTTTTACATGATTTTTGACAAAAAATTTTGACCCCTTCAGAATCGGTTTTAATTTTTTCCAAAATGAGTAAGGGGGGGGGTACATGCTTTTTTCCAAAAAATTCAAAAAAATTTATTTTCATAACCATAACCAAAATGCCATCGAACTTGAAAATCGGTTAAGTTTTGACACAGTTGTTAAAATATGAAAACTCTGGATCCGAGTCGGATTAAAATTTGTCAAAATGTGAACAAGAATTTAAAAAACGGAATATAAATTGCGATAGGAAAAATAAAATCAATAAATAAAATTAATAGCAAAGAAGTTTATGCATATTTTTTACCATGTTTTTTTCTACGTGTACTTCTTTTAACTCGAGGCGATCTTATGTAACAAGACTTTGGGATGCTTTGCGAAAATACTGAATGAAATTTGGCTTGTAATAATAATGATATGTTTATGTTTTTGCAAAGTGTAGTCAGCATATCAATAAAAGTATTTTATTAAATCTAATCGTAAAAACCTTTTTATATAAATAACTTGTTACCTAGAATAAGCTACAGGGAATTAAAGTATTAAATTAAATTATTAAAGTATTAAATTATATGAAATAGGTAGTTTTCTGCACTGAGACAAATTTGTTTGTTTACAACAATCAGCAACATTTCTCCTTGGGAATTATATTATAATTTTAAGTGCTTAGCATTGCTAAAGAAAGTTAACTTTCAAATGTGGGCGGTTGGTGTTGGCTGTAAGCGGTGGGCGTGGCATAAATACAGACAATTGGCCAAAAATAGATGCAATTAAATCAATGGCCCAAACACAGCTAGACAAGCCGATTGCTTCTGCCCAATCGCAACTAATCTGAGGGCCTAATCCCGCACAAGGGGCAAAAAAGGGGAGGGGGTGGGGTCAGGGGTTATGTATACCCCTTAATTGTAAGCGGCTAAGCGTAGTTTGAGGGGCTTAGCTTTGAAGTTTTAGCGAGTCAAATCGTCTCGTGTTACAATAACAGGGCAGACAAGGCAGGGGGAGAGGGCGCAGGACGAAGTGCGCAAGGGTTCAATGCCAATGGCTTTCAGGTAATTTCTCTTGATGTCCCGGCATTTCGGGGGTTAACTGGGCCAAAAGGACGCTTAAGTCGCCGGAGCGTTAATTACTGCTAAAGACAGCCCGCAATCCGCAATCCGCAACCCCTCTCGCCCGCGCCCCCTCCGCCCCTGCTCGGCAACTGCAGGTGATTAACGGCGTGGCTGCTGCTGATGTCCAGGCTGGGTAAGTCCGGCAGAATCTGTGCAGCTGCCCCGAGCTGCTCACAATTGATTTATAAATCAATAAAAATATGTGCATAAATATTTACCGAGACAATATAAATAAATTACAATCCAATGTGAGCAGTCGGCTGAAAAACCTTATGCAAAATGCAACCGGACAGCCAAAGGACCACAGCGAACAGCAGCAACTGCAACAGAGGGCGAAACGTG
This sequence comes from Drosophila robusta, assembly GCA_035043565.1. Lineage (NCBI taxonomy): Eukaryota > Metazoa > Arthropoda > Insecta > Diptera > Drosophilidae > Drosophila > Drosophila robusta. The sequence goes on along the minus strand of JAWNMW010000257.1, from coordinate 11,597,147 downwards.
GCGCCAGCTGCTGACCAGCCAGCTTTGAGGTGTGCGGGGCAGTTCTAGGGAACAGGGGGCGGGGGGCGGGGGGCGAGGACGGGGCAGGGGCAGAGGTTTCGTCTGTTGCAAGTTGAAGACGTTGCCAGACAATGCCGGAGGCTTATAAGCAAACTGCATAGATGCTCGTTGCGCTTCTGGTCCTTATTAACTGGCAGTGGCCAGCAGTCCAGTGCCCACTCGACCACCGGGCGAGGGCTGCCCCAGAAGTAGGTGCAAGTAGCGAATAGAGTATATTGGGTTTGTGCAATGTCCATCTGTCTGTATGAACGGTATATTGGTCGCCGCTATTGAAGCTAGAGACTTGAAATTTGAAATATATACTCGTGTACACCCACGTCAGATAATGTGTGAACATTTTGTGACTACAGCCACTGTGGGCGTGACAATTCGATTTAATCTATATATCTCCCTCAGTTTTAAAGCTCGATATATTACTGATATACTGATGACCTCCTATAACGATTGTCCAAAACATTTTTTGAGGAATGACAAATAGATTAAATCTATATATCTTGGGTAAGACGCGAAAATCCATATATCCCACTATTTTAGTGGTAGAGTCACCAAAGTAAGGAGACAGTTCTCAAATGACATTATCTAAAGATCAAGCCGAAAAATAAATTACAAAAACCTATATTTGTCCAAAATATCAATAACAATTAATATAAAATATTGAGTAATTGTTTGAAGCAAGAACCATGTTGCCCCTTGTGAAACAATGATTGATTGATTAAAGTTTTCGGTTTCTTGAAATCGAGGATTTGTGTTCATATCTTAGGTTTTTGTATGGAACAGTGTGGACAAACATTTCTAACACAAATATATATTCCAAATTATATTATATTATATTATATTTCAAATTAAGTCAAAACATGCATTTTGACCAAAAATTGTATAACCAGATTTTAATTCATAATTATGATAGACATAGTGAAACAAAGAATAAAATGTTATTCCTTTTTGAATATTTCAGTGTAATGTCTCAAAAGAAATTTAATTTAGTAATTTAATTTAAACTCAGCCAGCAGCTAACGAACTGTTTGATTTCAGCTTTAAAAAGATAAATGTGATGGGCAACTCATTGATCGGCCCTCGTGCTTATTCATGTATTCATGCATATGAAAATAGGATGCAGGACGAAGGGCGCAGCAAACAGGACGCAGCTACAACTGCCGCCTAGCAGTAGTCAGATTTACTTTGGCCCCATAATTTGATGTATTGTGTGTGTGTGTGCGTGTGTGCAATGTGAACGTAATTTAAATATGTTCGCAATTACGTAAAATGTTTACCAGAGCGCCGGCCAAAAAGCAACCCAAAAAATGGCAGCAAAACAATTTCTGCTAACCAGGTGCCAACTAATCAAAAATGCGAGCAATTATAATTGATTAAAATGAGACAGACAACGAGTCGAAGCGGCCAACCATTTATCCAGCCATCCAACAATCCGGCCATATTGCGTACAGGAAATCGACACATGCTGCGAAATGTTGCGAATTTGTGCAATTGAATCAGTTCAGTTGATGGCATCCAAACTCATCATTTCTATTTTCCATGCAATTATATTTATATTATTTTACGAGCAGTGTGTTCTGTACTCATCCTCCCACCCCCGCCCCCATCAAAAACGTTGTAATTTTCAACACTGTCGAGTATTTAAGAAATAAAAGATAAACAATCAAGTGCTCAAAAGTGACCAAAAAGTAAATCGGAGTATTGCAAAGCTTTTAAAATCACTGACAAGTGCACAATAAATACTTAACAGCACTGAAAACTGCACACTGAGTGCTGAGCAATGACCAAATGTAAATAAAAATGCTAGACATCAAATTATCGATCCCACTGGAAATGTATTTCAAACAAAATTTTATATAGAGAGAATATTGCACAATATATACAAAAATTTGACCTTTTTTCAATACATAAAATATGTTAGATGGGCGAAATCAATAAGAAGCTTTTGGCTTGTCAAAGTCACTTTTTAAGGTTTTCTTTAAGCAGAGCAAAAGAGAATAATTTATCGATCTCAAAGCCTTAAAAGCTCTGAAAGTTTAGTTTATTCTTGTTTAATAACCTGTCATTGAGTAATAAAAATATTCTTATTACTCTTATTTGCCTTGAATATTTAAAGTTACCTTGATTTGATTCTTTACTTTATTAAGTTCAATTAATTGCAAACTTTATAACCTCCAAGGCTAAGTTTTTTCTTTAATGCTAATTAACATATAAAGACTTAAGTGATTGTTATATTGACCGCATACTTTCAAAAGCTTTTGTTTTGTCGATGCTTCTCTTGTTGTGTTTTTCTTTAAGCTCTTTCTACATTTAATTCTTACTCTCTCGTTTCTGCGAAAGTTGTTTTGATTGATCTTAGGCTTAAAGCATTCTTTCAGATAAAGCTTTGTCGAAAATGTTGTACGGATTGTTTTATTAATCGAAAAGCTTCTTAAAGCTTTCTCTCTTTCTTTTCTTCCACAAATACTTGTTCGCTGATTTTTATCTTTGTTTGTCTTATTTGTCCCTCCTATTGCTGTGTCTCCGCTGAATGCTTTAAAACTCTCACTAACATGCAATCCTGGAAGCTCTCTTCTTGTGCCGAACTTAATTGCAAACATAAATGTCGAGTATTTGGTCCACTCTAAGCGCAGCAGGTCCAGCTTATGGATAAAGACTGAATTGCGTTGCCCACAAAAATGCCATGGAATCAATTTTGCATCAAAATTTGATGCAAAAAGGCACAAGTGCTGAAGGGGGCGAGCTGCGAGGAGGTGGCTCAGGGAGGAGGATGGGGGCGTGGTGGGCTTAGCGGTTGCAATGCCACCGCAGCGCAGTGCTTATGCACCTGGCCCGCATGCAGCCCATGTGTTCAGCCGGGCCGTATCCTGCCCTGTGGTTGTCCGGAACTGTGAGGGGGAGGGACGGGGGCGAGGGAGCGCAAGGGGTGGGGCGTAGGGGCTTTTGAAAAGGGACCAGAGAGCTCGCACCGCACACGAAACCCGAAAATGTAATTGAAAAATTATTTTGTTACACGTGTCCGGCTGCAGTTGCCGCAGCCGTAGTCGGAGCCATTGCAACGATTGCAGCCTCCGTTTGTGTGCGTGTTCTGTCCTTGTTGTCCTGGCTGTCCCGGCCGTGCGTCGATAATTTCGTGGCCAGGCCAAATTTTAATTAATTTGCCGAATTGCCAAACTCGCAACAACTTCAAATGCTGCGCCACACGCACAGCGAGCAGGAGAAACAGAGAGAGATTGCGAGAGAGAGAGAGGGTAGATCGAATAAGCAAGTCGCCTCGTATGTCTCCAGGCGTTGGCTCCGGCTTAGTGATTAGCATATAAATTACATTGCCACGTCCCGAATCCTTCGCCCGTTCGCCGCAATTGCAATCTGCTGTCTTTTATTTTTCGTACCTCTTATTGATTTAGCATTAATTGTTTATTGTTAATAACCGAGCAATACGGCCGCAACTTGAAACCCTATCCCAGGTGCCTTCTCTCTGTTTTCTGGCCAAGATTCTCGTCTGGCTCAAAACTCAATTAACTTGTTAATTTATTTGTCATTTGCTTTGTTCACAACGAGAAACAACACAATTTCTAAAGGCAGGCCAAGGCTGAGGCGAGCAGCCACTGAAGGGTGTGAAGGGGATGGGGGGGAGAGGGGGTACAGGTATAGGCAGGTACTGGTCCATCGGGAGCCTCGATGACGAGCTCTGGTCTCAAATACAAGCGGCCACCACTTGATAGATAGTTTCGTTGGAATTGATGCCTGGCCAGGCACACTAGGCAACCAGCTCCCCAAAGGGGCTTCAGTTTTTGTTCGTCACAATACCAGGAATTATTATTGGGAGGCCTCCAGCTGAATGGGCATCTTCTTTAATTGAAGAGCTCTGTCGAAAACACTTTATTTGCCTTCTATTGTAGAAAAAATACTTATTCCATCTTTGCTAGATTAGTTGAAACATTTAAACACGGAATTGCACACAATTAACAAGCGTTTTTTCATTTTATAAAGACAGCTTAGGAAATACCTTATTATATTCATATTTTTAGTAGTATTGTTGTTTGGCTTTCAAATTTTTGTGTACAGTAAAAAAACTAATTTATAAATGTATAAATGTATATTATATTCATATCACTTGCCACCAATTTGTAGTATTCACTTAATTTTATGTTTATGTGCATGTATATTCATTTTATTTTACTCTCTAAGCTTTCTTTCTTTTCCGTTGGTTGTCAATTTTCCGTTAAGAAGTATGACATTTTTTCACATAGCTCTGTAAAACAGTATTCCACTTATTTTTGACCATTGTAGGTGGAATTTCGAAAAATCCTTTTCAAGTATTTTAAAGTGGTTTATGAAAAAGTAGTGAGAAGAATAAAACGCTATCTTGGTCTTCCAGCATTGGTTTGGTCAGTGAGAATGTATATTTACTTGATTGCGCGGTCTCTCTCGCTCTCGCTGAATACAATGCAGTTCATAAGCCTCTCACGTATTGACATTCAAGTGCAGAAAGTCTAAGCCAAATGGCAATCAGAAAATGGAACTCTATGGACTTGAGAAATTGCTCTTAGAGTGCGTGTGTACGGGTGTGTGTGTGTGTGGAAGTGGTTCTCGAAGTGGTTACCGTAGCTGCTGGCTGTTTGGCTGAAAGCTGGGCAAAAGCCTTAAACCGTTTGCTCACTTTCAACTTTCAAGTTGGCAAAGTTTTCGCTTTGTATAATTAAAACTAGGCAGAGCCTGCCAAGGGGCGCGAGGGACAGGGGTACGGGACTGCGAGGTAGTAAACCAAACCAAACCAAATTGTTTACATGTGTCTTTGTTACAGTTATCATTGGTGGTTTAAATGGGTGGGTGGTGTTGGGTGGTTTCAACATTTCAACTCTTTTTGCCGTTTGTCTATTCGTGTCTTTCGGCTTCGTCGCGTTTGCATCGCTCCTCTCTCTCTCTCTCTTTCTCTGTCTCTCTTTGGCGCTTTTGCACATGCATATGCAAGACGCTGACACGCCCACAATTGAGTGCAAGCGCCCCCCTCGCCCCCACACACACACACCCCTCTCTGGCTCGTTGACGCCCCCTTTTATTTAGCATTTTGTTGTTTTTTCGGTTTTCTGCGGTTTTTAATTAAAATTAACTTTGTTTATTTTGCGCTTTTCCCATTTGGCCCACCCCTTTCTCCCCTTTCGCCTTAAGAGTGATGTTTACTTTAACCATTGCACATTGTTGTTGCCGCTGCAGTTGTAGCTGCTTGTAATTGCCGCCATTTGCTGTTGTCGTCACAGCCTTCAGCAGCAGCAGCAGCAGCAGCAGCAGCAGCAGCAGCAGATCCTCATTCGCATTCGCCTTGGCCATGTTGTTGTTAGTTTTACCTGCTGTCAGCCGCCTCATCCGACTGTCAACTGCCAGCTGTCGACTGCCAGCAGCGCTCGAGCTCCGTTTGCGCAATCATCGTCGTCATCATCTCTCGCGCGCGTTCGCTCAGTGTGTAACTTTTTCGCAACTTTGGCCAAGTTTTTGTTATGCCTGCCGGCTGGCTAAAGCCCCGTCGCCGACACTTAACTGCCATGCGCCAGCAAGTGTCGAACTGCTGCCTACGAGCTACCCTGTAGCTGGCAAGCAAGAGTCTCAGCAAAGCTGTACTTCACCGATGTACAAGAGTTTTTACTAACTTTGTTGCTGACTAGGTTTACATATAAAATATTTAGCAGAGTTCATATAAATGATTTTCTAGCCTATAACGTCATAAAGTGTGAGCAGACATTTCTTTGTCTCGGTTAATAAACATTTTTGTTGATAGTTAAGATCGATAGCATCATTAGTTCACTATCGATTGTTAGTAGAATTTACAAGAATGATTTTCGATAACACTGTGAGGCAATCTAAGGCAGACATTTATTAATCTCGACTAATATAATATTCTATTGAGTAAGTTCACTTTCGATAGTATTGATTGTCTACAGCTGATAATATTTACAGTTCACTATCGATAGTATATATAGTTCCTTATCGATAGTATCTACAGGTCACTATCGATAGTTAGTATGACATATGAGATTGACATTTGAGTCTACTATAAAATATCCATAAATTTTGTAGACTCGAATATAATGAAATATTGTGTAAATTCAATTTCTATGGTATCGATCGTTTATTATCTATGTTATCGATTGTTTACTATCGATAATATCAACAGTTCATGTTCGTTAGCTATTATAATTTGATCTGTTCAACCCTTGCATATGATCTGAATGTAGATGACCTCTTCAGCTGAGGCTAGTTTGCGTAGAAAAAGAGATTTGGAGGTGCAAAAGTAAATACACTACACAATAAAAAACCCCAACTAAGTGCGGATATTATCGATAGTCAGGACTACATTCCTATCGATCATCGTTATCATCAGTACCGATTGAGCTGTCAACGCACAGAAGGCCCCGCAATGGGATGTACAGGGTATACTGCAGCCCGTTTGCCATTTTGATTATCGCATTTATTTGCCTTTTGATGCATTTCGTGTTTGTCTTGCACTTGGCGCAAATAAACCGACAAATAATAAAACTATCAAATTACAACGGCAGTACGAACAGATCCTGGTGCTCCTGGTGCTGGCGCCCGGATCCCGGCATCGCTGCCCCTAGGCATGGCTCTCCGTATAGTAGTTGTCCAGCGTGATGTTGCGGTTGGGCGCAGTGGGCGCTGTGGTCAGGGAGCCCTCTGAGGTGGTGGAGCTGCTGCAGCCGTCGTCGCCATTCCGATCCTGGCCAGCTATCATGCCCGCCTTAGCGCTAATCAGCGGGTCCTCCGCGTAGAGCTGCTCGAGCAGATCACGAAACAGCGTCGGGTTCACATTGATGCTCACGCTCATCAGGACAAACCAGTCGCCGTAGCCGGCGCTGGCCAGCACCTGGCGCACATGGGCCTTGGGCATGCCCCGCAGATGGGTGCGCAGCAGCTGCAGCCGGAGCTCCGGACAGCAGACGAGCAACAGCCGATACAGTATATTGATGGCCGCCAGCATGGCAATGAACAGGAACCACACGTAGAGCACGGCGAACAGCTTCTCGTTGAGTATGTTCAGCGGCAGCACGCACAGGATGTCCAGCACATTGGGCGTGCCACTCGGCCCATAGATAAACATCTCGCACTTGGCCACCTTGGGGAACACGCGCGACGTCATCAGGTTCCACAGATTCCAGTCGTAGACGGGTATGGCGGCCAGCGCATGGATGTACTTGTGCCAGAAGCCATTGAAGATGATGTCCATGAGCCAGAAATTCAGCACCTGAAAGCCAATAAAAACGTTATCGATTTCCGTAATTTGTAGGGCAGTTCGTCAGCTTGATATCAAATCATGATCAAAATGCCATCAAACATGAAAATCGCAATATGGAAGCTATGGATCCGAGAGTTCTGCATGTTTAAACGTATTAAGTAACAAATATTATAGATCATACCCTAGCGATTGTTATCGATATCTATCGGTAGGTAATACTATGATAGCATAATAAGTAATTGATTTGGATTCCATTTTAGAGTTTAAAAACTTTAAAAATTGAACAATCGGAACACGAAGAAATGGATAATTGAAAAAAACGATAGGTTTCGCTTCATACTAGATACATAAATATATCGAGCACTTCCGTTACAATTCCGTTAAGAGACTATAAATTGGTTTAGTGAAAAATTGAAGTTTAAATACAAACGCAATAAAAGCTATGTTCGACCATCAGCGAATTTTCATTGAATACTCACGCTTATGATCAGATTGAGGAGCTCGCAGAAGGCATACTTGATGGCATAGCAGCAATGGATGGCCGAGAAGTGGGCCAGAAAGTACTTGGTCAACATGCGCAGACGCATCCCATAGGTTTCCTCCAGGATGAGGGCGTCGCCGATCTCGCAGCACAGCTGCTCCATGCGCTGCCCCTCCCACACCTTCCACAGGTACGACGGAAAGTAGAAGAGCAGCGACTGAAACAGCAGTATCATAAACACCCACTGATAATAGCGCAAGTACATGCGTTTCGTTACGCCCCGCGTCTCGGGTCCGACGCCCTCCGCTATCGAGATAATACGGGCGTACTGCTCATTCTGGGCCAAGAGGGCGCGCATGCCGCTCCGGTTGAGCGCGAGCCGCGGATGCTGCTGCTCCAGGTGGGCCAGCTCCGGCAGCGGCTTGCTCGCATCGATGCTGTCGTTCTCCAGCGGCAGGATGTAGGTGCCCATGGTCCAGCAGTAGGACTGCACGTATTCCGTGTGCTTCGTCGAGCTGAGGCAGAGTATCGGCTCGCCGAAATACTGCTTCGCCGAGAGCAGGAACGTGCAGGTCAGCAGGATGACAATCGTGCACTTGGAGTGCAGCGTGAATATCGGATCGTAGATGCGCACCGTCTTCAGGCGCAGATATTTCGAGAGCGGCTTTACGGCTGCGTACATATTGCACTTGTTTTGTTTTTTTTTTGCTTTTTTTCGTAGCTTTTCCCGTATTTTGAACTGCCCTCTCGCGCTCACGTGCCGGTGTTCGAATTAAATTATCTCACGAGCGTGATAGCAAAGAGAAGTGCAGAGAGAGAGAGAGCATAAGAAACACACACAGTAAAAATAGAAAAAGGAATGGAGCGAGGGCGAGTGAGTGAGAGAACGTGTTTGAACACACGCTGACGGGCTACTGAGCTGTTTGTTGTTGTCTCGCTCTAAAGCAGGCTCAGGCAACACGCAACACGTGCCGGCCAGTGTTGGATAACGCTGTGCAAAGCTGCCAATTAGAGATGACAAAATAACGGTAATTCAGAATGCTTCTAATTGTGGCTACTTAATTATACTGCTGCACGAAGTGAAAACAGTACAAAGAGAAAGAGTATTTCGACATTTAATTTCTTCTAAATACATCAAATTTTTGAAGAACATATTACTGATAACCTACTCTGAAGATCGCGCAAAATATATATATATATATATATATATATATATATATATATATATATATATATATATATATATATATATATATATATATATATATATGTTCGTCTTCCAGATCGAGACGCATAATTGTAATTTTTTCAATTTTTAACGATTATTGATTTTTATTGCATAACTTAGGGGGTTTGTGCGAAGTGGGGCATCTTTCTAACAAATCGTATTAGGACACAACAATTCGTGTAAAAAGAGAAAAGTGCTAACTTTTTAAGACGTGTTTCAAAACCGTTTAAAAATAATTCTTGTACAAAGAAAATTAAGTGCCACAGTTGTATTTCCATGCAATAATTGAAAATTGATGATTTTTCATATAGGGCCTTAGGATTCCATGATTTTTGTGCTTGCAGCCATAATTAAAATACACAGTAAACATTTGCAGAAGTCATGGCTTTTGTACTTTTAACTACAACAACAATTTTGGCCATCGCGACGGGCAACCGAAAGCTGATTCGTTCGGCCTTCGAGTGCCTGCGGGCCCACATTGTTAACGTTCGCATTTTTCGTTGTTGCGATCGAGTCGAGGGCCGCTCTTTAACATGAATTGCCATGACTTTTGCTATTTGACACGCATATTAATAATGTGCCTAGTGGCCCCCGTTCCCATCTACAGCGTATATGTATGAGGATCACGAGCGCTGGGAACGACAACGAATGGCGGCAACAATAATAATAAAATGATTAATCGATGCTACATGACTGCATATACAAAATGCGGGTGAGCGTCGAAGGGGGTTTGTGGCGGAGGGGGGGGGGTACGTAATTCCCAATGCTGTGTCGTCATCCAGCGTCATTACCAGCTACCCCCCACACCATGCCCAGCCTCAGCCTCATCATCATCATCATTGTGAACACTCAACATCATCATTATGAGAGCAACATTCAACATTATCATTGGGCACGCGGCTGCCGTGCAAATGTTTATTGTGGGAATTCGTTTGCTGCTCCAGCGACGTGTCGTCTGCCCATCCCGTCCTCCTCCAATCCAAGTGCCCCCATCCCCCAGCTTGACGGCAAATTAAATTTATGAATTCTTTCGCTGGTGCGTGACCAGAGATTTACTATAATCAGGCATCGGGAATCAGCGAACACGCTCAGGAGACTAATTAGTCGAGTACCCAGTGCCAGTTAGTGCCTGCAACAACAGTTAGCCCCTCCCCAGTTCCCTACCACTTCCACTTTTGTAACAACAAATACAAATTACACCAAGTAAAAATAATGAGGTCGGGCTTAATCGACTGCATCATACGCTCTTCACAACATAAAAAGTTCTTCAATCAGTTGCAGAGTCTGTTTGAGAATGTCCTTGGTAACTGTCAAACTGTAAGCCCAAAAGCAGTCAAACTGTGATTTTTGGGAAATAATGCTTGAGGTTTGTATATCTGCATCTTTAGAGCACAGCTCATCAGAGCTCGGTAGCTTCAACTTCAAAACTGTGGAAGATTCCAGATTTAACACGCCCTCTAGTGGGCAAAGCCCACACTTTATTTGACGCGGCAAAGTCCTTAGAGAAAGTTTCTTAAGACCAACTACGAAGGGATTCGAATTTTTAATATTTTGTACCTTAAATTAGAAACAATATTTCGTTCTTAAATATTTTTCGTTTTTGATTTCATACTCGAGCTTTAATGTTAAGATACAAATTTTTGTACATAAATATTGTAATATTTAAGTATAAATTTCTAGACTTTTTTTACTCAAAATATTTTGAAAATGTTTTTAATTTAAGTAAAATGTTGTTTAGATTAAGTATTGTTTTTGGGTCGCATATTCAGGAATTTTTGGGATCATAAAAAATCGTTTTTATGATAAGAACTTTGATTTCAAGTTAAGAAACTCTAAACTGATTTTAACATCGCTTGCATTTGCTTGGTTTTGTCTAGATCGAAAAAACGGACGTACAGACACTGCACACAACACCATGTACCCGTTGTTCACTTTGTGTACAGAGTATAATTATAATTTCTCGTGGCGCATTGATTTCTTTGGGTGTCTGTCCATTGATTGCCATGAATTATACAGCATGGACCAACTAATTTGGCAGCAGATCAGTGAAAAGCGTTTGTCACTCGCTACTCGTCGCCAGGTGGCGCCAGCACAGTACACACATTCGCACATACGCACACACGCGCACACACACGTGCCTTGTTCGTGTGTTGACAGCATTTTAAATATTTATTTAAATGGTATTCATTATTTAAAGCGATTTCCCATTGACCACAATAACCGAAAAACGTTTGTTGACTGTTGCCAAGCTCTCATCGCACTTTTTGACAAGGGGGCAGGGGCGGGGAAGATGGGGGCCAACGGGCGGGGTGTTGAAGCACTGCGCAATTCGCGCTTAAATAAATAAATTGAACAATTATGCGTGGTTGCGGTCGTTTTGGCTTTGATGGAGTCCACATTCAGTCCCCTGGCATAATCCTATTACCACGCACTGTAACTCCGTTTGTGGTCACACTTTTTCTATACCCTGTGCTCGATTTGAAAAAGGGGCCATGTTGGGTATTAGGATTTTTGGTCTCCAGCTGCCATAATTTACAACAGCTTCTTTGATAATGTTTTATTCCTAGCTTATTTTGTCTTATTAAATGGTTAATTTCATAATTCAGGTTTGCTTTTATTATTTTATATATTCTTCTACAATTGCATTTTTTTATTTTTTACTATACCTTTAGAGTTTTTCGTTTGGTCAACAAATTATATCGTTGTTTTGAGCATATATTTAATTTTAAACTTAAAATATTTAAAATATATTATACTAACCTTTATCACCCGGCCTTGCTAAGATCACATTTTGTTTTTTTTGTTTAAGTTTAAAAAATCAGCTGAGCTTATTTTTTGCGATTTCAAAAAAATCGCGAAGAAACGTTTAAAACCTTTCTAAATGGCTTTAATGCTCACTTTAAGTGCCCATAGATTTGACGTGTTGTCTAACTCTTTATGTGGCCATAATTTGCTTTTACGTCTTTTTTGATTGCGCAGTTAAGTGTTATAAGTATGCTAAAATTTCCTGTTGTTTTGTAGTTTGTAGTTTTTCAATTTGTAGTTTGCTAATGGGTATGTGTTAGTCGAGCATTGTTATAGCCATTTGTTTTTATGCCCTTTTATTTGTATTTTTTGGATAAAAACGCCGAACAGCTGCAAAAAATTAACAAGAATTGAATTTGGATTGTTGGTGGCAGGTGGCAGGTGGCAATTGGCAAGGGGTCATAGGCTTGGCTACGGAGGCAGAGCCTGTTTGGCTGGGTAGGTGCGACATCGTCGTGTTGCCACAGCTGCGGTTGCCTCTCCACCTCTGCGCCGGGCACTTGTCAGTTGCACTTGGAAAGCGATTGCGATTGCGGCTCGGAAAATGGCGACCGCAAGGCGGCCGCAAGTGCTGACCACTGAAGACTATCGGTGGGGGCAGCCACTCGAGTGGGTAATGGCGGGCGTAGGGAGGGTACGGGGGCTGGTGTCTGTAACTGGCAACCTTTTAGTTGTGCGTGGCCCTTAATAATGCAGCTGCTTTCAAATGTTGCCCAGTTCTCAATGCTAGTTTCCTGCTGGCGAACGCCCCACGGCTGCACAACAGCATCATTATTATTAGCATTGCAAAGAAAAAGGGATGGGGGGGGGGGGGGCGGTGGGAGTGTCGCCTTGGGGGTTGGGGCTTGAGTGAGGCGGGCGTTGTTATTATTATGTGCCAACATGGTCGTCAACGTGATGGCGTCGAGGCGACGATATCAGCATATGTTACAGCAGCAGCATGTGTGTGTGCGTGTGTGTGTGCGGGTGTGTGGGTGGCATCTTGCCGCCGTGCATTGTTCGATTAATGACTTAACGACGTGCGCTGAATAACTTTGATTTAGTGCTATCTCATTTCGCCAGGCCACGCAGCAGTCGTCCCAGCTAATTGTATTTATTTACTAGACACACACTCACTAAAATTAGAAAATTTGGTCGCTTGATGCTTGTAATTAATATGAGTATTAAAGCATATTATATGTATTTATATATGTGTATGTGTTAAACAAAGAACTAAACTATCTTCTACCAAATTGTCATTAATGTTGCCTTTGAACTAAGGCTATATAATTAGGAAATATTTTAAATTTTGAAAAATTAATAAGTTTTATTCGAAAAGTAAAAATTTTCCACCATTATGAATGAACTTTGTAAATCATACATTTGTATTTTTTAGGGCTTAGACTCTGCACTAATCACTTATCAATAGGAGTCCGTTGATATACAAACGTTTGAGCAAATCATCTGATCTAACCAATTTAAAAATATATATACTTATGTCTATAGTATATATTTAATTCTATATTTTAAATAAATTAAATATTTCTGATCTATTTCATAAAAACCAACAACATTTTATAAAACTTAAGCTAGAAATAAAACTAAATTTAATTTTTTTACAAACATGGATAAAAAATTTTAAATCAGAATTTTTAAAAATTTTTAAATAATTGTTATACTGCAATTTTAATATTATAAGTTTTAATATACATATTCAAAATATAATAAATAAAAAAGCTGCTAAGTAAAGCTTCATAACGTAATACTTTTAAAGGTCAAAAAATTATGTATTTCTTGACAATAACAAAGGTCACTTATTAGAAAAATGTCGTTCCTGAGTCGAGTACAATTGTTCTCAAAATTTGAGCTAGGTAAAAGTTGCCTAACTTTAGAACAAAATTCTTGTTTATACAACGTTTTTGTGTATAGTTTGAAAATTCCTAAATAAAAGATACATACAGTTCAGTACCCTTTACAGTACAGTATACCTTAACCCAGGCTGCTAACTCTTTGGCCTTTCTCCGATCAACTTTTCACGCTTTCCCCAAAACTAACCAAATTGACCAGTTGCATGTGCCGCCACACTTGGCCAGTTGTTTAGTTGGCCAGTTAGTTAGTTGTCCGGCTCCGGGTCCGTCTCCGTCTCCGGCCCCGGCTCCGTTTCCGACTGCGTCTCCGTCTACGTTTCCGGTTGCGACTCCAGCAGACTTCGTCTGCCCGGGCTGCCGCCTGGGGCAGATCATGTTTAATTAGCTCTAATGAATATTTAGCCGGCATGGCCATGGCACGTTTCCCGTTTGCTGGGCAATGCAATTTTCCTACACGCTTTTCTATTAGTTTCTGACCAACTGTATCGTTACCTCCTTCCCCGCCCAACCCCCTTTTGAACCCATTGCCCCCACAGTCGGACAGACAGACACTCATACGGTCCTTGGCTCGTTATTTGTAATTTGTTGTAAGTTTTTGTTTCAGTTTTTATTGTTGTTGCCAGTTGCCGGTTAACACTAGCCTTGTCCCCATTCCGCTGGTTATCCCCACTTGCCTCCAATCTCCTCGCACATTCCTCGTGCTTATTATCCCTTTTTTGGAAAGGGTATTTTTGTTTTGTTATGGAAACTGCAACTAAGGAAGAGAGATAGAGTGAGTGTTCTTATTATATATACATATATAGAATTGATTGATACTGATTGACTGATTGATGAACAGCGCATATGTCAAACCGTAAGAGCCAGGCAGCTGAATTTTTCACAGTAGTCACATTTTGTTAAGTAATTAAATATTGTGCTTAAACTGTGTTTTAAATTAATGGAAAATTGGTGAAAAGTGTTTGAACGCTTTTTTTATTCTGCTGTTCATTTTATTGATCATTGGAATAAACGTTTGTTGCAGGCGAAGTTTTTCAGCAATTGCGCAAAATCCTTTCATTTGGGCGAAAGTTAAGGCAAAGTATGAACTCTATTTTTAGTTCATATTAATTAACATTATATTATAGTAATTAAATAATATAATTTAAAGAAGTCCAGACATATTATATTTTTAATCTGCTTAGTTATTATTTTGAATAGTGAACTTAAACTTCGGCTTTGTCTTCTTTTCATTGTTATTGCCATTCTATTTGTGTTGTTGTTACCGTTCCGGATTTTTGGTTCCGTTTTCGTTGCAGCTACTGGTTCGGGTCTTGGGTTCGGGTTCGGGTTTGGGTTCGAGTCTGTGTCCGCGTCAGTGTCTGGTTCTGGTTCTGTTGCTGTTTCTGCTTCTGTTTTTATCGACATTGAAATGTGGCCCCAAAACAGTTTCAGCTCATAAAAATACAATTTGCTGCTGCTTATTTTTTACGATGCACATGAGGGCGATGCTTGGCCTCCCGCTGGTCCTGTTCCTGGCCCCGGTCCTAGCTCGAAAGGCAGCCTCTTGCTGTCTATGTGTGTGTGCGGCTTTGGCCAAAACTATTTTCGAGCTTGAAATGACGCGCACACATGCTCCAAGTGCGTCCAATGTCCACTGTCCACAGTCCAATGGCAATCGGGTTGCCACCAAGTTATGTGTCTGTCTCTCTGTGTGTGCGTGTGTGTGTGTGTGCTATGCACGTTTTACGGGGGGGACGGCGGTGACGCTGGCGGCGGGCGTGTCATTGCCAGCTGCTGCCTGCTTCGGTTGCAGGCATTTAAACGTTTAAGGGATTTGTTTATGTTGCCGCTCCATTTTGGGTCAAACGATTCGAGTAGCTATACAACCCCCCCCCTCGCCTTCTTCTCTTTCCCCATTCCCTCTCACACCCATCGCTGCAAATTGGCAAGTTGCTTAAGCATAAAAACAATGCGGCCAACTGAACGGCCCATGTATTCATAATCCAGCCTAATAATCCCCAACAACTATGCCCTTTACCCTCCCCCCTCACATATACCACACCGCCCACCGCACAAGCGCACATATTGCGGGGAGAGGGTTGTGGGGTGTCGTAGAAAAATAAAATAAAATGAAATTAAATAAAATAGGCAAAAATACTTTAGCCAAATAGATAAAATGAGGGCAGCTGGATTTTTAGCATAAACACATGTGTGTGAGTGTGTGTTTGTATTGGTTTAACTGTCATTCAATACAATTCAATTATTTTACTTTTTTGAATAATTATCTGCATTAGAATAGGTAGAGTCTATTTTTCTACATTTGCACTAGTATTAGGGCTGCTGTTTTAAAGCTGATTTGTAGCTATTTTGAAGCTGATTTTTATCTGCTTTAAGGCTACTTTTTAGCTGCTATAAAACTATTTATAGCGGCTTTAAAACAGCGTTTGTTCAGCTTTAAAGTTATTTTAGCTACTTTAAATCATCTTCTTTATAGCTTTTAAGTTGCTCTTAAAAAGCTTAAAACCTTTGAAACTAAAAAACGCAGTATATTGGAACTTCTTGAGATTTGGAATCATTTTACTTATGCTATTTGAACTGGTTCACAAGGAGAGTGGTCATGGGGTAGTGTTGGAAAATGTTCAAAGGCATCAATTCAGTGGTTTAGATGGTTGCACATGCATATGTATGCTTAGTATATAATACGCTCATGCATATCCATATCTAAGTTAGGAAGGGGTCTGGCGGAGACAGGGATAAGGTCGAAGCCATTGCACTTATTGTATAATTATGCAATTTAATGAATACTAAAAAGCTGCAAACCAAGCAAAGACGATAAAAGGGCGCACCAGAGAGAGAGAGAGAGAGAGAGAGATAGAGTGGGAGAGAGAGGGGTGGGGGTGGGGGTAGAGTAGGGTAGGCGGGTAGCGGAAAGCGTAGTGGGCAGACACGTGCAATAAATACAAACTGTACTGCGCCAAAGAAAATGAAAACAAAACGTGAGTATAAAATTAAGAAAATGCAATGAAAGTAGAAGAAAACAAGGCAAAACACAACGCGTAATGTGAGCTCTTTGTGTGTGCCTGAGTGTGTGTGTGTGTGTGTTGCCGCCATGTTGATTATTATAGTTATTATTTTGGACCGCCAGTTGCAGTTAGCAACAGTTACCCGAGCCCCCCTCCCCGCCGAACCCTTGCCTTACCGACAGTTGCTGAACATTTGTAACGGCATTTTAGGCGCCCGCGGTGCTGCCAACTCGTTCAACTGCAGTGACCAGCTAGCAAGTGTGAGTGAAGGAGAGAGCGGGGAGGCGGCAGCGCTAGATAACGATGCGGTATTTAACATAAACCGTTTTGCCTACGGTTTTAATTTTGTTCAAAATTCTTACCTTTTTTGTTGCTACTTTTGGGAGAACATTTAACTGAAATCGCTCTTACTGGCACTGGTTGGGGTAATATTATTAGCGAAATAGAGTTACATTTACACTCTAATTATCTCTTTGATGAGTACTCTCAATTTCAGACGTCATCAAAATTCATGCTCATATTGTAGCCAAAAATTCCCATTGGAGAACAAGTTTTCAACTACCATAACTTTGTCAAAACTGGACGGTTTTTAGGAATGCGACTTTTCTTTTAAACATAAAAGGAAATTTCTTTATCAATGTCGTTGAAATTTTAATCAAACTTCTTTTAGGGGACCAAATACAAAGATATAAGATAATTGTGCAATTATATTTTTTTCTTCAAAAATTAAACTAAATAAATTAAACAAAATATTCCCATTTTATTTAAGTACCTCATTAACTAATTTTCATGTAACCTAATATACTTTAATGTCTTTTTGTTAATGAAATGGTTATTAGTTTATTAAAGCAATTTAATTTTAAAAAATAATTCTAATATATTAATATGTAGGAAAGGAAAAGATATATTATATATTATATACTTTATAACCGATTAATAGTTTTCAAATACCGAAGATAATTCATTTTTATATAGAAAAATATAATGACGATATCTCTATGCTGTATATAGGACATTCCGAACTTCTATTTTTCTGCATAGACATCCTGTAGGGCATGTGAACTTCGTCTAAAGTTTAAGTGCGCACTGGCTGCGTTTTTAATTTTCTTGCTACGCTTTACTCCGAGCGTGTGTGTGTGTGCGGGTGTGTGTGTGTCATTTTATGCATGAATTTTTTAATAGCTTAAATATGCGGCAATAAAACTTTAGCACGCTCATCTTATCGCCAACGCTGGCAAGTTCTGCCATACAACTACGCCAGCTGCCCCGCAACCCCACCCCTTTCCCCTCCCCTCTCCATCCCCCTGTCTGCCAGACTGACCCGACGTCGCACGTAGCTAATAAAAGCCACACCACGACTCTGGCCCAGATGCAGATGAAGATGTGGAGTTGGCGTTGGCAGCCGTCGACAAGGCGCCTCAGCACGTGCCACGCCCACACTGCCCACCTGGCCACGCCTGGCTGCCCGATTGGGCTGGCTGTGTAGGTAGCCAGCGTCTTGACTTTTAACTAGCTAACTTGATAAAACTACAAAACTATACAATAAATATGCAAAAAGCGCTGGCAAAAGCACAAAAAATAAACAAGAAAGGAAATAACTTTGACGTGCCGAAGATTAAATACCCTTGCATATATAAAGTGAATTATATTTCTTAGCGTTTGTTTCCCTGGTTGATACACATTGATTAAGTACACTCAGAGAAATGTTTTAAGAACACTTTATTTTTGAATCATTCTGGTTTTCAGCATCAAAATACTTACTGCTAAAATTAACTTAGAATGAGAATGAGTTAGACATTTTTGGGATTATAAATATAAATATGTTTTTGAAATTAGTATGTTATTATGCAAATGGATAGTTTCTCAAAAAAATATAAATTATTCTAAAATTTAGAAATGATGATTAATTAATCAAAAATCTTTATTTTAATATTTTAAATACTTGTGAAATTATGCTAACCTTTCTCACCATTTGATGTTATTCATAATTTTTTTAGTGTATATAGTGTTCCAGTACTGTTGTATCAGAAAAGTAACACACTCAACAAAATCGTTACACATTTCGTGATGAAAATTAGGAAACTGTTCGTAAGGGTATATCAAAAGGCGAGAGCACGCTTGAGAAGAGTGCTTGGTAATGGGAGGGGATGTTGGGGTAAGTTGGGGGCAAGGTGTCGACTATAGCTGAGTTTGCCCAGCAGCGCATAAGTGTTTGCTGGCCATTGCATTGAAGATGCCCCACGGGCGGCTGACAACACGACACGGCACGGCACGGCACGCCATGCCGCAGCACACACGCCCCACACCCCCTAATTCCCACTGCCACCCTCATCTCACTCCTGCGCCTGTTCTTGCCTCTTGGCGCGCTCTTAGTCAGATCTTAACTGGCGCTTTATGTGCGCGTCTTTGGTCGCTGGAAGGTGTCGTTGCAGTTCCCCAAGCAATTTAACCCACACACACACACACACACACATATACGCAGCCCTTTATGCTTTTCTCTCTTCCGCTCGATGAGCAGGAAATGCAACTGAACTAAGCCATCTTTGATAAGCGAAAACTATGCAAATTATGATATGTTATTTTATACTAGTTGGGCATTAGCCAGTTATATAGCTACTTCCAATCAGTGGAAGTCTTTATTTCCATCATATACTTATACATGTATGATTTAAACTATGTCTAGAAAATAGCTTAAAACAATTGATCCAAAGAATTAAATAAATGTGTATATTAAAGCAAGTGGGAACGCTGCAGTTTAGTGTAACCATTCAAATCAGCAGAAAACGATCCCACTCTTTTGGAGGATATTATATGTAGTTTACTCAACCGATTTCAGCACCTGAGCTCGAAAACTGTAAGAGGCACCTTTGTTGAAGTGAATAACCTGAAGTAAGGCCCATTTTTGAAAAATGTAAACATTTACTTTATTGGAAAAGCAAGACAGGGAATGCACAAAACTAATATACTCTATTCCACTTTGTGAACACTCTGTATACAATAAATACGAAGAAGGTTTTTAAAACTAACCAGCTGGTTTTACTTGGCCTGCCCATCAGCTAGTTTGCGGCCCTCCGTAATGGAAACAATAACTGAACACTCCACGACATTTTTGCCATACAGACGTTTTAAAATTTATCAATAAATGCAAACGTTGCCTTTTCCAAATAAAAAAAAGGAATTTGTTGTAAAGTATTTGTTTTTAAAAATCAATATTAGGTGTCCCTCATTTCACGCCACTTTCTTAAATAATAATAAATAATAACAAATAGTAATAAATACTGATTTAAATTTAAATGAAGGCCAAATTATATGGGCAACCAAAGGGGTTCACATCCATTTTTCACAATTAGTTGAGTGGAATTGAAA
Source organism: Drosophila robusta (assembly GCA_035043565.1). NCBI lineage: Eukaryota > Metazoa > Arthropoda > Insecta > Diptera > Drosophilidae > Drosophila > Drosophila robusta. The sequence goes on along the minus strand of JAWNMW010000257.1, from coordinate 11,577,115 downwards.
CCTTGCGCAAATCCGTTGCAAATGTGAGAATTCCTTCGGTTGATAAATAAAGAAATAACAACAAATAATAATAAATAATGTGAAAAACCACTTGTGAACAGAAATTCCTTTAAAGCCAAGTTTGTATTTTGTTTAAGGCCCGCCCCATATATCACCAGGGATTAAACGCGCCGAGCAAGAGGAAGACAACCTTTTGTCGCAGCTAATCTGTGTAGTATCGCTGCTTAGGCATATCTTCTTAGTTCGTACTTGGACCCTTTTTTGGGGCTGCGAGTTTTAAGTGCACGTCTCCTCTGGGTGTGTCTGTGTGTGTGTGTGTATGGGGTGTTGGTATAGTTTTTAAGTTTATAGGCTTGTTATTTCATTAGCATAATCAAATGGCTGATCAGCCTCAGTGGCCTGAAGGGGCGTGCCAATAGCTTGTATAAGCACACATACACTGAGAGAAAAACGCTGTTAGAAATACAAACCTTCATGTACATTTTGAGCAGATTTTGCTCTTGAAAATGTGTATATATACATATATTAAAATTTGACTGTTAATATCCCAAATAAAAGAACAAAATTTTGAAATACTCACTATAAGAATTTTCCTCTAGAAACACACATTTTTCACTGTATAGTAGTAGCAGTATATTTAAGTCCGATATTTAGGGATTTTGGGTTAAGAAAACGCTCAGGTTAGGGAAAATGCATCTTTATATCTTAGCTTAATTTGAATACAACTTTTGTACTTAATTTATGCACTTGTTGCTTAATTTGTTCTCTCAGTGTATGTGTATATATTTTAATTCTATAGTTAGGTTGTTTCCTTTCTTTACTTTTCAATCAATTCCCATCGCTTTTACCGTTCTCGCTGCCTTTGTGCCTTTTACTGCCTTGCACGGCCCTGCCCCGCAAGCCCCGCATCCCCCCCCCCCCCCCCGTCCCTCTGCGCCACGCGCTGTCAGCAAATCTCTGCTGAAAGCCATCAACTCGCAGGCATTGTCAGCGACATAACAAGGACACGCAGCTGTAGCTGTTTACATTTTACCCGCCCCACCACGCCCCTCTTCCGGCACAACTTTCGCCTGTGCAGTGGCGTAGGTGGGTGGGTGAATGGGGGGGGAGGGGTGGAGGTTTGAAGACAAATGAACAAAAAAATAAAATTGAGCTAAGAAAGAAATCAAAATAGAATAAAACTTGTGCGTTTTGCATAAAGTGCGCTTATCCCCGCAGGATATGACTGGCAATGATGCCCCCAACGCCTCTCAGCTGCACACACATAACCTACAAGCTGCCCCCACCCCCTTCTTACCCTGCGGCGTCTACGCTATCTCCATGAGGAAAAAGGCACAACTGACGCTGGAGGTTGTATGCGCTGTCTAATTTCGCACAAAACTGCGCAGCTTTTGGGCACCTCCCCCATGGTTAACCAGCCCTCCCTTCCACCTACCTGCCCCGCACTTACTGCTGCGCCTCTCAAGTCGGCAATATGTCAAAAGCGCTGCTCGGCTTTTCAAGTGCACGTGCCGAAATGAAGCTGGATGTGTGTCAGGCGGCATTTCCGGTTAACCCCCTCCCCCATTCCCCCCTTTTGCTCTGCGCTGCATTGGGCCCGCTTTGTGTGCGCCTGTCGCTCGCTTTGAGTTTGGAGCTTTGATTTATGTTAACGCTCCATGCAGCGTCCCTGCCTCCTTTTACCTCTTTACCACGACCGCCCCTCCCCTAGGCAACCCTGCAATCTGAGCTAGCACAAATTGTCTGCATCTGCATAGAACAGCGTATAATGGTGCACTAAAATACGAGCTAGCCATACAAACAAAGCCAATACACAACACCACACACACATACACACAAACACACACACACACATTGAATACTGGCATTTCAGGTGTTTTGAGCTGCCATTGTTAGCCAGACATTCGGGCAGGCCAGCATCAAAAACAACAACAAATAAACAGTTAAAGTCCTTGGCACGCCGAAGTCTAAATATCCTAGATAATTAATCACAGATTCTATCGAGCACATCAAAAGCGCAAACGAATATATTTAAGCGTTATACGATAAACTTGCCTTCATTGTTTCCATTCATTCAACTAAATTTGCCATAACTGGTACAAATGTACCTATAAATTCGTACTAAATTTCAATGGTACACGGAATCTTTTGTGTTTCAAAACGGTATATTCTTTTCCCGTATTGATCTCAATCAAAATAGTTCAAATAACTTTGGTTACAAAAGGTTTTTCTAAGCTTTTCATAGTAGCTAATGGTCTATGGCAAAACTTTATATACTACATTCGCTCTTTTGAATTAAAAACGATTCGATTCAGAAAAAAGGATCGGTTCGGCATTGAGTTTGATTGAATTTTTGGGCAGCTCCTCCTTCAAAGTTTGGTTTAGGATTTCAAAAATGTACTTCAATTATGAATCTAACTTGATTCGTCACAATTTTTTCATTTATTAATTAAACAATTTAAATGAAAACATTTTCATTTCTTTATTAAACAAAGTAAATGAACTTATTTTATTCGTAATACTACTATAGACAGATCTTTAAAAGTGAACTTAAAACAGGTTGAATTTTAGGACGAAAAGGGTGAAATACATAGCCAATGAATTTTTATAAAAGATATTTTAAAATTAATATAAATGAAGATCGAATTAGAAAGAAGTAATAAAGTTTTCTTCAAAAGTTGCCCATAAATTTTGCACACTTGCGATTTCAGTTTCTTAAAATCCCCTACTGTTTACTTTTATCAGTAAATGTAACCACTTGAAAATGAATTTCAGCTGCATCGGTTGAGGGTCGTACTTTGATATATGCTCGGATACTCAGATATATAATACTACACTGAGTTACACATGGGCTGTCTAAATTGCAATGCCCCCGCTAGTGTATACAAATATACAACAACAGCAAAGACAATACCTACGGACATTTTGTCTTGCAATGCAATTGACGCCGAGGTTGACGTTGTTTCCATTGATGATGTCATATCGGCGCCATCAACTACAGCAGCTACAGCAACTAAAATAACAACAACAGTATTGGCACATTGCACTGAGGCCCATTCGTTGGACGCAGGTGGGCGCGTCCGTGGTCCAACATTAAGTACCTGTCATTTGATACAATGAACCAAATAGCGCGCGCCAAGATTATCATCTGAATGGTTATTACGGGCGCAGGAAATTGTTCAGCCCCAGCCCCTGTGTACCAGGTACTGCCTGTGTCCGTCTGATATCGATGTACGATGTGTAATAGACAATAGCAGCTCATTTAGTTGTGTCTGTGTGTGTGTGTGTGTGTGTGTGTGTGTGTGTGTGTGTGTGTGTGTGTGTGTGTGTGTGTGTGTGTGTGTCTGTGTGTGTTTATGTGTGTGTGGAAAAAACACTGTATCCAATTTCAAGCGGAATAATATTAGCAGGATTTATCTTTATTCTACTAATTGTTCTTCTTGAATTTATTTTTTCCTATTATTTTTGTTTTTATTATAATTATTATTATTTTAATGTTATTATTATTCTTTATTCTTTATTATTATTATTATTTTTATATCATAATCTTCAAAAACATTCTGTTCTTGATATCAAATTCGACTCTTTATAAGAACAAAATTCTTGAATTAAGTTTAAAATGCAAATTACAGTACAATTACAATAGTACTTCATTGCAATATTCTACTTGGGAGCCCAAGGTACAGCCTAGGGCACATCCTACGTTTCAGCAAAAGGTACAGTCTACGGTACACTTTAATCAGTCTAAAACGGTATTTTTGCTAGGGCTACTCATTCAGGGCTTTTTTTTTACTTTTAAATCTGCTTCGAAAGCTTTTGCATTTCTTGCTCGCAAAGGTTTTTAGCACCGGGCTTTTTTTGTTGGCGATTTTACTAATTGCGATTTCAACGTCAATTTTAGTTTTTTCGTCGCACGAATATGACAGAAAAACCTGTGGCTTTTTCGCCATATCACCTTATTTCTTAAACGAAAAAATCCGACAAAAAATCCCATTCAAAACCCCGGCTGAAAAGCCTGCTTAAAATCTTCTTTGCCAAATATGTTCGTAGGCAGTGCCAATTGATGCTTAGCTGGTGTTCTCATTGGTTTCCCAGTTAAAAGCGGATCAGGGCTTTCAAACAGCCCTTTAAATATGAATCATTAAAAATATATATACGAGTATACTTGTATAGAGCAAGCCACAGTTCAAGAGCTGCTCTCGATGACACACGAGTTTAAAACCTGCGTCTGACCTGACCCATTGATTGATAAAAAATTCACTTTGGTATCATTTCGTTAAGCTGATGCGTTTTTTTGATACTTTTTTATGTGCCTAGGCATTGAATTTCGAGCAACCACTTAATTGTGGAATTTTTCGATGGGGCTACGACAAACATAAAAAATACCTTGACATAAACGGTTGAGCAAAAAATTATACAGCATGTGAAATATGAATTATGAATATATGATGAGAGAATGTCAGAATGAATATTAAATTCGAATAGATCAAATTAACTAACAGGTGGGAACTGTGAGTGTTAATATCGAAAAAGGCCGACTTTGACATTGTGGCCAGTTTAAGGTTACGCACCTAATTAAATAACTTCTCTTTATTGGGATAACATTATTACATTTAAATCACATTTAAGTGTGCGCATAAGTATTAAATCAAGGCTTAACCCTGAACAGGTTAACAGGTATCCGTAGAAAATAAGTGTTCTGGTCTTTAGTTCTTAGAAACTTATAGATGTGTTCAAAAAAAGCTAAAAATCGATAGTTATAGATTTCGGGGAAACAGGGGAATTTTAAAATAGTTTTAAATTTGATTCATTCGCCTATCGCATAAAGAACTTACATTGCAAATTTGAGTTTTGGTCTTATACTATATACTCTAAAACCATAGCTGATCACTGACTGCTATCGATTTTGGGGTAAGTTATCGATATATTAAAATAAAGTTGATATTTTTTAGTTAAGCATACCAGATCTTATATATAATGCTATGTTATTTTATAGGCTCTAAAAACCTATTCTTTAAATCCATATAAATCGTTATGAAGGAAATGTGATCAGTTATCGCTATTTTGTAAAAGCAAACTTGATCTGCATGTGACATAGAAGAGCTTAAATTACAAATGCACGATTTGGCTGTTGCTGCTGATGATGAATACATATTTGCACAAAACTTATAACTTAATTAGCAAAAAGCAAATATTACGTATACGTCATTTTCAGCCTTGTTTTCAATTGGTTGATTTTGTGAAGATTTTGAAGAAGGCCAAAGGTAAATTAGATCTTCACACACATTTGCGTGGCGCACACAACAAATAAGCGCACTCTCACACACGCACACTCAGATGACTGAAGCAATAGGCAAACCGCAGACGTCAATTCGTGTGTTTGCAAGATGCAAATGCATGCAGCTATTTGGCAACGGGCTGTAAGAAGGTGGGGGGGGGGGGAGGGGTGATGGGGTCAGTGTTTCGGTCCATGGCCCGCAAGGAAATGCAATTGAACAATGCGCCAATCATTGTAAACAATTGCGACCGCGAGGCGGCCATGAAAATAAAATGAAAATCAGTTTTTGCTCGGCTCCAACTTTAAATTGAATCAAATCAATTTCGCTTCATTGAATGTTTACCATTTGCCTCTTCGCAGCGCACAGCCCAAACAGACTTCCCCTTCCGCACCGCTCGAGGTCCTTGCTGGAGCTGCTGTTGTTGTTGTTTTCACGCGTTCGTTTTTTATGGCCCGCATTCGCAGTCGAACTTGGAAGTCGCAACCCGCGCACTGCCACGCCCCATCTGCCTCGTTCCGCCCTCCACAGCGCGCCAATTGAAGGAATTGTTTTGTGGCTGGTCACGTCACGTGACATCGTGTATATCCCCCATTATTCCCCTTGGCCTACTTCCCTGGCAATTACGAGGCATGCCAATTAGAGATCAAAGCTTGTCCATTTAGACTCCACGCAAGGGGCGAACTTTGAGACTTCACATGTTAATATATATATAGTTGCCATAGCAACTTTCGGTCGAAAAATAAGTTTTTGCATTAAAAAAACCTTGTTTGTTTTTCAAGACATTATTTTGGAAAAATATATAAATTTTACATATCGTGGGGGCGGGGGTGGGAATGCCAACATTTTTTGGTTCGACCTTAACAGGAGGTCACCCAAACACATTCTGCCAAATTTGGTGACTATAGCTTTAAAATTGTGGGAGATATTGATTTTCGCGATTTGCAGGGGCAAGAGTGGGCGTGGCCGGGACAGGAAAAACACTTTTAAAGTTACGTTTTGCGCTAATTTTGGTATCCGCAAAATTGTTATTTCCCAAATAAGTAAGGAAAAAATTAAAAAAAATGTATTTTCAAAATGGAATTGAACTTAAATGCAGAATCAATCTAGAGGCCAAACCATAATGAAAACGGTAAACATTGTGAAAATCGGTTGAGTTTTGGTAAAGTTATGGGACTTTGAAATATAGCAAGTATGGATTTGGGAACTTTACTTGTTAAAATTTTTGTAAATTTTTGCATGATTTTTGACAGAAAAATCGACCCCCCAGAATCACTTTTAAAGTTGCGTTTTATACTAATTTAAGTACCCGCAATCGATTAAAAACAAAAACTCGCGATTCTGAATTTAAAAAAAAATTTTTTTCAAAATGAGTAAGGGGGGAGTAAAGGATTTTTTGGAAAAAAAAATCAAAAAAAATTTATTTTCAAAAAGGAATAAAAGTTAAATGCAGTATCAATCTAGAGGCCAAAACATAATAAAAATGGTTAACACTGTGAAAATCGGTTGAGTTTTGGCCAAGTTATGGGACCTGTGGGAGATATAGGTTTTCGCGATTCGTGCGGGCGGGGTGACTGGGGGGCGTTCTAGTGGGCATGAACGGGGGGTCTTTCACTGCGTGAACGAGTATAACTACATCTATACAGTAGCCTAGGACTGAAACCCAGACTCTCGTTATTCGCTCTAGTATAGATAGGTATAGACACGCAAGAACATTCAACTTTGTTCTTCTTCTGCTCACTTTATCTCATTTCCATCCATCTTATTTTATTTCCAAGGATAGATATATAGCGCATATATTTTAAATATCTGCAAAAATTATAATTATATTTATATAGTTTTGTTATTATAATTAATTATAATTATAAATATTACATTTTGTTCCTTTTCTCTACTGTATCTCTACACAGTATCTCTTTTTCATTCATCTCGCTGTTTTATATTTATCTCATTATTATTTTCTTTTTGATATTATAATTTCTTGAAAAATTACATTTTATTCCATTCCATCTCATATATCTTATGTATGCATATATATTAGCCAGAACGTACTGATTTATCCCACTGTCAAGTCACTCTCGCTAAAAGTGAACCGAGCGCCTTCAACTGGCAAATTTGTGAAGCAGTCTCTCCAATATTCGCTGCACTTGCATTTCGTTTAATTAACTGATATATGTACCTTTGCACAGTGCCGCAAACCGATAAAAATGAATTAAATATCACCTCCCTCTCGTTCTCGTTCTCTTTCGCTTTGCTACCTGCCACATTTTGATTCGTGACAATTATGAGACATTTCAATTAGAGTTGAGTCTTAACAGCGATCCGTTCAACTTTAACCATGGGATCAGGCATCACATGCCATCTGCCCGATAGCCCCCTGCCCATCACCCCCTCCTGCCCCTGCCGTGTGCTCTGACAGATATTCAACTGCTGCTGCCGCTGTGAAAAGTTTTTATTGAGCAACTAACTGTGAAATTAAATTGTGAATTAAAAGCTGCCACCATGGCCAAACAGCGATTACGAGCAATGGCAGTGCCAGGGCCAAAGGGGGTAATGGGGGCGGGCCAGGGGGGCGAGTGGAAAGTGCAGGGTTTCATTCGCTGGGGACATGTCGTTAATGCCGCGCTCTGCATTTGTGTCGATGGGAATGCGGCATTGGCATTGGGCTTGGGATTGAGGGGATTGGCCAATGCCAAATGGCCGACGAGCGTTTCTTTAAAGCTACCCAGTGCAACACCCCCAGCCTCCCCAGCCCCCTCCCTCCTCCGACTGCAGCTGCTGGCGCAGTTGCTAGTTATGGCTGAGACATTCAACCGCTTGGCAGCTTCTTTGGCTATTTGCAGTAAATTGAAAAAGTATTAAATCAATAAATAAAAGTTACGCACACACACAGTGTTGAAGCTGCGAAAACGTGTAACTTTTTAATACCCATTGGAGCTGGTTAGAACACGGCTCGAATGTTTTGGGCGCCGTTTTGTAACAGCCAGAAAGAAGCAACTGTTATTCGAATTAGCATACACATATATTTCTTGTCAGTTTTTTATTCAATGCTGAGCAAACTTTAGATTTCGAAAGTATTGATAACTACCCACATTTTCTTGATCACTATCCGTATTAATAAAGATCAATGTTTTTTGAGCATATTCCAGAGACCATTATGTAACATAAAATAATAAATTAGTTCTTGTTTGGTTTGGAGCAAGAGTCACATTTTGAATAAGTTCTTTAGTACTTTTTGCGAAGCGCGGATAAAGCATATTTCAGATTATTGCAAGTTTGCCCGGAATCGATAACTATCGATTTTCAGTCAAAAGGCTTTTCGAGCATATCTTAATGATTCCAAGAACTAGAGAAGCAAGTATGACGCTGTATTACATCCACCTGGAACTGGCAACAGGGTATCTGGCACTCAGGCACTGCCGACTTCACTTGCATTCGGGTGGTCTTTGACCTCCATGTGCGTGGGCATGCGGCGTGCGGGTGTGGATTATATCCTGCGCTTACGCTGCACATTTACACGGTCATGTGGCGTCCCCGCCCTCGCAGCCAGCCCCACGCCCCCACAATCAGCTCGAGCTGCACATTCGCATTGGCTGCGGCCATTTGGGGTTACACGCGGCGCGTGTTAATTACTCGGAACATTTTAAACGGCAACAGCAGCGGCAGCGACCACCAGCAGCGAAATTTGTTGTATTGATTTAAAAGCGCAGCCGAATGCAGTGCATGTGTGTGTGTGCCCAGTGTGTGTCCAGTGTCCAGCCCCTTTGTTCAGGTGCGCCCAAAGCCAGTTGGCAATCAATGCAGCAAAGGCTCAAAAATTGCGAACGCGCACAGAAAAGCAGCCAACATCAAAATCAGAACAACAAGCCAATGTCACAACAACAATAGCAACAAGTAAAGCTGCTCCAGTCTAGAGTGCTGCACTGGAAGATACCCTGTCTGAATTCTGTCCAGAGTTTGTTTAATCTATTACCCTTTAACAATTGGTTTTGGGTCAAAAGAGAGAGCAAAAAAAAAGAGAGAGAGAGATAGACAGATGTGGAATATTTAACTTTTCTGCATGATAGCTAACCGAAAAAAAATGCCGTTGGTTCACTTGACGGCTCGAACCAATATTTTAGCTTTGGGTTCAGTTCGTGTAGCGGGTTTTTCACATCAATAAACCTAGGTTTTGGATCGGCCTTGAATCGACACATTATATATATATTATTAAAGTAAATATTAAATATTTTGCTTAAAGTTCGAGCTGAGTAAAGGGTATCTTCTAGTCGCGCACGCAGCATGTTTATCGACGCTACATATACCAAGTAAATGCGTTGATGTCTCCAGCTGTTTTTTCTTCAATTTTGTTACCTTTAATAAACGATATAAAATTGCAAGAGGTGGATATATGTATATATTGTGTATATATATGTGGATCGACTCTATATAAGCGTGTATTCCTATACCCTTCTCAGCCAACTTTATGGACAACTTTATTGGGTCAACAAGCGCTGCGGCTGCTCTGTCCGGTGGTTTCTGGTGGGTCAGCTACTAATTTGATAGTGGTTGCAATAACTGCGCGTCGTAAATACGAGCTGGGCTGACAGATTGTGGTGCCGCACCGGTTTTTGTGCCATGTCAGGGATAAGACATAGATAATATCGGCGCCCAATGTGGCTGAGGATGTGCCCGTAAATCCTTAAAGTCCCACGTACTCTCGCTCAATAGTCCATCTGCAGTTTATTAAAAGCGAATGCAAATTTTTGGGGGCAATTTAATTAGCAGCAAATTCAACAATTTTCACACACACACACACAACCCGCTCGTTATTGTCACGACACAACAAAAAAAAAACTTTGGGACACTCTCTGTCTCTCTCTCTCCTCCTCACTGTGTGTTTGTGTGTGTGGACCTGTGGGTTGGCGGCTCAAAGTCAAAGGAACGTCCAACGGTTTTTATTAGAATCGTAAATAGTCTTTACGAGTTGTACGTGCCCAAAATTTGCAATAGGCCAACATTTCGCCCTCCTCTTCCACTTTTCAGACAACAACAAATTATCGACCACGCCTGTTGTTGTTGGCCAACGTTTCGTAATCATAATCACCATAATCATTATCGTAATCATTATCAAAGCAATGTTTATGTCCTCAGCTATTCTCAATATCTTTTGTTTTTTTGCTTTTCACGAGCATTTCCAAACCCTTCTAAATGCACTTGGTGAAATTTTGAAATTCGTTTGAGTGTTTTTGAATAGTTAGTTATGCGACGAATGTGTCGTTTGTGATTCAATTATTTTACTGAAATACCATTCCAAACTATGACAAAGCAATGCATGTTGTGGCCAAAAGAAGGTATTTGCGACACTATATAGTATATTTAGTTTCTCATTTCAAGCAAGGGCGGGTTTGAAGCATCAATTTAAATTTTTGTTTAAATTTAGAAATCAAATATTGAATGGTATTAAATATAGGTGTACTTTTATCCGAACGGAGTTATATATATATTTTGAAGGGGCTTGTTTTATTTTTGACTACAGCAAATTAATTCTATATATTTATTTTTAGCTTTCTTGATATGCCGATGCTCATCATTTTTGTATATAGTTTATGCCAATGCTGATTATAAACAGATATAACTTTTTGCTACACGAAAACACTTGCCTTTCAAATTAATTTTCTCTGTATTATCATGCCCTCTTTCAGCGCATTTCATGAATACAGGATATTTTTTTTATATTTTTTTATTATTTACTTTTATTGACCTCAGAGGCACTTTAATGAAAATACGCTTGAAGATATTGTACCTCTTAATTGAAAACAAACAAATAAATACAAAAAATGTGAGTGCTTTTTATGAATAATAAATTTAATATTTTCATTTAAAATTGGGTAGAATAATATGGGTTTGTGGATGGGCTGAAACCAGCTTAACAAGGCCATTATAAAGACACGGCATTGGTTCGTACTGTAAACCGAACCACAGACAATTTTGTTTGTTTTAATTTAAGTAATAGTATCTACTCAAGAGAGATTTTATAAATGTTGCATCTGTGGTCGAAATTTCCCGTTTATGTAAAGATAATGCAGGTTGAGGTTCTTTTTGCAACTGGCTCACGGCTTACAAAAAATATATTCATTTTAGGTTTTAACCGATTTCGATCTAACCTGTTCGATTCACTTTAGTTCGGTTCGAATCACTCTTCATAAAAACTCTTCTCTTCAAATAACTGGCTTTGGAGTGAAGGTGAATGCGATGTGAGTGGAAGGAGGTCCCATTCGTTAACATTTCGAATGAAGTAGCATCATATTTGTTGTGTGGTAAATTCGAAAATAAAGAACTCTGCCACAGGTCACTTTCTTGACAAGTGCCTGATGCTTTTCCTCTATTTGCAGTGAGGGTGGTGAATATTCTTGTTGTTGTAGCACACACACACACCCACACGCTCAGTCGCACACATAGACACATAAAAGTGTAAATATTTATTGCATTAAATAACGAAAACAAACAGCGTTTTGACATTTTAATTGAATAAAATCGTTTTGTGGTCTTTTAAGGATTATTTCATGGCCAACAGATGCGTGGCGCCAGCACACACATAAGTACTTAAATATATGCATATGCTATGCCTGTGTGTGTGTGTGAGTGTGCATCGTCCAGCTGTTGTCCAAATGCATCCATGGAATGAATTGAATAGCGTTTGTGTTTGCGCAGCAAGCTGAAAACAGGCGCAGACACAAACCGGCTGCCCATTTGTGAAATTTTCGGCCACACAGGTGAGTAGAACAGCTTTGTCGTGGGGAGCTGGTGGAAGGACCGTGGGGGGGGGGTGAAGGGGCACTGGTGGCTACCTACAGCTATACATACAGAGGTATATATTGTATAAATACCAGCTACAAGCATGCATCACATTATATATAAATAAATACACAGTTTGTATATAGAACAAACAGCGTCTCTAAAGTCGCATGACTTGCACATACCCTGTGATTAGATTTAAGGCAGTCATGTTCTCTGCCTGCAGTAAATAATATATTAATATATAAATATGATGCTGCTAACCAGAAATATATCTAAGCCATATTTAAATCGAAAGTATCCCTGTTATAATCATATGATGTGATTAGAAATATACTTAGATACATATATACAATTTATAAAATATATCTCTGATATGCCTATGTGTGGAATATAGCTAACATATACCGTACCTATCTCAGATTTATTCCTGAAATGCCGATACTGATGAGAAATGTATTTACCGAATTTATATTTGATTTATAGCTAATCAGAAATACAAATATATATTATAATTATAAAAAATATTGATGCTGATCGGCAATACATGTTCATGTAAAAATCATTAGTTATATAAGATATGGATATATTTTAATACTGATCAAGTTTATATATATTCTTCATATATAGAAGAAATAGTCGGAAATAGTTATTGCACCCTTTTGTTTAGGAAACATCTACCCGATATGCCAAAGCTGATCAGAAACAGATATATACTTTAATTATGAATACATGATTTATCACAGTGTTATCGCGCTCTTTTTCAGCACATTTGCTGGCTACAGGGTATAACGAATGCGCCAATGTGTACTTACCTGTGAATGTGAGTGTGAATGCGAGTTTGAATGTGAATGAGAATGTGAATGAGAATGTGAATGTGAATGCATGCCTCGGCGCCTAAACTAAACACACTCGAGCAACGGTTCAAGCTGCAGCGCTTTTGGCCACGCCCAGTGTTTGCCCCGCTCCACACGTGAAACCACTGCAATTGTGGTGCTCCGTGGTGCTCCGTGGTGCTCTGTGGTGCTTTGGTGCTCTTTGGTGCTCTGTGCTCTGTGTCCTTTGTCAGCTGATTTGCATTTAATTGCACCGATTCTCCTTTTTTATACCTACAGTTTTTATCTTTCCTTTTTTTGGGGCGTGGCGTTGCATCAAAGTAGCTTTCTGTGCTTGATAGATAAGTATATACACTCGGAGAAAAATGTGTGGGCTTTAAGGAGAACCAGGTGAATATTTCTTAATTCGATGATAAATTTCTATATTAAAAGCATTATTTTTTTAATTTTAATAATTTGGAATATGAGAATAAATGTTGTATTTTTATAATAACGTTTTACGCCTGTTTTAGGTACAGTTCTAAGCCATTCGCACGGTGAGTGTACATGTATATACTGTGTGTATGTATGTATGATATTTATATACATATACATATAGGTGTATTTTGATATGTGTGTGTGTGTGTGTGGGCTGTACCCACTGTGCAGTGTCCTTCTTCAGTGTCCACTGTTCATTGTTATTGCTTTTGTTGTTGGCGCCGCTTAAGCTGCTTTAAATTTATTGGTGTGCACAGTTAAAGCGATTTCGTTTTGTATTTTTCATTGCTGCCAAATGCAGTTAGGCTGTCCCCATGTGCCCCATGCCCTTGCAAGCGCCCCCACCCCCCACTCGTGTCTGTCGCATGCCACTGAATAGCTACAAAAAGCGGGCAATGGATAAAACTTGCCAATTATGCCATTGTATGCAATGAACTGAACTACTCCAATTGTAGCAACAACAACAACGGCAGCTGTTGTTGCATGCTACATGCTGCAGCCCCCCCCCGCCCTCTTTCCATCCCTGTTTGCCCCTACCCCCCGCCCATTAGGTGTCTGGCGCTCTTAAAGCCGCTTCGCCATTCATCGTGCCGTCCACAGCGCTAAATGTGGCATTAAATTTGTGCCACCAACAACAACAACAACGACAACACCCCCACACTCACACACACACACGCACACACACTGCGACGTTTATAACTGCTAACTGGACACTAAAAATATGGTCACAGCGCGGACTCTCGCCACAAAACATAGATAAAGAAAGTGAGAAAGAGAGAGAGAGAGAGATGTGTGTGAATTCTGATACCCTGTGCATATGGGTTGTATTAGCTGGCAAATGTTTCGAATCTAAGTATCTTAAAAAGTAAAAGACTTTTCAACCAAGACTTTTATTTTCCCTCATAAGTTCCTATGCCAGCTAAATAATATAGTGCTCCGACGACGATCATAATGTATAAATAAATATATAATTTCGAAATACCTGGCTTCGGGGCATAATCAGAGATCGATGCAAAAGTGTACTGATTGTCAGGCAGAAAGTTTTTTTTTATAAAATTTTCTGACACTTCACTATTTACAGTAAAATAATAGCAGAAAATAGTTGATTGTTGGCTGGGTGACTTTAAAACTATAACTCTTAGTCAGAGGCTCTTAAATTTTTAAATAGATCTGTTGTGGCAAGCAAGAACAAACAATATATTAGAACATATTTAAGTCTTAGATAAATGATTGCTATATAAATCAGATCAGATCAGTTGAGGCTATTTATAAAGGATCACTACTTATGTAGTCTTCTACGTAAGATTGACAATCGGTTAATATCTAAGGCAACAAAGTAAACTTTAGTTAAATTTAAATCAGCTTTAATCTAATCTAATTTTAATGTTATTCTGAACTTGTAAAGTTCTCTTGACTCCGTTTCACATTGTTAACAGTCTATTACAACATTTCCATTGTTAGGGCTACAATATTAGGGACAACGCTCGCATCGTCTAGTTTCGTTCAGTGTATGAACAAAACGAAGTTTGTGAGCATTTACAAAATTCACTTGTTAACCGGCTGACGTTTAGTCGAGCACACTTCATAGCAACTTTCCATACCCTGTAGCCATTTTAAATTGTGTAAATAAGGGCATAATAATTTTGCCTAAAACTATGTAACGGGCTAAAGAAAGCCGAGAGGAATTCATAGACTATAAGAGTTCAAGAAGAAAGGTTCTTGTGTAGCAGGTATGGTTGAGGTATGCCTTGATTTTTAGTGTTTTAAGTATATATACATGAAAGCCCTGAAGTTAGTTAGGAACAAAGCTGCGAACCAGTTTCATACTGAATTCGGTCAATCCCGTAATTTACAATTTTTTAAAATTTAAAAACTTTTCTTTTTAAAATGGTTTGGTTTGATTTCAGTAGAACGCAAAAACTAAATTGCCTGAATTTAGACGCTGTATAAATGAGAATGCGCTAAAAGATATGCTACCTTTTAATTAAAAAATAAACTATAACCAAAAAGAAGAAAACAAAATATTTGTTATATAAAATAATGTGAGGAACCAAGGATTCAACCAAAAACTGGGGTTATTTATGTGGCATTCGAGCCTAAGAGGTATTGGGTATTGGTTGGAACCGTGACCAGGGTACAGGGTATTTTCTATGCGTGCACATCTGACTGGTGCACTGCTGTTTGTTAGACCTGGTATTGTTGCTGTTTGTTATTGCTGTTGTTGCTGTTTGTTGCTGCTGCTGTTGATAGTCGCAGCGGCTGCTTGCGCACTTAGCGGTACTTTCGACTAATTTTTAATGCCGCTCATATTTTGCACAAAAGCAACAAGCAAACAACGCGAAAGAGGCGAACGCGGGCAGTTGTTGTTGCCGTTGTTGCTACTGTTGCTGTTGTTGCTGCTGTTGCTGCTGTTGTGTGTACAGGTGTGCACAAAAGTAATTGCTCAAAGTGCTGACTGTCGACTAGCTGTTAGAGCTAATGCTAGATTTGTGACGCCTACCAAATTGAAAGGCGTGTGGGCGTGTCCCTGCGACTGCCTGGACTCTGTCGATTTGCGGGCCAATTTTTTCGTGTGTGTGCGTAGACTTTTATGGTCGAGTGTTGCATGCGCTGCAGCGAAATGTTGTTGCCATTGCCTGCAGCTAGTTACTGCAGATATGTGGCAACTAGGGGGGCTAGGGGCGTGGCTGCTGTGGCGACTTATGCATACAAAGATACTTACACACATTTGTCTTTGCGCCTTCTGCTGCGGCTGCTGCAAGTGTATGTGTGTGCGTGTGTGTGTGTGCTGTGTGTGTGTTTTGTTTTCTCTTTTTTTGTTTTGTATTTTGCTGTGGCTGCGGTTGACTCGCGATATTTATTATTGTTGCTGAAATTGCTGTGTGTCCTCCACGTTTGCCGCGGCCCCTGCGCCTTATCCTTTGGCTCCTGCTGCTGCTGCTGCTGCTCATCCTTCTGCTTTTGCTGCTGTTGCTGACGCATTTAAAGCTTTTGCGGCATATAAATAAAAAAAAGACAAAGCGCAACAACGACGTCGACAAAGACAAAAAAAATGGAGCAAGCAAAGCGGAACAAGCAGCGGCGGCAGCAAAAAAACAACTAAGAAGTAGTCGATAGTGACTGACTAGGAGATACCTTATGCTCATCTTTGAGCTGTTGCAAAAAAACAAAAAAAAAGACAGAAATCAAAGAGGTATTGATTGAAATATTTAAGTGTATGTCAATTGGGAAGAGATATTCAAAAAATGTATTATTATTTAACTAAAATAATAACTTTTACACAAAATTTGCTGTCAAGTCTTGTTATTGTATGCCGAAAAAACGAGGCTGAAAACCGATTTCTATCGATTTTAAGCAAGTATAAAGCGAAAAATATAGAATAATTTATTTAGCTTAAAATAATCTATTTAGCGCTTATATGGACGAACAGCGAAACAGACTAACATAGATGTCTAGATAGACAAACCTCATTGTCTTGATGTGTAATATACAAACATATACATATATCGCTGATGTTATCTTCTGCCTGCTGTGCACCATTATCTTTCATTTGCAGGCATTTTCAACGCGTACAGGGTATAGCAAAGGATAAAGGAAAGCACAAGCCGAGGCAATGACGACGGCGACAATGGCAACAACTGTCCTCAGCCTTTACGCTTTTTGGCTTTAAGGCCAGACTTGGCAGCGTCTGATGATGCGCCCAATGCTTGATTTATTGAGGCGACACTCCCCCCTCCGCCCCCAAATCCAATCATGGCCACGCCTACTGTCCAATGAGCTGCCGAATATAAAGAAAACTTTTTGTTTTTTTGGCTTTTGAATTTATTATGTTTTTTATTTGGCTTTCTCTTTCTTTTCGCATTTTGTTTCAGTTTTTCTTAGTTGGTTTTTATCGATAGTTATTTAGGGACTTTATTATGTATGCAATTTTGGTAGCTATGTATCGTTATCGTTATCGTTATGCATAGTTTTTAAAGTTATCATACATGACATATACTATTATAATATATATCATTCCTGCACTACACACAATATTATCATTACGCAGGTCAATAACTCTCCAGATATAGTATTTTTCTTTGTAAATATTTAAAAATTGCATTATTATCTAAAATGGGACTCGATTTGGGCTCTATATTTACCGATATTTCGCAGAATTAAAAAAGATATTTTGTTAAAGTTTATGAAATTTAAGAAATTTAATTTGCTTTTAAATTGCAACTTTGATTTTGATAAGTTTTTACGACTTTGTGATCGATTATTTTAGCTGCAATTAAAATTAATATAATAAAAATAAATTAAGATACATGATATGTTTCGGTTAGTTTCTGATGATTCAATCATGTTTTTTACGGCTTTGACTGGAACTTGATTTAAATTACATATTTGAATTTAAACATTCATATTCAAGTATTGTTATTTTCTTATAAACAGCTATTTCCTTTGTTTTGCTCTGAAAACAAACTGAAATTCAAATTGTGCTTAGCTAATTTAAACATTTCACAACATAAACGTTTTTTGTTCATTTTTGTTCGATACAAATTGTTTTTATTCTGTATATCGGGTTTTATTTGTCTTTTGTAGCTACAGAACTTTATGGAATATAAACTTTGAATTTTTTTATATTACCATATTTTTTTTTTTGGCATATCTTAAAAATAGAAAAAAATTCATTTAAATTATCAGTTCACTTTAGAAAGCTTACTAAAATATCGAAGTGCTTCAAATGGCGCAATGAAATGTCGATGCTTATATATAAATAATATACCTAATATGCTTTGGGCTTACAAAGAGGATGCTTAATGATATGAGGGTTATTGACCGCCTATTTAAATGCAGCTCGTGTGTAGTTTTTCTTTGTTTCACTTTATGTTATTTTGTTCTAATATGCGCTTTGTGTTTTGTAATTTGAGTTAGACACACAGTATTTTGGGCTTAAATTAGTTATACATATAGGTATATATATATATTTGGTATAAATTATGCTATTTTACATGATGTAGTTGCAACAATTGTTTAATAAGTAGTTTTACATTTACCAACACTATAAATTTGAGTTAAGTTTGTGTTTTTGTTTTTCTTATAGGCTGCGGTTAGTATTTGTTTAGTATTTTTTTAAGGTTCGGTTTTTTTTATGGGTAACATATAACAGATATCTTGGTTTTAGCCAGCTGGGTTTCAAGCACAATTAATAATTGATGAGTTTTTTTTTTATTTTATTTATTCATTTTTTATTTTTGTTTTTTGATATGTACAGTCTGTAATTGAAGGAGCTCTGAGAGTAAGAGGGTGGGGGAAGGGGGCGGGCAGGACGGGGGACTGTTGGGTTGTTTTTAGCTTTCATTGAATGCAAATTGCAAGAGATGCGTTTTCTTTTCCTTTTTTTATCACATATTTATTCATAGGTATAATATGTAGTATTCTTTTTTTTTTGTATTAAATATTTTCTATGCTTTTTATAAAATAAGTACAAATTTTGCCTAGCGATTTGCCATTTTATTTTGTAGGTTAGTTTTAGTTTCAGTTTTTTTTTGTTTTTTCTCTTAGGTTTTGCCTTGTTTGCTTATTTTAGGATTAGCTAATAGTGTAGATACAAGATACAAGATACAATTTCACTGGCTTTAATTGACTAGACTTGTGTTCGTGTGTGTTTGTATTGAACTAACGTATGTGTGTGGGTGTTGTCTGTGTGTGTGCTTCCGTGTATTTGTGTTTGTGTTTCTGCATAATTTTCGTCTAGGGTAATTAAGATATTGTTATTTGTTGATTTTTGTTTTATTTGTTTTTTAAATTGCTCTTTATTAATTGGCCAATATATATATATATATATGCACATATATATTTATTTTTATTTTTCTGCTCTCTTTTCTTCTGTTATTTATGGACTACAGACTAGCACAAAAAAGTTTTTCCCCCACAAAAAAAAAACACACACACACACACTATTCCATATATAGATACATATGCTTAAATACGCTTTTAATTGTTCTGCTTGTTGTTTGGTTTTTGTTGTTGTTGTTTTTGCTTTCTATTATTGTTGTTGTTTTTTGTTGCCAATTTATGATTTACACATTAGATTCAAATTCGATAGATACAATAATTTAGAGTCATTCGCATAGATTGTGTGCGCTTTGCCCTAGCCCAGCATGGAGTCATGGCATATGCACGCACAAGCGAACCCCTCTGTCAGCTCCCCTGTACTCCACTCCACTCCACTCCCCGCACTCCACTTTAGTTAGCAGTTGTACCAGCTTGCTGCAGGATTAGCCAGGAGCCTGGCATTTGCTGCATAAACATAAAATAAACATGGATAAAACAAACTCAGATATAAAATTGCAGTGTTTTTGCATTTGACAAATTTGTGGCCATGATATACCCTGTAATTGCATGTCAGCCATTGGGTGTATTTGTGAAATACTTAGACGAAGTTTGGAAGAAACTTGAAAAAACAATTAGCAGACAAAACTTTTATTATCACTAAGGTTTGCCTATTTAAATGTATTACTATTTTCATTTGTAATGCAGATAACTAAG
Source organism: Drosophila robusta (assembly GCA_035043565.1). Taxonomy (NCBI): domain Eukaryota; kingdom Metazoa; phylum Arthropoda; class Insecta; order Diptera; family Drosophilidae; genus Drosophila; species Drosophila robusta. The sequence goes on along the minus strand of JAWNMW010000257.1, from coordinate 11,557,215 downwards.
CGAGCTAGTTAACGAATAGAAACATTAATTTAGTTAGTATATTTATTTCCAAGCTATGCTTAAAGGGACTCACAAAAATGTAAAGCTATTGCGGAAGAAATTTATAAAACACCTCAGAGTTACGAGATAAACCTAATATAACATTTCGGTAGACTTGGGTAATATTTAAACAAAATAAAAGATAAATGTTATGTTCGTTGAGATTCTGCGACATGCGTTTACTTAAGATTATTGGGTAATTTTAGGGTACGTTTGGCAAAAACAATTGTCTAAAATTGATCTAGGCGACAGAATCAGATCCGACAAAGTACTGAGAGCTGTATAGTATTTGAAGAGAAAGCTGCACGTACAATTGAATATTCATTTTCAGTTTTACTATGTGTTTTATACTTTGAAGAATTATTGAATGAACACAATTACATTGTAAAAGAATTGATCTTACTTTTTGCACAAAAATTTATAATTGAAGAGAAAGGAATGCTAAGTGTTCCTATTATTGTTGACTATTTTTAAAATGCAATATAATGTAAAATCTTTGGCGTATAACAATTTATTTGGCAAAAAAGGCTACAAAGTTTGTATAAATATATATATAATATATATAAATATATATAATATATATAAGTAAATATATATATATATCAATTCGTTACTAGAAATATCGTTAAGAATATTCTTAAAACAATTAATATTAGTATTAGTATTATACGCTCTTTAACGCTTCAAACTTGGCTAACGCGACGTATACTTTATTTTTGTCTGAGCTCAGTGCTTGCTGAACTTGCAGCTGGGTCACAGGGTAACAACAAGTCGCCCCGCACGTTGCAACCGCCTGGCACTGTCTGCTTATGCGTGTCTGTCCTTGTGTGTGTGTGTGGAAGAGTCTGTTAACAACAATAAAATGCTTCGTTGTCATAGCTCAGAGTGTACATCGTCAAGCAGATTGATGCTACAGCCAGCCAGGGGCAGGGGCGGGGCGCGGGCATGAAGGCAGCCGGGGCTGGAAAGGATATTCGAGTGCACTTGAATGCCTATGCGAGCACTCGACGTACCTACACTCACACACATACATGTGCATGTATATATATGTAGCTATATGAAGCTGTTACCATGACATACCGCAGCTCCACCAACTCCGGCTCCCCCTGCTCGTCCCTGCCCGTCCGGCTGCCTGGCTGCCTGGCAAGTGCAGTGCAAAGTTGCCTTTCGAGCCGCGCCCCTCGCTTTGATTTATGTGCGAGTTGAACTCGGTGCTGGGCTGTGTCCTGTGTCCTGGGCGAGTTCCGGCTTGGGCTCAAACTCAATCTGCTTGAATTGTGCGCTGGCTGTTTGCAGACGCCAAACACTCGCGACTTGTTTGCACTTATTTTTGATTCGATTTTGCGAGAACGATCGCTAAAGGACACTCGAACGTCGGACTTCGATTCGGACTACAAATACACACACTAAGCGGAATTTAGCGGCCAACTTTGGCCAAGGACTTCAACTGCACTGCGACTCGAGCTTTTAGTCAGAGTTCCATTTGGGAATTAAACGTTGGCTTGGATTAACTATATACGGTCTCAAATTTCCACCGGCACTATAATTTGGGGCTTAGCCTACTCGACTCGTGCCCCAATTACATTTGCAAAGAAATACTTTTCTTTAGGCCCTATATATATCCGAAATTTTATAATTCAGCTGATGTCTCCTATTATTCTACCCGCCAAATATTATTTATCTATCGGAGAAATAAAATTGAAATTTTCTCTTGAGCTTCATTAAAAATGGTTAAAGGATATAAAGGATCTAAAACTAGGGGAGCTGATAGTTCATACGCAAAATCAGTTTTAGCTTTAATCGAATTCCAACCCGATGTACCCCCAAGGATTTAGTTTACGCTCAATTTGAAAAAGGCAAAGGCAACTCACAGCACCATAAACAATAAACGCATCAATAAAAAAAAAGAAGGGAAGAAGCGCGTTCAATATGTTTAAAATCATATTGGAATAATCAACAAATGTAATGAGAGATATTTCGACTATTCACGAACAAATGTACATAAACACTTAGCGAGTAGACAATTAAATGGGAACTTAAAGTATTTTACATCTGTTTTTAAAAATCATATTGGAACTATTTTGCGAATATATCTTGCTAAGAAAAGGGGTGTGTAAAATAGTTTCAAAATCTCATAAATAAAAAAATAAAATAAAATAAAGGGGAATATTATAACCAGCTTTAATAACTGATTATATTTACAAAAATGCAAATTAATATTAATAAATACTGAAAAAATAAAAGGCTCGCAGCATATTGCTTACCGTTGGTAAAAGCTGAGAAAACTGCTGCATAAATATAAAAAAACTATATTGCTTTCAATGGGCTTCAATAACTATATTTAAATATGTAAATACTATATCCCGTCTGTATCAATACGCACTTGTGCTCATCGTATCGAATTAAAGCAGACAACACATTGCATCCGAATAATATTATTTAAAATTTCGACAAAAATCAATTTATAAGTGAAAGAAGGGAGGGAGGGAAAATGTCTCTTTAATATATTTAAAATCACATTGCTTTCAGGCAAAGACAGTCAAAATAACAACCGAGAAAAACAATGAGAGATGATTACACTGTTTTCTGTGCTGTGTGCGAAAAACAGATTCGAGGTGGTATTTTTATTTACGAACACATGTTAATAAACAATTACCGCGTGAACAATTGAAGAAATCGTCGTGAAAGGCATACGTTTATTAACTCTGATACAAATAATTAAGAAGTGAAACAGTGTTTTAATGCAATCAGAGATAAAGTTCATGAATTTCTCAAAGATGATGTTAAAAACATGCTAATATTAAATTTAATTTTAAACTATTTGGCGAATACATGTTAGTAAAAGAGGAGAACATTTTGTGTGAAATAGAACATTTTGTGTGAAATAGACCTAAAGTCGCATAAAATCATCAACTTTAATAATATATTAAATGACTGAATTTTAAGAACGTGACAGCGTTTGGACAGTAACAGAAATATGCCATCTGAAAATAAATATAAACAAATATCAACCAATAAAAGGTTCGCAATACATATGGAACAGAAACAAATGAAACGTATGCTTGCATAAATATAAAAAATAGGTTTTCAATGGACTTTAATAACAGCACTATAGTCCGTACTCTTGTGTCGAATTAAAGCAGGCAAAAAAGGAAAAACTGTTTTACATATAAAATAGAAAGATGATGGAAGAGTCTAAATATTTACAAGCTCTAACTGACGCAGAGATAAGTAAAATGGGGAAGAATAGATTGGCAATAAGTTATATACACAATCATTTAAAAAGAAGAAGCACATTCAAAATATAAAGCTCTTCAAGTTGATCTTGAAAGCTGAAAATCAAATGCCCAAACTGAATAAGAAACACTTCAACTATGAAGTTGAAACACAGATTTTCTAATTTCCACTTTGCTACAACTCTCTCGGACTTTGAATACCAGAGCTATTCGCACGCCGATCACTCGTTCAGAGATTAACAGCGACATTAACTGGCTGACTGACTGGCTGACTGGCTGACTGACTGACTGACTGACTGAGTGACTGACTGTGTGACAGGCGAGCACTTTAGCTGCTGTTGACTTCTTGGCCCTTCGTACCCGACTCTCAGCTCATTTGCATGTGTCACATCAGCTTTGGTGACATCACAAAACAGCACATGACAACACACACACACAGACAGACACACACGCACAGCCACGTGGCAGGTTGCGTGTGTGTGGCAAGCACCCCGAGGCAAGTAGAAGTTGCCTGCAGCTCGGCTCGAGCCCTTGGCATAGGCGATTTTTCAATTAGTTGGCTGCTGCTGCTGCCGCTGGCGGCTACAAATTTCACTGGGCTTTGGCCAAGAGCTCTAGCGATAGTGTGTGTGTGTGTGTGTCTGTGCGTGTGTGTGTTGGCAGCTGTTTTAGCCTTTAGCGCAAATCCTACATAATTAAAATACTTAAAGGCTTTAAGCGCTGCAACAAAGTTTTTCACTTTTAAATTGTTGCAAGCCCAGCCTAAGGGACACACATGTGTAGAAATGTTTTATGTGCTGCCAGAGGGGAAGGGGGCGGGGGTAGGGTGGTGATGGGGGGCGTGCGTGTGCGCGCGTGTACGCTCTGATACTCACTCACACACACTAAGCTCACTTAAGCATTTCTGCGTGCTGGCTTCCTTACGCTTGCCCCTCGTGATGGCACTGCGCACAGTGGCAACAAATCAACAGTTTTTGCTGGAAACGCAAAAACTTCAAATGGTCTTCTAATCAGTTCATCAAAAATAGTCTTGTATTTTGCATGATATTGTTTGTTGTCGATATAAATCCTATTAATAAAATCTATCCATTTAAATTATTTAATGACTTACAAGCTTGGTTTAGTAATCTTAAAAACAAGAACGTTTAATGTTCTCTGTTCTTTATTTAGTAGAAAATTGAGGTTATGCATAGAAAACTTGTTTGTTATGTTAAGTTAACGTAACGGAATTTCGAAATTGATGGTGTATAGACACTAAAGAAACGTCTTATCTTATCAACATCGGGCCACTTAGCATTAAGTTATTATTTTTGATTTTGAAGATATTCCAAATAAGCTTGAAAATGTTCCTAAAATATGTGCACAAATAACATTAGCAGCAAAGTATTATATAACATATATGTATATATGGCATTCTATAGGAAATATCGGTTATAGAATTGAGATTTTTGTGGAAATACAGTTAACTATAAATATGTAGGTAACCGTATTACAATTGTAATATTTTCACAAACCAAAAATTCGTTTGCTTTGTGCTATGAGCTGGCTGGAATTCAGTCACATAATGGGTCTTAAAGGATATTGTGACACAAGTTGTTTGATAACTCTTTTCAAAAGAAGCCCGGAGCTATAAATGTGCGCTCCACTGTGCGGCGACCTGAGGGGTCGTGACATTCTTGCGCCCCGTCGATGTCAGTTTCAATCTCAGATTTCAGTCAAGTTAAGGAGTGTGTGTGTGTGTGTAGCTTTTAAAATGTTAATGATTGGGCTTAACTGTGGGCGGGGCCCGCATATCTCATACGCCACGTTGGCCACAGCCTTTGCTTGCGGCTCGTCGATTTGGCCACGTTAATTGACACAGGCGGCCCACATAGATTTTCATAATTTTTGTTATGAGACAAATACACACACACACACACACACAGCATACGCATGTGTGTGTGAGGTCAGCTCGCCGCATATTTAATTACTTTTGTAGTTGGCCCTTGGCCCGCTCCAGGCACAGCTGCTTGGGGGCGGGGCTCAGCCCCCTTTTGACCTCGATTTAACGATTTTGCTTTGTCATTTGGCCGTTTAATTATGTGCATGGAAATTTATGTGCGACTCCTTGACTTTAAATGAAGTGTAAGGACCCAAAGTGCCCAAAGAACGCCGAAGCTGAACCCAATTCGAATGCCAAAATCCAATCCTTTGCCGCCGCCAGCTGTTTGCCTCCCCCCAACCCCCTCTACACGCCCTTGCAGTTATTTATGGGCGGCGCGCCTGATAATCCTGCGAGCCTTTGGGCAGGCTCGCAGCCTGATTAAATTTTGTATTAGCTCAATAAATTTGCAATGCCAAACGGCACAAGAAAAAGAAAAAAAAACCGGGTTGGACAAATAAAAGCGAAAAAATAAATGCGCAACGACACGCAAATGGACAACGCTTAACCCCCACAACACTCGTCCTGTCCATTGTCATATTTCAGACACAGATTCTTGCTCCTTGCCCGACCCAGCCCCCAGTCCCCTGTCCCCCGCCCCCAGCCGCCTCTAGCAGCTGCTGCGGTCGAGCTAATTGATGGCGCTGGTAATTTGCCTGACCTGCCCAGTGTTGATGAGCTAAGCAATGAGAACTGCAAACTGAGCAGCGAGGGCTCCAACTACCTGTCTCCTTTCTCTCCACATCTCCCTCTCCCCTCCCTTCATTTTGAGCTCAAGCAATTGGAGAAATTGCGCGAAGTTTCAGACTTTCCACATTCGGCTCGCAGTTTCTTCTGCTTTCATCTCTGCTTCCAATTCCTTCTTCCTCATTCGTTTCCCTCCTTTCTTGACCTTTTCAATTTGGCCGCGTTGCGATTTTCGCTTACAATTTCCATTGAGATTCACTTTTATCCGCTGATTTTATTTATAGCCATTCACTTTCTGGGTGCTCCAACTACCCTGTAATTTTTTTGAACTCACAAAAGGGCTTTTATTTCGAATTTTTAATATTTCTTGCACATCGGCAATTTCAAATTTTATTTTGTTACAGGATATCTTAAAGTCGAGCCTTCGTTCTCAAACTTTATTAGCTGGCTGTACTTGTTTTGTTGCCTGCGACTATCTTAATTAAGTTACTTAACGTAATTCACTTTCAGTTTAGGTCTTATACCCTGTAAACTGACTGTATAAATGGAATGCTATGCTTTGGGTAGCTTTTAGTTGATTGAGAACGCACAATTCTATTCCAGTTATTTAATAAACACAAGTTATAATAAATTGTAACTTGTGAAGTAATTACAACGTATTTTTACGTCGTGCACAAAGTCCAAAACAGAGAAATCATTGTTTATTTGAAGCTAGGTCTGTATTTCATGGCTGTATCATTTAGAGCACTCACGTAACAGATGTGAAATATACCCTGTAAACTTTTTGATTTAAAGGGAAAGGGACTTACGGCGTCTAAGTCAGTTGACTGTGCTCACAGTTATATAACAACATTAGATTAAATGGATCTCAGTTGTTGTAAGAATTATTTAAATAAATAAATGGCGAAAAGGGTATCTTGTACTTGTGCAGTAAATCATAAGAGCAGGGTATATTAGTCGATTATTTAGCTAACTATTAGTCATAATTAGCTGGCTGTCTTAGCGCTCATTTAAACTTTGAATATCAGCTGCTAAAACCTTTACCATGCATAACGCAAAATATGCCGTCGAATATGGTTTCAAAAAGGAATTTTCGTCGCAGCACGCTTTACAGAGTATCTAGCCAGTTCGGCATTAACAATAAACATTTGCAGGTTGTTGAATTTGGTTTTTCTCGCGACTTTTGGCTAAATTTATCACAGCTATAAAAGGGCTGACGAGCTGATGGACAGGCAGATGGCTGTCAGCGGGGGGTAGGGGGGATCAAGGGGATCAAGTTTTAATTTGACTCTAAAGGGAAAGGTCCGCAAGGGGTAGGAGGGGGGGGATGGTTCCGCCGAAGCCTCACTCGTGTTAATTACGCGACTTTTGCTGTGGTCGACCATTTGCTGATTGCGCGACGTCGCAGTCGCCGCCGTGTCGGCAGCGGCACGCACGGCTGCCACACTGTCCAGTGTGACCAGGCTGCAGTTGGCGGCGGCTTAGCGGCAACGCCTCCATGTGCAGTTAGTCACGCCAATTTTATTGCATCGCTGACACGGCTGATGGACCAAAGGGGGTGGCAGGGTTGCCACGGTTGCCACGGGTGGGGTGGCTATCAGTCGCAACAATGGCGAACAACGGTTTTCGGATTTCAAGCGGAACAATTAAGTTAACGATCTGCGGACATGAGGAGCCAAGTGACAGAAATCGTGCGCCAAAGCGCCAACCACGTGCGGGTCAAACGCGCGAACGTGTTTTAGCTAACGCACTGCCACGCCCACCACGCCTACGTGGCTGCAGGCGGCCGCATTAAAGCTTTAACTTGAGCCTCGCTCTTGGCCAAAACGCCTTCAATTAGCCAAATGTCAAACTGACTAAACGAATTGCCATATTATGGGAGGGGGAGGGGCGCCAAGCGGAGAGGGAGGGGGGTCAAAAAGTAAGCCCAGCAGCTAAACAAAAGCTGAAAAGAAAACACAGTTGGCGTCAGGCTGTGAAACATGAAATACCCTAGCATATCAGTGCATTTGCAAGCGATTACTATAGCTCAGCTACAGGGTATATGTTGGCCGAGAATGTATACTCATTACTAACATCTTTTGTTTTGGTTGATTTATTATTGACATAAATAAAATGAGCCGATGTTTTTATGTCATGAAAAATTGAACGTATATTATCTTGTTTTTCACATGCTACATAATGCTTACAAATATAATTATCAAATTATTTTTTTCTTGATCGGGTTGCATTCAGCAAACGTCAAATAAGCCATTTTTTATTGGAGACTTTTGAAATATTCATAAATCCGTTGAAATAACGATTTTGAGTATGAGTAAATAAATTTTAATTTTAATTTATTTGGGCTCTACATGAAGCTGATCATGATCAATAACAACTGATATTTATGCCAATAAGCCTCTCAATAAATTTTTTTTATATTGAAATATGTTCCATATTCCACAGGTGTATTTATGAGAGATTTCCTTTCCAAAAAGACATCCAGAAGTGCATTGACGATTTTAGTGCTGAAGGAAGTGAGTTGGGCATAGATTGAAATGATATGAACGAAATTAATGTGCATCGGGAGGAGTTTTTGGGGTTTCGAGTACTCAAATTCACTTGACACCAACTGAGGATGGATTGACTGCCTTTGAGAGAGTCTAGTTGGCCAAGAGGGGATCAATATAATGACTTCTTGATTTATATAAATCGGGTGGTAAACATTTCTACATAGATATAGGTTCGAGTCAAATATATGTAGCTTCCGGAATCAGACGAGGACTTTCGAATCGGCTGGGGGTGCAGATCCACAGCTGTTTAGGCGCTTGAGCGGAGCAAAAGTACAATAAAGAAAAAAGGAAAATAAAAGAGAAAAGTTTTAATTTCCTTCAATGATTTCTGTGAGCATTTGTTTTTCTGAGTGCTGGGGAGGATGGGGAGAAATCCAAACACAGAACACGCCCCACTCCTAAAAGCCAAAGCACTCAGTCAAGTAGCAGGCAAGTGTGTGTGTGTGTGTGTGTGTGTGGCGCAATGCTTAGCATCATAATCAAGTTAGATAAATCTAAATCCTTTGCGATAAGCGTCTAAAGAATAGACCCAGACCCCGACCCAGAGCTCTGGCATTGCCTTTCGGCTTTCGGCTTTTGGCGCAGTTCGCAGCCTAGTATACAGCTCGTTTTGGTAACCAAAAGTTTTGCCTGTGTGTGTGTGTGGGTGTGCAGGGACAACTTGGACGAATTAGAGCGGGCCCCCTCCCCTCCACCCCTCAATGACGTAGCGAGTGAATAGAATTTGTAATTTCCGTTTTCGTTTTGTATGCTAACCCATGGCAACAACAACAGGAGCGGCCCTCGCCCCCCTCTGCCGCTGCCGAGCCTGCAGCACTTTAAGTGATGCTACAGCACAATGAAACTGTTGAAGCAGCAGCAGCAGCAGCAGCAGCAGTAGCATCAGAAGTTGCCTTTAAGGCTGGCTGCAGTTCAATTGATTCGGGCCGTAGGAGCCAAAAGCCAACAGGCCAAAAAACGTTCCGGATTTGGATTTGGCTAACGGCTCGGAATATGACGATGAATGCCACTAAATTTTTTGCTGCTGTTGCTGTCTGAATGCATTTAAAGACGAACGGGAGCGAGAAGGAAAAACCATTGAAACCATTTTCCATTTGCATTTCAAGTGAAACGTAAAAATTGATGGCAAACGAAATGGGTATAGAAATGGGTGTAGGGGGCTGGTCTAGGCCATAGAGTACAGGGTATTGGGGCTGCACTTTCGTGGCACAAAGGCTCCGTGCATGTGCATGTGATCGGGGCGATAATCAGTTGGCCAAAGAAACGGCTGTCAAAGCTGATTCAAAGAGATGACGTCGAGGCTCGCCTAAAGCCCTCGACAGGTGAAAACAAGTGGGAAGGCTGCGAGTGCGAAAATCACTGAAAAATCGGCTAAAAACAGGTGGAGAAATGCGTGCTTGAATGCTGGCATAGGTGACTCTCAGCCTATAAACCCAAGCTCATTCAAGTTGGGACTCTAAGGATTCTGGGATTATTGGTTAACGAGGTAATCGTGTGTCCGGAATCATCTTGCCTCGATCGTGGCAAGAAGTTCAGGTGTAAAGTAGAAGTTAGGGAAATTTTTAAAAGGAAGTTATAAATATATAGATATATATTTAGATAGATACCATCGATTCCTTTTCCTTATCATATTCTTTGTACATTAGTAGCTAACAGCTGTTATATTTGAAGATTCAGAAATCCATAAACAAAAACCAAAAAAAAAAATATATATGGGAAATGGAATGGTCTTTTGAGGCTTGCGATGATTGAGCATTGGGAAACAGCCTTAAACTAAATGAAACTTTTATACTATAGTAATAATTGTACCTTAGAAAATAGAAAAGAGAATATAATACATAAGGAACGATATATTAGTTGTTATGCCATGGGGACTAAGGCAGAGGTTTATTCATAAAATTTCGTGTGCGGTGATTGAGAAGGGAAACTTTTGCAATCATATTTACTTAACCTTGCAGGATGCTGGCATAAGGAGCTTGCTGAATTGGGAATGGACTTGAAATGGGTATCCTATTTCCCTACATTCGGACCTCGGTGTGGCACAGAGTGCAATCAGCAGTGAAGCAGACTAAAGGAGCTTAGAGTGGAGTTTCAGAGGCCCCACATACATACGAATTTACTTACTTATTAAGCGGGAGTAGATTAAAGTGCGAACGCTGCTCGTCGCTGCTGCGCTGTTGGGTGGGGGGATGGGGGCTTAGTTGGGCCGCCGGCGTTTCCGGCGACGACGCCAGGCGACGTGACTGTGGCTGAGCAGCTGGGCGAGCCGGGCGGCCAGGAGGCGGGCGTAGCGCCATTCCACGCAGCTGGCGACGGCGATGAGGAGCATGGCATTGATGCCCAGCGCCAGCGAGGCGGCCGAGGAGCCCAGATTGCCCTTGGTCAGCTGATCGGCACAGCGGCCAATCGCATCGATGTCCAGCTCGCTCATCACCCGCCCGTTGACCTCCAGCGGCGAGATGCAGTAGTTCTTCTGCAGAAAGTCGCTCAGATTGTGGGCGCCCTCGGCGAGCGGTCCGTCGAGCAGGGTGTGTATGTGGCAGCCGCAGGGGAAGTGGTTGTTCAGCAGCTGAAGGTGATCGACGCCATCCACGATGATCGCGTTCGGATCGGGCGTCTCCAGCACATGGTTGCCGTGGAACTTCAGGTGCTTGATCGCCGCCGTATTCGTAAAGTTGAGCTCCTCGATCGAGTCGATCTTGTTGTTGAGTATCTGGAGCGTCTCCACCTGGGTGAGGCCCGTGAAGGCGTCCGCACAGATGACGCCCAGGTCGGATTCCTGCAGGGTCAGGAGCAGCACATTGGACAGGCCGCGAAAGGTGAACGGCGAGATCTCCTTGAGATCCATGTAGGCCAGCTTGAGCAGACCGACCGCATCCATGCCAAAGAAGGCGTCCTGCTCGATGCTCCGTATGCCCGAGGGCAGTATCAGGTGGCCCACATTGGTCAGGCTGGAGAAGGCCGAGCTCTCGATCCGGATCAGCGGATTGTTGCTCAGCAGGATCAGCTTGATGTTCGAGGTGCCCGCAAAGGCATTGCCCTCGATGCGCTGGATCTGGTTGTGGCTGAGCAGGATCGTCGACAGGTTCTGCAGGCCGGCGAACGCGAACTGGGCGACCATCTGCAGCGGCGTATACTGGATGGACAGCTCCCGGAGGCGGGGCAGGCCGCGGAACGCGAACTGCTTGATCCGCGTGATATTGTTGCCGTCCAGCGAGAGTTTCTTCAGCGCCCGCAGGCCGGCGAACGAGTCGGGCTTGATGATGGGAAAGTTGTTCTTGGTCAGCGCTAGATTCTCCACCGTTGCCGGCAGCTGGCGCAGCGGTATCTGCTCGAGTCCGCCCGTGTTACACAGCACCTGCAACGAGCACAGAGGGGGACGGGGGCGTGGAGGGTGGGCGTTAGTCGGAGGCAAGATAAAAAACAGTGCGCAGCGCGAAAATTGAATTTGCGGCTTTATTGCTGCAAATAAAATTAAATCGAATTTTCTTTTTCTTTATGATTTTTTCTAATGCCCTCGCAGCGGGTATTCTGCAAACCGCATGCACTGTGTAACGGATAGTAAAGGATACCTCAGGCTTTATGTGCTTTATCTGCATGTATTTTTTCTTTCAACTTGGTTTTCTTCTTAAATATAAATATATATATAAAAAAAAATAAAAATAAATATCGGAATACTCAAAAAGTAATAAACTAAAACTATCTACATAAACTAAGTACAAACGTTGTCAAAATATAGTCAAGATTAACATTATTACACTGCAGAACAAAAACTAATCTAAACATGGTTTTTTTTATAAACCCTTAATTTTTGCTTAATTTACATAAGGTACGAGAATTCATGTAATGTGTATTTTATACATCAATCAAAAATTTGTGGCGGATTATTGTAAAATCAGGCAAGGTTCATTATACTCGTTTACAAAGTGAAAAGTGTATATTGTGTAATATTTTTTCCCGCTATTCAAGCTAAAGAATGAAAAAAATAATTACAAAAATGTTGATTTGTAAACATATTAGCTCGCATATCTCCAACTCCCATAACTTTGTAAAATCTGAACCGATTTTCATGTTTGATGGCATGATTTGTCATCATGATTTGTCCTCTGTATTAATTAAAATATATGCATTTTTAAATTTATTTTTAATGATGTAAATTGCCGGGTTTTCTTTAAGTGAACCCAAAACGTACGAACATATAAGTTACAATCAGCTTACACAATATGAGCGAAATCCCTACCATATCGGACTTTTAGCTATCGATCAGGCCTAGAAACATCTCGCACATCTGCTGTCTGTCTGGTAGGGTATTTAATCTTCGGCAATCCGAAGATAAATCCGTTTTCTTGTTTTTCAGCGCGCTTCTTTTGCTGGCGCTTTGTTTTGTCGCCGCGTTTCTGTTGCTCTTTTATGTTTTTTTTTGGGGGGGGTCTTAATCAACACCACGATATTCCCGCTCCCTTGGCCTCTTTCCGTCGCTTTGTTTTGCTGCGCGTTTCTTGTCTCTGCTTTGTGCTTTAATTTTTTATAACTATTATGTGCTGATGTGTGCGTTTGTGGGGGGTGACCCCGCCCCGCCCCCTCACCTACTGGCCAGTAGATTCAACGCAACAATGTCCGTTTTAGCCACTCCAGCCCTGCCCCCTCCCTCCCACTTCCCATGCTCCACCATCTGTCCATCTGGCGTCGCGTCGCGTCTCTTGTCGCTGTCACGTTGATGTCATCGTTGTCTCTTGGCTGCTGCTTTACTGTCCCGTCACTGCATTACCCTCTATTCCGGCTCACCTCCCCGCCCTCTTCTTCCCTTCCCTTCCCTTCCCTTGCCCAAGTTTCGCAACATTTACACAATTTTCATACGCTTCACCTTTTAAATGAACGAATTAAAAGTTTCATTTCTTGCAGCTTCTTCTTCGCCTGCTCCTTATGCCCCCGCTCTGCTTCTTGCCCTGCCTCTTGCACGTCTTCTCCGTGTTTTTGTTTTCTACTTAACGGTTGTTTATGCGCTTGTTTTGTTGTTGTTTGCTTCTGCGTTTCGTTTCAGTGCGTTACGTTGCGTTTCATTCCGCCTTGTTCGATTCCATTGTGTTCCTGTATACCCTGTACACACTTAATGTGGGTGGATGTGACAAACGCAATGAAACTATGTTTATGTCGTCGTGTGGCTATATTTATTTTTATCTGTAGTTATATTTAGATATTTATGTCACGCTTGCACTTTATCTGCAAGGGCAAGGGTATTAAGGGTATTATTATATACTATGATCCTAACTATTTTCGGATTCGAACCCGTATCCTCGTTCATAAGTTGCTCTTTAAAGAGTGCTTTTCTTTCTTTGAGTGATTAAGTTTTTCTTGAAGAACTAAATTGGTGCACAAACTCCCACCCTGTATAAGCTCCGATACATTTCAGATGTGTTAAAGTGTACGTACATTTTTGCAATTTTTTTAAGGACTGGGAGAACTTAAATCGAGCTATTCTCTATGCAGACCTTTGATGACCACTTTTCCCTTTTTCTCAGAGCTCACCCGCTGAAAGTCTAACCAATTGAGCCGCTTAAACAGAGTAAAAGCACCTGCGAACAGAGTATTGCGCAATCGCTTACGCCCGACTGCAATATTCTGCCTGGGTTTGCCTTTTCGCCTTATTTTTGCTGCCTGCTTTGTTCGATTTAATGAAATTTCTTTTGCGCAATGGCAAAATCAGCGACACATTTTCTGCCTTTCACACATTTTTTACGTGTCGCTGGCGAACTTTAAATTTAATTGGCCTCCGAGCGCAGCCGAAAAGTAGGCTACACTTAAATACAGCTGCAACCTTTTCGCAGGCAGAGCTCACGTTTATTATTATTATTATGTTTGGTTGCTTTCGCATACCTCAAGCTATATATTTTTGGTTTCTTGTGTTATTTTGGGCTGTCGTCTTGTCGAGTGCTGAGTAAATCATTTCATTGTTCATAATCTGGAATAATGAAATCACTTAAGTTCCCAATTTGGTAAAAATGACGATGCCAGCAGCGTTGAGCGCTCTCGGCCCCATTGGTAATAAGGATGCGCATTAAGCGAGGCGAGGCCTACGCCTGCTGCTCCCCCATTCCCCTCCCCTCCATCTACCGCCTGCAGCTGGCCACAAAACTCTCGCGGGAGACAATTGAATACGAGGCTGGCAAACCGACACTCACAAATACACCCACACACAAAGGAGCGATGGCAATGTAACAAGTGCGCGCCACGCCCACTGCGACGCCCCTCGGCCCGTGCTGCTTACTGTGCACTCTCTGTGTGCATTTGAAACAAAAGGGAAATGACCATTTTCCTTCAGCATTTTCGATTAAATTTCTCGTGCTCATCACGGGCACAGCAAGCAGCTGTGTGTGCGTGTGTGTATGTGTGTGGCCAACAGCCTGACCGGACCAAAATCCCCTAGACGACCTCACTATAGGGCAGCTGCTGGACGCTGCTCAGCCTCAGCAGCAGCTACACTGAGCGAAAGGGTCTACAAACTGTTTGCCCATTATTTAAGGCACAATTCGCTCTGGAACCTTGTTGAATGAAGTATTAAACAAGCTGGATTCCAGCCCGAAATTCTTGAAAAAGCGAAAAATCGATCTACATCGAAAATTGTACTTAAGCTACACATATATAAAATATATAAATATATCATATATAAAACTTGTCACTGTCGTCCGTATAAATTACACAAATCGATATTGCTAAAAAAGAAAACGACAATAATTAAGACATTTTTTGTGAACGAGTATCAACGAGTATACTTGCTTATACATAATTCAAAAAACATTAAAATTATTAAATTATTCAATTAAAAAATTGAAACTTTTTTAAATATTAAATGTTTGGAAATAAACAAAATGCTTTAATTATTGAATTGTCGGTTAAGTCGCATTTTGACAACGTTTGTAATTGTTTATTAAGCGCAAAATACTATATGCTGGTATTTTTCTCTGAGTGTAGACAGTGCTTGCGTTGCTTTCTTTTGCGACCCCGATGATGAGGACGATGATGATGTTGCACAGAGCTAACAACTATGAAAACTACAAGTGGAATAGCAACAATCAGTTGTCAGAGCGCGCGTGCGAAAGAGAGGGCGACGCCGGGTGCGAGGGAGAGACATTGTTAAGCTTACTTGAGTCTGGGACAAGCAGATGCACTCGGCTGGGCATGATTTGGATGTTTCGGTTTGTTGCGAGTTCCACAGGCAGACAACAGTGAGCGCAATTATGAGCAGCAGCCAGGAATTGCACATTTCACGTTGTTGCTGACACGACAGTTTGGCGGCGTAATTGAGCTCGATTCTCTATCTCACTTGCACACTCACACACACACACACACACACACACTCCTTCCCGTTGTCCGCTGCCGGACTGCCGGACGGCCAGACTGCTCGCTACTCCCCAGGCTGCCAGTTGGCCTCTTGCCTCTTGCCTCGTGCCTCTTGCCGCGTGCCTCTTGCCTCTTGCCGCGTGCCTCTAGCCTTTGGCTTGCGTTGCGTTGCGTTTGGCCTCCGTTCGGTTGGCGCTGCTGCTGCTGGCTCTTCTTCTTCTTCCTTGGCTGCTTACTTATTTATGTTTTTTATATTGCGTTATTTCATTTGAACTTTCTTTTTATATATTCTTAAGCTTAATCATATTTATTTATGCTTCTGCTGCTGCTGCTCCAACTCCCACACTTGCTGCTGGGCGGGCCGAACTGCAAAGAGAAAGAGACGGGTGAGTGAGTGAGTGAGAGGGCAATAGGCAATAGCATAAGATAAAGAAATGGCAATTGTGCGAGTTTCATTTGCAGTGCAGCAATGCGACACTTAAAACTTATGACTTTACCATAAATACAGTTAGATATGTACAGATATATAGCCATGTATAAGCTGAGAGCCTACACTTAACACACACACACGAGAGAGAGAGAGAGAGAGAGAGCGACATACAAAATTTATGCGCAGATTAGAAGCTGCAGACAGGCGCTGGGTGGGGGAGGGGGCCCCCCAAATAGATCGACAGTTGGCATGAACCTGGCACCTGGTTTGCGGCTCAAAGCCAGTGCTCAAGCTCAGTGCTTAGCTCTTAAGCCCACTGGCCCCAAAGCCCACTCGCTCAACGGGCGGACGGGCGACCTGGGCGGGGCTGGGCGGAGGTGCAAAAAGGCAAAGGCCGCATTGGCGCTGACGTTGACGTTGGCTTTGCCTTTGAGCCTGGGCACTGGATACTGAGCTGGCTGGCGCTGGCGCTGGCTGCCAAGCACCTGGTGCTGGCTGGGCTTGGCCAAATAGCTGCTTGTTAATCTTCAATAATAAATAAGTAATGCAAGGTGGACGTCAAGTTGCAGCTGTCTGCAGCAGCAGCAGCAGCAGCAGCAACAACACGGAACAAAGCCAATGCAATATAATAACTAAAATTGCTCTAAAGAGAATTTGCGATGAGGCGTCGCTGCTGCTGCTCCTGAAGGAGCCTGTTTCAAATGTTTAAATGCACAAATCAAATATGCAAGCAGCCCAAATGACAAACAGGTAAACGAACGGGGCAAACAGCACCTGATGTCCAGCTGAGCTGAGTACTGGCCTTTTAATTGAACACGGCTAAGCAAAGTGCCAGACACGTCGCCGACAGCGGCAGAGGCAGAGGGAGCGACAGAGACAGAGACAGCGACGCCAGATGCCGTCGCAGGACGCGTGCGGGGCAGGGGCGACAAAGTGTTTGGGTCAGCAGACACAATAAATATGCACAGGCATAAATGCGTGACGTTATAATTGCAGAGCAGCAAATACGACTGCAGGCGCCAAGCGCGCAAGCGAGACAGAGCGATAGAGTACGCAGCAATGCAAGCGCAAACGGGACGAACTGAGACTGCGAGCGGGATGGCGCCAGTGTCGAGTGCCGATCTGCAGTCACGCCAGAAACAAATTGATGAGTGTGAGAGAGAGAGATAGAAAAAAGAAATTGTGACGTCACAAAATCGCTCTTAAAGTCGGCTTACCACTAAATTAGACTAGCTATCTTAATGAAACTTGGCATAGATCGGTATTATTATCTTTAGCTTAATGTGGTTTCTATACAAACTTATATTGTAAATAAAGCACCAACAACCTTAAAATCTTTCAATCGTGAATTCTTTGCTTTGTCTCACTTTAACGTTCATTTTGTTGCTCTACATGCACGTTTGTAGATTTATGCTGATCAGATATATGTATGTGTAGGTTCCTCTTTGACGTTCGCTTTTGTGGAGACTTTGTATGTGGACTTATGATACATCCGCATTTGTAGACTTGTGCACAATGTTAATTATCTTCTCGCATCAACATCTTCGCTTGTGGAGAGTGTTCCCACACTCTCTCACCTACTTATTCTGGTATGTAGACTTTCGTGTGTAGAGTTTTGCTCTGCTCTGGCTAGTGGGAGAGTTCTGATCTGCTGACCGTCTGCATTAAGCTTCCGACCTTGTGTGTACAGTGCAGGTAGCGAGATTAAATGGAATTCTATCAGTGGGTTGATGGCCATTTTTATTACAAAGCATATTGAACAAACGAATTTTGTCGTCCCGCTCACAAATAAGAGAAAGAGCGCAAGAGAGACGCAGTGTGGCATGTGGAATTCTGATCGGATGTTTGCTAAGGAGAAACAAGTGAGTGGGGGTCCGACTCACAGATACCCTGAATCCAGCTGCGGACTATCGTTACACACACTTCAACCCCCATTCATACATACATGTACAAAATCACACATACACTAGGCAAACTAAGCTTCTAAACTAAGAAAACTAGAATATTTAAATCTATATGGGAGAGGTATCCGCAATCCGAAATATTTCTGATCTGCGTCTGCTTTACGGGAACATACTGAACGCAATCTGGGTGAAGCATCTAAAGTTGAACAGTTTAGGTCTGTAGTTTTTGTAGATTTCGAGATCACTGCGTTTATACAGACGGACGGACATATTTGAATTAACTCTCAGCTCGTCCTGATCAAGAATATATATACTTCATGGGGTCGGAGATGCCGCCCTCTGCCTGTAGCATACATTTGCACAAACCATTATGCCCTTATTACCCAGTTCCGAAGGGTGCAGGGTATAAACAGCTTTAAAACGTATGCGTGTGCTTTTTGAAATGTGTGTGCGTGTGTGTGTGACGGCCATCTTTGTCGCGCAGCGTGACATTTTGGCAGCACTGGGAAAACCGTAACAGTCGCTGCGCTTCGAGGCAAGGACGGTGCACCTGGAGCTACGTAGAGCACACGAAATCAGTGTGCTGAGAATGCGACGCTCGACGCTTGTCGTACCTCACCCAATCGCATTACGTCCCGATCTGAAGGGATAAAAGCGAAATAACAAATGCCGGCACAAGCTCAAATAATGCACAGACAATTGTGTAAGCAGCTCCAGTTGCAGCCAAGGCGGACAACAAACAGAGCAACGTCGGCGCTGGCAAAAGGAATCACAAATGTGCCAACAAAAGCAGGCAACAGCTTAGTGCAGCAGCAACAGCATCAGCAGCAGCATTAGCAGCAGCAGCAAGTCGAGCTGAGTTGCTTACAGCAGCCGATATGTGCCCCGGCGAGCGGACTCCGGGCAGAACGTGCGGCCACTTGCGCAGCTAATCAATCAGTTTTATTCAACATTGTATTGAATTAGCACAGTTGGAGCTGTGCGGCAGCCTAGGCTGCAGACGTAGACACGGCAATCGGGGTTTTCTTATCGTGTGGCAACGTTGTTGCTTGCTCTGCTTACGCCGACTTTATAGCCAATTAGTGAATAGATTTAACGTCCAGACAATGCTCAACATTCGTTAAACGCAAAATGTATATCAATATCAATTCTTAGGATGAGGATATTGCAAGATTGATGATTTGTTTTTAGAAATTTCCAAATATTTATTTAGATGGGGGTCAGGGTCTGGGTCTAATGTTAATACTTATTAGTTTAAATAACAAATTTGCAGTCGAGAGAGATAGAAAATTCGTGTTTTGATCTAATTACAAATTTCAGGATGGAGTTAATGGCGTCCCACCCCAACGTCTTCGCTTGTGGAGTTCGTTCGTTCACTTTTGTGGAGCGACTTAAACTTATTTTAATTGGGAGCCTCACAAGCTGTTAATATAGTCCTTCCTTCGGTGCAGTATATTAAAAACAAATAAAATTGTTGTAACATGACGAAAAGGGTCTTCGGCTTCAAGTAAATCCAATTGTATAACAACAGCTTACACACAAGAAACTGAGTTGAAACCACTTATGAATTGTTTGACAATGAATAGCTTTAAAGAAGCTGCTTTCAGCTGCGAGTTTGTCGCTTTTGCAGTAACATGTGTTGGACTAGGACTCGCTGGTGGATAAGCATCCGATGGAAATGATATCTATGAGATATGTGAGCTCATAAGTTAATGTCCGTTTCACGAGTAAAATAAATATCGTTAAATAGATAAGCAAAGAAGCCAGCAAATAGAATTATTTTTGCCACGCAGCACAGGAGACAACCGCAAGCAGAACGAAGACCAGAACCAGAACGTTGGCCAAAACGACAAACGACCCACGACGGACAAAGGACAGAGGACACAGGACACTGGACACAGGACACAGGACGATTGGACGTTTGCGTCGTTTGTCGTTGGTCGCCGGGGCCACATTCAATTGCTGCCAACTGGCGCCTGCACTGTGCTGGGGGCCCACACACGAGCCCTGAGCTGGTGGGCAGCACCTGTCCAGAGCAGTCCGGGGAGCCCACACAGCGGCAGCAGCTGGCAAGGAGCTGGCCAAGTGCTTGACCATTGGCGCTCGCTCTGCCTTGGCCCCTGCTCCGATTCGGGGCATGAAGATAATTTAGAAAACCGCACAGAGCACACACACACACACAGACACAGGCACATGACATGGCTGCAGTTCTGGTGGCCAGCAGCCCATCAGTCAATCAGATGGCGCTGGACGGGCACGGGCGAGGACACGGGGCACGGGGCACGAGGCACGGGGCAGTTAAGGATGCGCCGCGCCAGCCTTAAATTAGAGAGCATTAGTGAGTAAGTTTTGTGGTTGCAATTGAAAAACGGTTCGCTTGGCCGCTGCTTGAGCTCTTTAAGCGGGCGGCGGCGGCAATGCGGCCGACACTTCATTAACGTGGCCCAGGGGCCATTGGCTCGGGGCCATTTTAATGATCAGCAGCTGCAGCTGCACTTGATCACAGCTGGCGCCAGGCAACTACCAACTTGCGTTTAATTGCACTTTATGGGCTAAGGGTCAGGCAGTTCACAACGTTTTGGCCGCTTGCCAGCGAGAGTGCGACTGTGTGTGTGTGTGTCCGTGTCCGTGTGTGTGTGGCTCCCTTATCTTTTCACCCAAATGCCTGTTCCTGTGTCGCTAATCAAATTATTAAAGCCTTGTTAACAACACCAGCAACAACAACGACAACAATTGTGAGCAATGACGATGTGCACTGGGATAAGAACACAACTCGGAATTCACCTGGTCAGTCGCCTATGCCATGCATTGATAACTACCGAATTTCCAGCTACTGACGACCTGTTCAATTACCTGGTCAACACGGGGGGAGGGTGGCGGTCTGACGATGCACAAGCAACAAGGCCGACAGCATGCCCTCTACCACGATTGAGAGATCTAAAGGAGATATTGTGACGTCACAATATCGGTTTTTTGCTTTGTTTAAAATTCGCGTTCGATTTTTAGTTTGTGTAGTATCCAAATATTTATTAATAAATTGCCCGAAAATTGTAGTTTGATCAAAACCTCTTTAATAAGAAGTTGAGATTTTATCCGATGTTTTCTGTGGGAGCTATATAATATAGTGTGTGCACTCATAATGTATGCCAACTTTCTTTACATTTAATTAAAAGCTAACTAAATAACAAAAATAATTTAATTATGAAGATTATCTGTACTCAGGAATTTTTCGATACGGAAATTATGGAATTCCGATAGTGTGACGTCACAGTTTTAAGAGCTCCTAATTCTTTGCATAAGCTGTGGCTCTTAAAGGTGGCACTTTAGATGAATTCAAAGAGATGCTGCTTTTAATCTCTCCAACTGCAGTCTTCCTTCTTGCAGAAGGTGAAGCAAACTCCACACTCGACATATCTGATAGCCCTACATCGACAGCAATGTGCAAAAATCCTCTCGCCACTTTAAGCAATAGATCGAAACTCTACACAGCTGCAGTTGCATATATATATATATATATATATGTGTGTGGGTGTGTGTGTGTGGGTGTGTGTGTGTTTGGTGTGTGCAAATGTCACCAATCAAATTATGAATGCCTTGTTGACAGCAAAAACCAATAGCAGGCAACTGGAACTATGAGCAATGATGATGAGCGTTGGGATAAGAGTTCTGGCCGAATTTCACCTGGTCAGTCGGCCATGCGATGTCTAGATAAAACATGAAACATGTCACCAAATATGTGTGCAAGACGACCCCCTTCAATTACCTGAAAGGGGGCTGGCTTAGCTGCAGGCAACAAATATACTTTGATAGTCTCATGAGCTTTGCTTGGGCTTTTGCTCGTATATTGGCCAAAGTTTGAACTCGTCTGCGCTCTATCAAAGTTAATATGACGCGCTCAACTTTGCACAAAGCCAAAGTCGTCGAGTTGAAGTTGAGTTGTGGGTGCTGTGGCAGCAGCCTGTTGACGGGCTCATAAAGCCAAATACATAAAACATGTGTTCAACTTTGGCCTACAGATTTACACTTGGCCCAGACGGCGGCGGAACAAGCGCTGGGCCAACGTCAAGGCTTAGAGGCTGTCTATCAGTCTCTCTCGCCCAGTCTGTCCGTCTGTCTGTCGGTCTGTCTGTCCGTCGGTCCGTCTGGCTGTCGCCCCTTCCCACCGCCTGTCCATCTGAACGTCTCGTTGTCTGGCCTTGGCTTGCCAAATTTGTGGCTGTCAACGTCAACGTAACGCCAGCTTCAACACCATTCTCGGCAACAGCTACAGGTCTATCAACAGCCCCGTCTCCAGCTCCGGCTCCGGCTCCGGCTCCATTTCCATCTCCATCGACATCATCGTTGTTCTTGTACTCGTTTCTCCTTGTCGTCGTGTCCTCATCATCAGCAATTCCCAAGTGCGTGCAGTCGCCTTTAAGCTGCCTTTTGTCTAGCTTCGCCTCAGAGCACTTACACTGTGACAAAAACTGTTTGCTTTAGCTGACCTTTAATGTTTATTGCTAAATAGCTCTTATGTATTCAAAGACGAACTTTTGGAAATAAAATAAAAACAGCCCTATAAAACCTAACAATCTAGTGGCGAAAGCATATTCCAGCCCCAAAATTCTGATATAAAATGTTATGATGAAGGATATTCAAATTAATATATGAACAATACCAAATTGTGAAAACTAAACCGCTCAACTCAATTCAAGTTTAATTGTCAGTTTTTCCACCCATTTCCCACTCAGTAGAGTCGTTTCTACCTAATCGATGAAATACATCTTAAATAAATGTATACCATACAAATTTAGTCAGATGCCATTAGGAGGCAGAAAAAAGTATACACGACAATAGAAATTTAACTGATATTTTTATTTGGTTTTTAAACGAACTTATGGCAATTGAATAAATCTTTTTAGAAACCTGTTAACTGAAAATGTAAGAAAATGTTATTCTATGTTATTCTATGAGTTCATAATAAATAACGGTTAACTAGCTCAACTAATGTTAATACCTCTTAGTAGAATTAAAAAACATTCAATGCGATAAAGATTAACTGAAAACATTTAAAAATTCGAATGAATTAAACAATTTGTAATGGCTTTAAGATTTACTACGCTTGTCTCAAATTATGCTATATTACAATATTATATAAAATGTATCTCAAATTCTTTTTTTTTTTTGAGCTAATTTTTAAAATTTGAATTTTTTGTTAACGATCAATTATGTCAGATATTTCTCGCTGTGCAGACGATGGGGTTATGTGTAGAAGCTGCTGCGTGTCGCATGTCAAGAATGAGAGAATTAAAGTGAGATGGAGAGGGGATGCGAGCGTAAGTTAAAGCCGTGTGAAGAGGGTATAACGGCACATAAAGCACGACAGCTTCTTGGCATAGCTTTGCATATGGCAGCGTGTGAAAAGCACAGAGTCAGAGAAAGGCAGGGAGAAAGGGAGAGAAAGCGAGAGAGAGAGGGAGAGAGGGAGATTCAGTGTGCGCGTGTGACGTTTCATTGGCTTTGGGGGCATTGGTTATTGTGTTTATGGGTTTTCATGCATGTCCCAAATCTGTCCGGGCCTGAATTATTGGCCAAAGTTCAAAGGGCATCACGTTGTTTGTTTGCTTGCCTTGCAAATTTTTGCCTCTCCCGGCCAGAGAACTGTAATATAAAACGGCAAGCGCATAATTCAATCATTCCCAATGGGGGCCGGGGGTGGGGGCGGTGTGGAAGCGGGGTTTGTGTGCTGCCAATAATCAATCATTCAAGCATATCATTAATTAATTCAACCATTTAGCCAACCTCAAGCACTTACGAAGGCGTTCACATTCACCGTCCCCCTCCCCCAGCCCCGACCCCAAAAAGCCAAAATCTCATAAGCTCAAACCCAAACCCCCACCCCCACCCCGAGCCCCAACCCCTGGCCACAGGCCAACCACACAGATACAAATAAGAGATAAACCCAAAAAAGCACTTTTATAGGCACACACACAAGCACACTCGGGCTAGGGGCGGGGGGCGTGGTGCTTAGGAACGAACTTGTAGTCCCGTTACTTGACTGCAAATTTATTTGGCTGGCTTCATGTCGACGCCGCGTTTTTGGCCCGACTCGACTCGACTCGACTCGGGGTCGTGTGTATTTGTAATTAACTGTTATTTAATACGATTTGCCTTGATTTCGTGGCAGTGGCAACAAGCTAAACACACGCCAGGGGGATAGTCGAAAGGGGGTGGGGGAAGTAGCTGCAGTTGTATTGCCAAGCGGTCGAGTGGCTCAGAAATTGGTGCTGCGGTTAGACCTAAAAACACACACAAAAACCAAACAACTCTCAAACGAGTGTGTGTGCGTGTGTGTGTGTGTGTGTGTGTGTGTGCTAAGTGTGTTGTTGTTGTTTCTTGGCCTCTTGTAGACAAGCAGCAAGAATGCTGCGATTTAATTTGCCAAAGTTTTCGACGCCTTCGCCAGTTTTATCGCTTGTTCTTAATACCCTGTAACCACACAAATAATATGAAAGGGTGGTTCCTGTCGTGGCAGAGGTAGGTAACGGGCAACAAAAAGCAAGTCAATATAGTTCCCATTGTTGTCAGAAATCATGAGGTATGATACATTGATGCTGCTTGATAAAAGGATGAGTATTAAGGGTACTTGATGCATAATGTACCTAAAAGTAGCCATAAAGTGTAGGATAATTCAAAATATTCCTTAACTATACGAAGTACCCTAAAAGCTTAAATGTACATTACTCAAAAATGACTTCAATTTATTCCTTTAAAGTACTATAAAAACTTAGCAGGGTTGATTTGTTAAGGTACTCATAAAGTACCATAAAAACTTAACCTGATGAACATTGGATGCTACTATCCAATAAGGTAGAAAGTAAGTATTGGTTAATTAAAGGTACTCCATAATTACCTCTCTTCTTCAATTCCTCTTTTTAGTATTTTCTCAGTGCTTCAAACACTTCCAGTACCTTACTTGTCTTACTTTATATATAAAACACCATGAGTTAATTAACATTCTAACACAGGGTATTACCAGATCGTGCACACCCTCGCGCCAAACATTCTGACTTGTCTTATTTATTTGCGAAGTTGTTGTTGTTTTGTCTGATATTGATAAATGTTGTTGTTGGGCGGAGTGGGAGGGGCCTTGTTTGCTCCTTAATGATGATACTTCTCGCTGTCAGTTCAGTCACTCACTTGGTGATTTGTCACTGATAAGTAGACAGAAACAAAAGCAACAACAGCAGCCAACAGGTGAGGGACTTGACACAGGGACAGGCAGCGCGCACAGCTGATTAGCTGATTGGGGATAAGCAGGATAACACCTGGATAACGCCCGGATAACATCTGAAAACTAAAGCTAAAGTTCGAGCAGCCAAAAGTTTGTTTGCCGCAAATAGTTTGCCAACACAAAATGCGATTTGTGGTAAATTCAAAGTTTGTGGCGCGATGGGTGCGCACAAGGCAAACGGGAAATTGAAGCAATGATCCCGATTGTATATATATATATATGTATATATGTATATATATACGCATATATGACATGTGTATATGGTATTTTAATGGGCTAAAGTATTATTAAGCTATGCAAACTGGTTCAGGAATTGCTTTAGAAATATGTGAAACATTTGCTTCGTAGTTCGAATGAAGCCCAAAAATGTATGCTATATTTATTGGGACTTGCTTTAAGGTTTGAATGCTGCTCATACATGTTTTTAAATGTATCGAATGTAGATAAGAGCTTTATTCTGAATAGAAACATACTATAAATATTGTACATTTTTAATGTTTAACTGGAGACGACTGTAGCTATTGCTTTAAATGAACAAATTGCATTTTAAGTTCTTGGACGTTTCTTAATTCTTGTTGTATTTCAAATGTTGTTTTCGTTTGAAGAAAGTTTAAATTGCTCTCAAGCTGTAGCCCTAAAATTGGAAAGCATTTGCTCTTAAAAAGCTACAAAGAATATTTTGTACGATATTTGTTATGCTTTAAGAGAGCTTCAGTGTTTTGAATATCGTAGTCTTTAAACCAGATATTTAAATTGATAATTTTATTATAAACTATAATATGTTTTTGAAAGATTTCGGAAAGATTTATAATTTATGAGTTAAGGAGTATTTCATGTCTATTTGTTATTTATTTATTTCTGTTCGACTCATTTCTTTACACTTTGTTGAAACTGAAACTTGGTTTGTGCAGTTTTAGTCAATATAAAAATTAAGTGCACATACCTGTAATAGCTAAATGTATAGCTAAAACAAAAATAAATGAAAATGTAAAAAAGTACAAATAAAATAAGAATTTAGTTCATTCAAAGTTATGCAGTTATTAAAGCTAAAATTTTCCTATGAAAACTCCTGATTTTCTTATATAAATAAATATTTGATATTTAAATTGATAGTTTGAAACTGTATCTATTACCTTAAATAATAAAATATAGTTATATTTAGAGCTTAAAATACATTGAGTGAGCCGTAAAACTGGCTAAACCTTCGCTGCCTGTACAACTAGATATTAATTTCAATTTGCAGACAAAAGTCAGATTCGAATTTTCAATATATCGACAAAAAGCCCGAAAGCGCAATTTCAAGGTGGCGCGTGCCGGGTAGCAAAGGAGAGGGGCAAAGGGGAGGGGCAAATAGGAGGGGCGATGGCGATGACGTTAACAAAAAACAAAAGGAAATGATGATGTTGTAAAGCAGGCAGAACAAGCCAAAGACGAAGATGAAGCAGCAACAACAGCAACAAGGCTATAAAAACATGTGTAACTAGACGGCTTACAAGGATCACGCACTCAGTGACACTTAATGCCACCTTCCCCCTCCCGCCTCCCCTCTCCCACCGCACTCCATGTCAACGATGCGAGCAGAGGCAGCGCAAATGTCACACACAAGAGCACAGCACAACACACACACACACACACACAGCGAGCGAGACAGACAAACGCAATTAGCTTTTAGCCATCATAACATTATGAACGGCAACTGACAGACGACTGCGACGACGACTGAGGCAGCGACTGCGACTGCGACAGCGACAGCTAACTGCTAATGATGAAGAGGAGAACAAGGACACAGGCCGGAGGGCGGAGGTGGGCTGAGTGAAATCTGCAATAGAGACGTAGATGTTAGATGAATGAAGAGCTGTAAGCCGAAGCCGAAGCCGAAGCCAGCACGCCTCAAGCCGGGGCGGCAAGGCGGCGAGGGGGCACGGTTGTGGTTACGGGTGCCCGCGCCCATTCCCGTGCCCGTGCCCGGACCCGGGCCTGTGCTTGGGCGCATTATGTTGATGTGCAGAAAGCAGAGCTCACGGCGCTGCCAACAATGCCGTTAACTTGTGTCGAGATTAAAATAAGGACACTCGGCGAGCATGGCAAAAAGGGCAGCCAGGGGTTGTTGCAGGGGGAGGGGCAGGGCAGGGGTCATGCGGCACCAACTAGCAAACAGCAATGGACGACATGGTACGTGCCACACGCGGTGTGTGTGTGTGTTGCAAGTTGTGACTCGCAATTGTGACTCGCATGAGTTGCAAGCTGCCAGCTTTGTTTATGATGTCGATTGGGATGGGAGCGGGGGAGGGGTCGCACAGCTGACTTTGTGGGTGTGCATGGGGGCTCCTACTTTTTGGCCGGGCTTCTAAAAATGACTGCGTAAATGATGATATGAGATTTGGGTAACATTTTCTGCGGTGTCATTTGGCAACGGCGGAAGCGGATATATACGATGGGGGGGGGGGGGGGGGGGCATAAGCGGGAGGCTGCAACTGTCAAGCGACGGAAACGGAAGGAAGTTATTTAACACATACCCACACACGCACACACACACACACACACACACACGGAGAGACAGACAGAGAGAGACAACTCACGAGCTGCTTGGTTAGTGCGGGACTAGGGGCCAAAGGGGGGTGGAGCGCGGCGAGGGGCTCGCAAGCGGAGATTATGTGGCACGATAATCATATTACGATTATGTCGCGTAAAATTTGCGCCACTCGCAGCGGCAGTTTAAGTGAAGTAACTCCAACTCGAACAGGCAGCCAGGAAGAGGGGGCAGGAAGTGGGGCAGGAAGTGGGGACAGACAGTAAAATATCAAATAATGTACTCCGGAGTAGCAAGGGTTAGACAAGCAAACCCAGATAGCAGGGGGCATAAGTGGCAGGGGGTGGGGGAGGGCAGCACGTTAACTTTTACCCAGCTAAACAAATTCATTAGAATGATATTTTTACATTTTTACGTGGCTAGTTAAAGTGGGGCAAGAGGGGGCTGCGTATGGGTGTGCGTGTGTGGGGGGCGAACAAGTGCTGGAAATGGCTTAATAATAATACTCATATATTTATTAGGAGAGTACGCGCTGCAGCATATGAAAACTGAATGCAAAGCGAAACTGAAACCGTCATGAAAATATAGTTTTTTAGAGCGTAGAGAAGGGGATGAAGAGGGGTCATATGCTTTATAGCTGTGATCAAGAATTAAGCATTAGAGATTAGGGGAAATAAAACAGCTATATCAATATGTCTTTAATATTATTTTATATTAAGGCTGAGGGTTTTGTACCAAACCGAACCGGTTCGAGCTAGAAATTGTAGTAGTTTAGTTGGGCATTAAGAAGCGCTGAACATTTATCTGTATCAAACAGCATTTTTTTATATATTCTTTGTTTAAATATTTATAAATAAACTTATAGATATATAAATATATATCTAGTTGTTATAGATGTCATCTTGTTATAGAAATCAATGAAAATGATATATCAAAAATGTATACAAATATATTATCAACTGCTGTTAACCTTAACTTGAGTAATATCAATTGTAATGCAATCTTGGAAGAGCTCTAATAATTTATACCTCAAGAAAAAATATAATTTTTTATTTAAAGAAAGTAAGGTCGTTCTCAAAAGTACTCTTACTTTACTTTGATTTTAATATATTGGAATATTTAAAACTTATGTAACATTTTTTCGTATCAAAAAAACTTAAATTTTCAATTGAACTCGTTTGATGTATTATGATTCATAAATCATTTATAAATGTTCAGATCCAAAATGTACGCAAAGAACAAAAATTGTACATTTTGTACTCCGAGTCGTAAGTGGTTTCATGTACCTAATACCATGTACCATACATGTATAATGTACTATGTATTATGTACCAATTCTCTTTCTCTTTAGCTAATCCTTTTTGGCTCAGTGCACAAAGTATTCGCACTTGAACAAGAGGGGGCGATGGGAGCAGAGAGGGATTGGGGGAGGGGGGGGCTGGGCTTTTTGCCTGCCTTTGAGCTCATTTTTTACGTTGTTTAATTGTTTAAATGTTATTTCATTGAATGCCGAACGCTGTGACAGACGCAGCCAGAGACAAGTGCCCGCGGCAGCAGAGGGTGGCAAGGGGGACGGTGGGCGGTGCGGGGTGTGGGTTGATTAAAGGCTGAGCCGCTGGGATGCGACAGCTATGGAATTTGGTTGAGCGGCAGAGCGAGGGAAGGGCGCAGTGCTGGGGGAATCGCTTAGCGTTAATGTTCTTCATTTATTGTCATTGTTGTTAATGTTTTTTGTGTGTGCGTGAGAAAAAAGCATTTGCATTTCCAAACCAGCATAAGCGGCTGTTGGGAGGGGCTGTCGTTGAGAAAGGAATAGAGTGGAGGGGGTAGGGGGTCTCTGCCTGGTTACATGGTTGGCGCAGAGATTTTGCTTGAATGATTTTTATTGCTCGTTTGTAGTAAATTTGGTGTGTAATTAGAGAGAGCGAGAAGGCGAGAGGGGGTTAGACAGAGAGACAGAGCTAGAGAAAGAAAAGGGTTATTATAGCCAGTGTGTGCGGGTGAAGCGGCAAGGGGGGAGGGGGGCGGGTTGCAGCCTGCAGGCTGTGGGTGCAGAAGGTTATGCGACACAATGGAAACTCAACTGCAACATTGTCCGAGTCGCAGTCAGGGAGCTGGGGCGAGGGACAGGGCTGTGGGACAGTGCGCCCGCAAAAAACCGGAAGGATTGGGACAGCATAAAGAATGCCAAAATGCCAAATGCTAAACGGGGCCCGGGCACCGCCAAAATGAAATTGTGGTGCAGCCAGAGTCGGAGCCCGGGGCAAAGTCAGCTAGGATAAGGGACAGGAGGGGCGGGGAGGGTGTTTATGGTGTGTGGCAACTGCGAGCGGTCAGCTTGCCAGGCGCCGTGGGTCACAGGCTGACCAGATGAGAATGATAAGTAGTAGACGCAGTGGCCAATGATAAGCGGCGGCAGTCTGCGAATACCCTGTAAATGAAGGAGGGCAGTAGTACCTCAGCCAAGAACTGCTCTACCAACTGCCCGAAAAGGGTGACAATTTGTCAAAATAGTTCAGGACTAACCAATTTTTGTACCTACAATTTTAGGCCCATTTCGTTCTAGAATATTTGTAAATTAATTCTAAATCATTCATTGATTTCACTGTCAGCCAAATTTTGAAAAAGAAACAACAAAATTCTTGAATATGATTCAGAAAGTGACAAACGAAAAATATGTCCCTGGTTCTGTTCACGGTTCGAACCAATATCTCGCCTCAAGCTTCGGTTCGTGAATCTGGGTTTCCTCAGCTGCGAACCCAGGGTTTCTTTGAATCTTGGTCAAGAAAATATTTATGAATAAATGATTATGAAATAGTATTCACTCTGTTTTTTGTTCGTGTTCCAGTTCGGCTCAATAGCGGTTTGCATCTGTGCTACGGAAGAACCATAACCAAAATTTTCGTACTTAAAATATGCGTATAAAGTTCAGATATATAATAATAATTTCGTAAATTGAGTACAGTATTTGTGTCTTGTATTGTTGTGGGATTAAAGGAAACCTTCTTAAACGAAGAATTTGTACCCTTACAAAGGGCTTAACAAAATTGTCAGAAATATGTGTTATGGCAATTTTACTACAGTTGCAGTTGAACTGCAGACAGAAATTAGTATTGGAATGTTTATTGCTTTAGACGCATCTAAAATGCTTAAATTTGAGTAAATTTGTATGCCCTGTAACCAAATGGTGAAAAACAGGTATGCTTATTTTGAGCTAATGTATGTAAAAAGTAGACGAATTCAGCGATTATTTCAAATATATAATGCCATTGCCACCCTTTAAATCAATAAATTAAATCAAATTTAAAATGTTTAGGCCCGAAAGCTAACAGAAAAGTAATTTGAGAAATAATTGTTCGTACTATGGGGCTAAGAGAAAAAACTGTGTGTATAATATGTATAGAGAAGCAAATTGCTTAAACTGATGTAAGGTTAAAAACTTATATTCGCATATGCGATGTATGAAAGATTGCTGATTAATCAGAGCTGGGTAATGGGCATCTCCAAAAATAGCAATTTAATGAGGTTTCACAAATTGCACAGGGTATCTCAAAGTCAAGCACCCGCCTTCGAGTTCGACTTGAACGTGTTTTATTTGTTGCATTTCGCACAGCTAAAGAAATTTACTCGTTATACCAACTGTAACTGCCTGCTGTGTGTGTGCGAGTGTGCGTGCGTGTGTGTGTATGTGTGTGTGTGTGTGTGTGTGTAAAGGGATTGCAAGGCAAGAGCTCGTCTCGGCTGGTGAGCAAAGCGGGAGACTTTGGGGCTCCCGTCGTGGAGGCAGTTGCAGCTGGACTTGGCCTGTGGTCTTTGGGTCGTGGTAGCTGCCAATTGCCCTGTTTTGGCCAACTTCGTCGACGCCTCTTTAAGGCGTGCTGCGAATGCAGTTGCCATAAAATTTAATTCGTCCAGGGCAATGGGGAAATGGGCAAATGCCAACTACGTGACGCGCCCGCTCGGAGGAGAGTGACATAGGATACATAGGCAAACAATTCGAATAGTTGTCGGATTCGTAGGGCGAGCTCCGATTCCGAGACTAGATGAAACACAGACCCAGAGCATAGCAGAGATGGCTTTGGACAACGTCAAGCAGCCGCCGGTGCTGGAGGAGATCCGGGCGCAGAGCAGCAGCAACGACCCGAGCAGCGATAGCGATGGCAGCGAGGAGGGTATGCTGAACCGCAAATACCCTAAGCACAGCCTGCCACTAACTCTACGACCCACAGCTTTCAGCGATTCGGACGCATGCTGCCGCGTTGTTGTGCAGCACCTGGAGTATCAATATAGTCCGCTCAACGGTGACTCCGAAATGGACGACGATGTGGACAATTCGAGCGACGAGTCCGTGGCCCTGCTCGCCCACGAGATGCTCTGCTGCGAGCACGACTCGGACACGGAGACGGACAGCGAGGATGAGGACAGGACGGCCATCGGGCACAGCTATGCGCTGCTCATGTGCAGCGAGGATGACGAGGAGGAGCTGGAGCAGGAGCAGCAACAGCAGCTCCTGGATTTCAAGCATCCGCCACTGATCGCAGCTAGCGAAAATGAGCCCTGGGTGCTCCACGCCGGACACTCGGCCACCAAGGTCTACGAGATGGAGCCAAAGCAATTGCAGGATTAGCAATCGAACCGATTCACAGACACTATCAATCAAGGAAACAACTTATAAGAGTTATAGTTATATTATATAGTTTTATTATCTAGTCCATTACTTTCGAGGGACTTTTGACTTGAAGTTCAGCCCGACAACCTGCAGCTCAGTAATTTCTGTCCAAATAAGTTTAAAATAAAGGAATATATTTGAAAATATATATTTGAAATATTTCTTTTTGAATTTTAAAAAATATCAAAATAATCCAGGTGCACACGAAATATGCATGAGACTTCATGTTTTTAAAAGAAAAATATTAAAATTAATTAAAAAGATAACAATATATATAATATAATCCCAAGAAAATATCAAAGATTTTTTTATTTTTTAAATTCATAGGAGAATTTATTTCAATCAAGAAAAAGTTAGTCCCATAACTGGTTAAATTATTTGCCATGAATAAGAAATTAACAATTAATAATTTTTACGATGCAAATTGACAGCAAAATAGATGAGCACAGGAAGATGGCGTTTTCTGCTAGTTTCGGCAACCGCAGTCAATCAAAAATAAATTTGTAATATTTATAAACATTGAAACATAAATATTTTCAAAAATTTTGACAAAATATTTTGTGATTTTGTGACAAAATATAAATAAATAAACCCCTCAGAATTTAGATATTAAAAATCATTTAAATTTTCGAAAATTGAAGAAAAATAAATTTTAAAAAATAAAAAATAATAAATTTGAAATGAAAAGTAAAGAAGAGGTCACATCATGATTAAAATATCATCAAATATGAAAATCGCTTTAGTTTTGATCAAGTTTGAAGATTAATCGACAGCAAAAAAGTTCCCTCAAGCGACCCATTTGTATCCGAGTTAATATTTCCAATAGCTGAGCTCAAATAAATAGAAATAAATAACTCGCATTTGCAATTGAAACTGAACTGAAAATCGTTTTATGGTCTAGAAGGCAACAGACATGACCAACTTGCCGGGGATACTCGAAGGGTACTCGAGCTGAGCTGCATTGAGTTGAGCTCGAGTAGTTCTGAGTGGGGCAAAGAGTTGGCAGCGCTCCGATTGCCACTTGAACGTGGTTTCAGACAACCGCCGCTCCGGCCGCACTTCACTCACCTGTGCGCACATTGGACACTGGCAACTGGTTGCAGTGGTTGCACTGGTTGCACCTCGTTGCACCACTCCGGCTGTCATTTACACAGTGGTGCCCAAGATAAAATTTACCATTTTACACTTTCATTATTATTAAAGCAATTTTTTTTCGACACATATATGAATTATTTTCAATTGGTTTTTGTTGCTCCTCGCTGCTGTTAATTACTACAAAAAAAAAGTGTAAAAATGAGTAATTACATTTGAATTTGCACTTGTTGTTTTTGGCCTTTAATTTTGTGTTGCTTATAATTGTTATTGCTTATGTGTTGGCTTTCAAATTGGCCCGGCAACCGCGTCAAAGCGCACCGCAAAACTAGCTAAACGCCGAACCGACGGCAACCGCAAAAATTCGTGCCGCACTGCAATTGCAATTGTTGCCGCAGTTGTGGCCAAGAGCAGCAACAGCAGCAGCAGCAGCAGCCGCCGCCGGCTGACAAAGTGGCCAATCAGCTGGCAAAAATCACTCACTGCACTAGCACAAAGCACACACACAAACTCACACACGCACAAACACACACGTGACACAACAAAAAAAAAGTGAGAATAAAGCGTTTGGCGCAACAGCAACACAAAAAACGCAGCAACAGCAACAACTGTTTGCGGCAAAACTGTGTGAATCCCCGCAAAGTAAGCAGCTAACAATTAGCTAAAGCTGCAGCTAGAGAACGTGGCTAACCTGAGCTGGCCAGTGAAAATGCTCGTCGGCGTTGTTGGTGTTGGTGTGCGTTTTGTGTGTTGTTTGCTTCTATTTATTTATTTTGCTGCTTTGCTTCTTTTGCTCGAGAGACAGCCCGCACGTGTTTCTTTTGCGATTGCGTTTGGCATCCGCATCCGGTACCCGGTACTGATGTCAACAAGCTACCACACGCAACTAATTCAAAAAATCCAAGCGAACGGATTACGCTGCGTTGCGGCTGTTGTCGCTGCTCGCATTGCTGCTGCCTGCTGCCTTAATACGCCAGCCGAGGCTGTTTTGTCGTGTCGCTGGCCGTCGTCGGTTCGGGCGGCCGTCGTGTGGCCGTCGCTTCGTTTGCCGTCGCGCGTTTTCGGCGCACGACACGACACGAGGCTGTTTTCGGGCGCTGCCAACGATGCCTGCTGGAATGTCCCGAATGGCACGAGCGCGATCTCGGCTTCGGCTCAGTCGTTCCTCGTATGCGACAGCAGCAGCACGTGGAAGCGGCTGGTAGCGAGCTATGCGTGTGTATGTCTGTGTGTGTGATTTGCCCTGTGTATTAATGTGTTGTGCGTATTATTTAAAAAGCAGCTTAACCTGCTTTTTTGACCTTTTCCCTTGGCCGACTCACAGATTTGTCCATTTCGCATATCGATGTTGCAGCCAATCCTCTTGGCAGCGCTTGTGCGACTGTGTGTGTGTTGATAAATGAGTTTTTATTTTGATTTTATTCACTGTTTACCTTGGCATTTCAGCATATGGTTCAAGCAACTTTTATTTAGCCGAATTTTTTTCCCTTCGTGGTTGTTTTTTTTTTTGCCCACTCTGAGAAATTTTTTTTTATTTTTTAACATTTTTTAACAAAACTGTGTATTTTTAATGCCAAATTTTCTAAATATATTTTCCGGCCTTAAGGGAACGTTTAAGGTGTATCTTAAGAATGTTAATTCTTTTAATACGTATTTTGCACTTAATTGAACGATTCACACTTCATTTATGATTACTCAAGAGCAAAATCCTTCAGAAATTTTAGGCACAAACGTACAAATTCTAAGCCGCTTTTACTTTAATTAAGATAAACAGGCACGCACACACACATGTGTGTTAATTCCCCAAATGCTATTTAATTTTTAGACAATGAGGAAAACTAACATTTCGAAACGATATTTCCAAGAGCTTAGAGCTTAAGAACATTTCGCACCGGATGCGAGCACCCAAATGTGGGACAATATTCAAATGACAAGCTAGAAGGCTTTTAATTACATCCTCTCGCGTGACATAGCAATCAGCAATTGACATTTAAGCCCAGAGCCTCCCCAAACTATTTGAACTTTCAATCAATTTCAACTTTTGCCCTATTCTAATTCACCAATTTGGCAACTGTTGTACAGCTCAAAGCTAGTTTTGGACACCTTTCAATTGCAGTTAACGAGCTTTATTTGAGTTTCAACTAGAAAAATAACATATTATTTTTGTGTTGACGCAGATTACATATACTTCAAGATTTGTAAAACACTCTTTCGATTAATCGCCTTAGTTTGTCACACCCAAAAATGTTTTCGATCAACAACTTGCAAACTCGAAAAGTTTTTAAAACTGACGAGTTTGGTGTCAACAATGGTAATTTACACTCGTCTGTTGATACTACTGATCAAAAATATATATGCTCTCCGAGTAGTTTACAATAGTTCAAAGGTATAACAATAAAGAACTTATCACAACAGTCGTTCCCAGAATTCAAACTGCCGACACTGTTAATTATTATTGTTAATTTGGTAAAATATAGATTTTTGTAGTATGTGGGAGTGGCCGAAATTTATCGGATCGCTCTTTAGAAGAGGGCATCTGAACACTGTCTGAAAAATTTGGTGATGAACTTTAAAATTGTGGGACATATGGATTTTCAGTTGCAGTTTCGTATCCAAAAACAATTTTGCGCGATCTTTAGAGGAAGTGATCAGTAATCTGTCTGAAACATCGAGTTTTAAAACTAAAGGAGATATATCGACTTGCCACGCCCCGCAAGCCTGTGTAGTTTTTGTTAAGATTAGCTAAACTTGGATTGAATTAGGTTTAATTACGTAAGGTGAGGTTAGGTAAGAATTTTGTAGTTAATTCTCAAACAAAATCAGTCAAAAATTAAGTCAATTTAAATTAAGGATTTAAGTAGATGATATGCATAAAAATTGAAAGGGGTTTATTGCAAGTCGTATTATTAAACACAGAATGAATCGGTCCGATAATACCCCTTTAATTAATCTGCTCTGAGAGCTGATAGCGCTCCAATGGTGCCTCAAGACTGGCTACACCCGACTGGCCCAGTTTCCAGTTACATTCTAATCCCATTTGCCAGCAATTACAAACTGCAGCGAAGCACCTGACTGCAAGGATATCAGTTTTTATTTGGTTTACATTGGCAGCCGCTGGCCAAGCTAAAAGATCATTTGATGGCGTTTGGCTTTACGGACAGTGCCCCGGGTTCTGGGCGGTGGCCATGGCCCTGGCCCCATAATTCGCTCAACATCCGATATGACCGCAAAACGGCAAATTGGTCAAGTCGGTTGCCCTTGCCACACGTAGCTAGAGGAAACCAAAAGCCCCAATCGGCTTGGCACGCACCGCTTCCCTTCAACCTGTTCCACACGGCCAGCCCTGCATTCAGCTCGTGACGACCTAGTCCAAGTTCAACTGCGATTCCCACTCCCGACTACATCGATGTGTCGATGCTGATGCAAATGGCAGGAAATGCGTGATAACGACCAGCGACACACACAGACACACACACACACACACAGAGGCGCTCAGTATTGCAAATTTGAATGCAGCTGGCAGTAGATTCACATGGAGCAGAGGCAGCTTCTGCTCCATCTCCATCTCCTGCTCCTGCTCCTGCTCCGGCTGCTGCTGCTGATGGCTGATGGCCCTGGCTGATGTTGTGAAAGTGTCGACACCAGTTTGGGCCAGGCCAAAACACATGGCAGCATGGCAAATGGCACATGGCAGCCATGGCAGACCAGCAGCTGCCCCATGCCGCATGCCACATGCCGCATGGCCCATGCTCGATTCTGGATTCGTTTCGTTTGGCGTCGCGTTTGAATGTGAATGTGAAGGAGCAAGCATAAAGAACCGCAAAATCATGAAATTGAAATGCAATAATGAAGGCTTCATGGTCGATCGCTCAAATACACACACACACACACACACACATGCACACACACACACACGCACACTTGCAGACAGACAGTTGAAAGCAACGGCATCCATGCCAGCTAGTCGAGCAACCAGCAGCAGCACCAATGTGCAATCGACACGCCACCATGGCATAAATGCACACTTTTTGTGACAAAAATAAATAGCTGCGAGATTTTCAAGTTCATTTGTGAAATGAACATTTTCCGTTTCTGGTTTTAAACCAGCCTGCAAATTATTAAAAAGCAATCTATTCAACTATTTCACAGCTGTTAACTTTACAGCCATTCACATGCTGCTGTTAGCTAACAGCTCTATTGGCTGTCAGCTACATTAAGTTAACATTTCTGTTATATACTTCAACAATTAACAGACTGTCATCTTTGCATAGTAAAATAATTTAAAAAAAGATATAGTTTTTTGATATAGTTTTAATATTATTTGTGTATGTTTTCTTTTTGGGAGGCGAGCTCAGATATTTTACCGTTATGGGCTTTTTATATGTTATTAAAAAAATATTCCTGATATTTGAAATAAGTTGACAAATGATCCAAAGAAAAAAATTTTTTTGGATATGCTGCCAAGTTTTAATGAGAAATGAGAAGTTTACAATTTGCCCATAGTGCAAGGACGGTCTGCATATGTGTGTGTGTGTGTGTGCGACGACACCACAAAGTTGCCATATTTAAAGCATAAAAGCAACATTTCCGTTTGTCGCATGCCAACGCCGGCAGCTGAAGGAATGGACGATGGGAGATAGAGGGGAGGGGGAGCCAAAAACTGGGGAAACTAAGCAGAGGCCGAGGCCTACACCAGCATGTGAGTGTGTGTGTGTGTGTGTGTGTGTGTGTGCGTGCGCGTTGCAGTCATGTACAACATGCAACAAACGTGAGAAACTAAAATGAGTGCAATTTGTATGCCACGTTTAAGGCCAAAGGGGGCAGGGGGCAGACGGGGCGTAGGGGGGAGGTTGAAGGGTTGCGGCTGAGGTAGACGATGATGCTGTGCGAAAGGTTGCGCCTGTAGGGGGCGTGGCTTGCTGTAGCCTAAGCCCGCAGCGCCAAATTGAAGAAGGGAGGGGCGTGGGTTGGGGCGGCGTGTGGGGCAGAGGAGGGGAAGTGAGAATTGCGGCGGGTCTACTCATCGTCAGGCAATGCGCATCTTGCACTCTTTTTGACCAGCAAATTCATTTTTGCATCAATTGTCGCATAAATTATACAGATTAACACACACAGACAGGCAGCACACACACACACACACACACTCGCACATATTATTAAATTAAATTCGAAGCAATGCCACAAAGAAAATAATAATAAAAACAAACAAAAAGTGAATGCAAAAATAAAGAAACAAGCTGAAGAAAACTGAGGCCCACAGGGTGCACAAGGTTAGGCGGTCTGTGGGGAGAGGGGGGGGGGGAGGGGGTCAGCTGCAACCCCTTGCGGCTGTTGCCTGTTCGTGTGTTTCGGTAATTGTTTAAAGTAACTACTGCAAATTGAAACGACCAAAAGAACAAGCAGACAGAAAGCCGAGACAGACTCGGAATTGCAAATGGAGTTGCAGTGGAAGATGGGTGGGAGGGGAGGGGGAGAGGAAGCGGGAAAGGGAGGTAGGGGAGAGGCAGAAGTATAGGGAGCGGATGAGGCTGAGAGAGTAACAGTCAGCGTGGAAAGAGTACGGGGACATTATTTTACACCATAAGAAGCACACAAGAGAGCTCGAGGCGGGAGTGCCCGACTAAAGGATACCCTGCACCCAGTTGCGTGCTGGCGTATTTTGTATTGCAACATCCTCTTACGCACATAGTGCAATCTTGCAACGGTTTCATCTGGCTACAAAGTGCTCTTTAAATTTGTTTATTTAATTTCAGAAAGCTATCCGAAAAGTAATATTAGAGTGATCATTTGGTGTCTCTAATTCTCATAGTCGCCGCGATATTCTCAAGGAACCGGCGCTTCAAAGCAATATTGATCGATTTAAAGGAAACGAAAATGGATCATAAAGTATATACAATCGACTTGAGCTGGGCATGGCATATCTGAATAGCCCTAGACAAGTTTATATTGACTTGGCTATTGATGCTGAGAGATCGGAGATCTCTCCATCAGCTTGTTATAAGGTTATAACAGCAAAATACAAATGCATCTTAAATCCCTGTATTCCTTAAGGAAGAGAGAGTGTCTTCCAGGCCACTCGGTCCGATATCTGCTTGTTTTGGTACGCACCAAACGGGGGCGAAGTGGAGACTATTTTGAAGCTGCCACAGCTAGCTATAATTTTGGGGCATTGTTTCATTAGCTGGGGTGGGGGTGCATGGTGGGAGCTGCAACTGCAGTGGCTGCCTTGCCGTTGCATGTTTCGCTCTTGAAATTAAAGACGCACCAAAGACAATCGCGTGCAATAATCCTGGCGGCAGTAAGGAGGGCCCCGAGGGAGACAACAATGCCTTTGCCAAAGGGCTCTTGGGGAGTTGTGGGGGGAGAATGTGGAAGGGGGAGGGGGTGCGTGTGCCACGTGTGTGCGGATCGTGCTCAAGTTTTGGGGGCGGTACGTTAATGGCAACTGCCTGACGTCCTCGCTGACGTACACAAAACCGAAATCTAATTTAGTTTGTCAAGAGACAGGAGCGCGCGCATCAGCAGCTGCCAGGTGGGGCATGTGGCAGGTGGGAGGTGGCACGCAGCCGATGCCTTTGTGGCGCCCGAGCAGGGACATGTTGCAGATGCGGCTGCGGCTCGTCTGTCTGTCACGATGATACTTAAAGCTGCCGGCGCTGTGGCAGCCACAGCTTTTGGGTGCCATAATTAAGGTGGCGCCTCCGACAGCAACCCCCCCTCCACCCGCTTCCCCCCCCCAGTGGCGCCCACAGACCTACCAATTATAGCTGCAGCTGCAAATGGCTTCTTTTATGCACGGCAACTGCTCGGCAGCCTCGGCTTAGCCTCGGGCCAGTTCAATTGGCAAGTGAAGTCGCCAGACTCGAGACACCCGACTCCCGACTCCCGACTCCAGGCTTCCGACTCCCGACCCAGGCAGCTGTAGATTACGCTGTCGCCTGCCTGCGAC
The DNA here is from genome assembly GCA_035043565.1 of Drosophila robusta. Classification (NCBI taxonomy): domain Eukaryota; kingdom Metazoa; phylum Arthropoda; class Insecta; order Diptera; family Drosophilidae; genus Drosophila; species Drosophila robusta. The sequence goes on along the minus strand of JAWNMW010000257.1, from coordinate 11,516,595 downwards.
TATCAAAATGGCTGACACCAGCAGCAGCAGGCAGCCAAAATCTAAAATTGCCAGCGAAATGTGAGTTTGAAGTACGTGTTGGGGGTGGGGCTCGGCTAAGGGGTTACCTCGGCTCAAGGGGGTAACGGTCTCCGAGTGTTGCAAAAATATACTAAATATAAATGCACATAAAAATTCAATTTCTCTAAAGTGTAGCTAAGCATGTAATTGAATTTGTAATGGCGAATATCGTTGAAATCGTCTACAATTCAGCCAGGCCGCCCCCATCTCGAACACCAGCCTGCCCCGCCCCCATTTCCATCTTCATTTCGTTCCATTCTGTCGCGAGTTTACGTCTCCATTGAGTGACTGACTGACGGACAGACTGTCGCATAGATCCACGAATCCAGCATATATGCATATATGTGCACGTGTGTGCGAAGTGTGTGTGTGTGGTATGTCTGCCTGCCAGTTGACTCCAATTTCAATTCCACATCCACTTCCGTTTCCCGACTCCTGCCCAAAACTGGTATTTTTCTTCCATGTCTTAACGTCTACCAAAACCAAACACAGCCAGCGGCTGAATTGTGCTTTTAATAAGAGCAGCTCCGTACAGCGCAGCTGCCCCTCGTCGGCGTCGGTTTAGTCAATTTGAACTCTTTGCTTTCAGGCCGCATTTACATATAAATATGTCTTTTTAATATTAAATATCATTCAAATTGTCAACGTCAACTGCAAAGCGCCGCAATTTGCACTCAATTAGAGTGCACACAAACCACTCGCATCACTTGGCAACTCTGGCCATTAAACATCTCTCTTTCGCACTTCACATTAACATTTAAATAGTTTATTTAAGACGGCAGGATTATTCTTTAGGAGAACGTTTTGTGCATTTTCATTATTTAATTAATGTTTTGTTTCATTTAAAAAAACTTTTAATTTAATTTAATTTTTATATTAAGCACACTTGTCGCTCTAACAAATTAATTAGTACAACAAAAATTCAACAATTTTCTATCCATTTTTATATAATAATCGAAATAATTATATTAAAATTATACCATATGTATTTTGTGCATACATACATATATATATATACCTTTATTTAAAATTTAAAAAAATCAATTTTGGTTTCTTATTTTAATATAATACTTAATATTTTATACATATCGTGTTTGCCATTATTCTTACGTTAACGTTTATTTACCGTGAACTCTAAAAGATTTAGAGTAGTCGTAGTAGATTAGTCAACAAATTCAATATAATTTAAGTTTTAAAAAATAAAATAGAAAACTACGACGGAAATATTTGAATGAAATATACCCAATGTTACATAACATTTTGAGCATGACTTAAAGTTGTTTAGTTCAACAGCTGCATGTTCTGCAATAACAGAGCTAACATAACATAACATGGTCCTAACATAACATAGGAAAGTAGCATGCATGTATTGCTGAGAGCAGCCAACAGAAAATGAAAAGCGGCGATCGCCAATTCCTTGGAGAGATGAAATGCCAATTAAAAGAGCTGTCGATTGGAGAGAGCGAGACATGAAATTCAGCTGCCAAAGGAAGCATAAATGAAGTCAGCTCACGAGAGGGACAAATAGTAGACACATTCATATAATAAAAAAATAACAGTAGATCCTTAATATAAGAAATATAGTAAGCATTAAACTGAAATTTGTATTTATATAAATATAATATTTTGTGCAATGCAAAACACATTGTATCTAAAAAAAATGCTTTGAAAAAATCTAATTGTTGTTAAAATAATAATGGAACTTTGCAAATTCTACACTTTATACGAAAACGAAATCTTTGGAATCGTTAGAAGATAATAAATAAAATTGGACTCCATTCGCAAGTGCATTAAAAATCAATTTAAATAAATTATAGATATTTGAGTAAATTATAAAAAATTCAGTTATACGAACTTCTAGTTTATTTTTAAATTAGTTTTAGTTATCGAGTCTCTACTGTGACTGCCACTGCAATTTGTTATTGAATGCAGCGGCCGCTGTGGGGTTTCGGCTTGCCGCGCAGCCTGCCGCGTAATTGTTTCGCAGTTCATTTCAAAGCTGGCGCCGCGAAGTATGCAACAAAAGACGAGATTGCAACAGAACCCCTGTGGTTGTTGCTGTGTAAATTTGCTATTGTAGCGCCGTCAAAGGACCTCATAACAGCGTGTGTGTGCGTGTCAACATTCCGGGCATTAACCGACCGCATTGCAGTTTAAGGAGACGAAACTAATTTCTGATCTGGCTGCCAGATTTTTCGCCATTTCGGGCGACGCCATGTGCAATAAACGTTGCACAACGGCTGCCGCAATGAGACAGTCAGTCAGTCAATCAATCAGTCAATCAGTGCCAATGACAGCGGCTGCTCAATCAATTAGTAACTGGCCTCAGCGCACAGCACATTGTCATTATCGCTTGTCGCCAGTTGACGCGACGTGGGGAACACGTTCCAGCCAAGATTAAGGCAGCAACAGGAAGCAGCAACAGCAGCAGGAGCAGCAGCAAGGACACTCGACTGTCCGCCGTCCGCTTGACTTGCTTGGCATGTAAATTGCAACAGGCAACGAGCAGAGGAAACAATTATGTTGAGCCAATGAAGCAAACTGCGATGCGACAGATACAGTTACTGCTACAGTGGCTGCCACTGCTGCCACAGCCACTGCTACAGCAACTACAATAACAGACGCTTGCAACGCGTGACACGACCATGACACGTTCAGCCGGCAGCAGACAGCAGGCAACGGGCAGCCAGCACAGTGGAGCAAGTGCGAATAATAATGAGCGAAACTTACTGTAACTACTAGCTGTTAAGCTTAATGTTACGTTCATGTTAATGCAATATTTGTATAATATTATTATATGTTATGTTCATGTTGTGTTCAAGATATGATCCAGTTACGTTCATGTTTTAAACAAGCTGGCAACCTGCTCATGTTTATATTTATATATGTATGTATATAAAAATACACAATGTTCTCTTCTCTCTATATCATTGGCTTAATATTCCAGACTCTTTTAACAGCTGTAAAAGTAAGCGAAGAACTTTACTTAACAGCTGTTATCTTCTCTCTTTGCTAACAAAACAGTCAGTTATCAATATATTCCTAACACAATATTTCTTGCCCCATTGTGCACTGATGGGGCTGGCTGCCAAAAGGGGTGTGGCAATAGCATTGTGGGCGTTCTGGCCGAGCACTTTACAAAATAAATAAAATGAAAATTTGCTGCTTCCGGCCTTTATGCAGCGTCACACGACTCAACGTTGGCCTGTTCCCTCTCCGCGTGTGTGTGTGTGTGTGTGTGTATTCCTATCCGTGTCCATATCCGTATCCGTATCCGTGGCCATGTCCGTGTGTGCCTCTCTCCCTCTCCCTCCCGCCCGCTCTCTCTTGCTCTATGCTGCCCGCCTGACTTCTTGCTTTCTTTTCAACATAATTTTAAATGGGACGCAACGAGACGTAAAGTGAGAAAGCTGCAGCGACGCCAACTAACTGTTAACGGCTCGTGGCATGGCAAATGCGTGCGTGCGGCTAGGGTAACCCCCCCCCCACTCTCTCCCCCCTACCTCCTCCCCTGGCTGCCTACCTCACTTGCCCGTCTGCATTGACGGCATCGGCAGTCTTCTATTTCCTTCCTCCTGCCTCCTTTCCGTCGTGTGTGCGTGCAAATGCAAATGATGCTATCTGTGCCTGCCCCAAAACTGCCTGTGCCCCCCCCTCCCTCCCCTTTTCTTAGCTGGCTCCCCCTGTAGACTGCTTGGCATGCCACAGCCGTATGGGGCGCAAAAAAACTTTTCATTGCCGTTAAGAAATTGATCAAGTGAAAAGGTGAAAATTGATTTTGCGACATGTGTCGTGAGCCCTGCACCCCTGCCACGCCCCCTGTCTTGTACATGTGTCTCAATTGTTTATCAGACGGCACAGGAGAACAAAGAGAAAAGAATGTGAAAGAGGAATGCAAAACAAAAAGCAAGTACGCACTTTTTTCAAACACCTTTTGCTGACTTTAAGCGTCTTTTTTGGCTTTCACCTGGCGGGAGGGGGCGGGGGCAACTCACTGACTGAATGACTGAGTGACTGGCATATGGCTCGTCATTCGATTACGTTAATCAAATGATGCACAAGCACAAACACGCGACCCCCCCCCCCTTCCCCTCTCGCCACTCCGTGTCCCCAGCCAAAATCTCAGACCACCGCCATTCCCTTGACATTCCAGCGTATCCCTAATGCTAAGCACTGTGGCTTCCGTTGCTCTTGTGTTGATTTTTGTTTAAGAGCACAACAAAAGCGACGCACACACGCCCACACACACATAGCCCACATACACAAAACCCAACGGCAGCGCAGTTGAGAAATTCTGTTGGCGCAAGCTGAGAAATGCCTCAGCGAAACTTATCCCTAAACGCGCAAGAAGCAAAAAATAAATAAAACGAGGAAAAAAAGTTGTCAACGTTTAATTTCTCAATTGCGAACTGTTTAAGGCCAGCAGCTATAAAACGTTGCCTGATCAGATTATAATATTAACTAACCTTGGAAATCATTCATGATACGTCGTAACAGCTTATTGCATAAGTGACTTAATTTCGTGGAATAAAAACTTCCACTTGGAGCTGAAACCTGCCAAAAAAAAACTACATCAAGTGATGTACTTGGAAATCCTTTCATTCTTCGTTCTGAAAGCATCTCTTATCATCCTTTAGAAAACTTTGAACACTGCTGACATGCTTTTATGCTACAAAAATATCTACATTCATTTGCAAATGAAACTTATCAAAGGATTCAAGTATACTTTCTGCTAATTCCTCTCATTAACAGGAACTTCCTTATTTTTTTCTGGAGCAATACTTTTTTCTTAAGAGCACACTTTTTTGTCATTAGAGAAACTCTTTAAATAAGAAGAAGTATTTTTTATACAAAATATAAGAGATATTCGCGTGTTTAAACTAAATTATTGTAGCTTATTTATGAAATAATATTTCTAAAGAAAACTTTAATCCCTGAGCAATTTTTTCATCCTAATAAAATTCGTTCCTTATAGCGAAATAACTTCTTTAAAGTTAAATTCTTTCTTTCTAGAGAAATTTTTTAATTCTTGAAACGTGTTTTAATCCTATAAAATCGTTTGCTTTTAAAAAATCTTGTTTACTTATTTTTAGGGAAAATCTGTTGTTGTTGAAAAATCCTTTCTCTCTCAAAAATCTTTTATTCCCTGAGAAATATATTCTTCGTGGTGAAATTCCTTCAGTGGGTGAGATTCTTTTCTTTTAGAGAAATCCTTTCTGTTTATAGAAATTCTATTTAAAAAAAAAATGTTTTTTCCACAAAATTATATTTCCTAATCATTTGAAAAGCCTTTCCTCCCAGAAATTCATGCAAATCCGTTGTTCTTTTGCTATTCTTAAAGTACTACAGACTCAGGCTCCCAAGGAATCCTCTATATTTTCAATATTTAAAAACACTTTAGCTCAAATCTATCGTTGCTGGTCAATCGCTCTAAGCTAATCTTTGGAAAAACTCCTTCAGTGCGTAACACATTTCGTAACAAAGCAGAAACCTTATGGCAACATTTTTGCCTTTGCCAGGAAATATTATATTTTCCTTCACTGGCGTTTTGTTTAGGCTTTCCAAAAACGAATTTACAATTCATTGAAAGAGGCTACAAATTTGTATAGCAGACATTTATTGAGCATAGAGTGCAAACACGTTTCGTTAACCAGCCCATTGTATTTCAAACTTTGATATAAATTTCAATTTATGTATACCCTGTATACTGGGAAAAATTCAAAGAAAATGTGTTATTGAGTTGTGGCAGTGTATGTAACAGGTATATATGTATATATCAAGCAAACAAATATTTCGTTTACATTTCGAACCAGTTTGTAAACGTAATTTACACTCCGGTTTTGGTTTCAATCAAAGTTCTTAGCAAGTGAAAGCTGCTTTGATGTTGCTTCTTATTTCTTTTTCTTCTCATTATTTCTCTAGGCTCGAACAAATACTAAAGAACGGATTACAGGGTATCCGTTACTCTCGCAGAGCCGAAGCTCAACACTTGACTGCTCACATGACCAGCCGCTGGGCACAAAAATTGCATTTGCCAGCTGCTGGCGGGGGGCTCGAGAAAGGAGCTTTGCTTGATGGCGAGACCAGCCAACAGATTGCATAAGAATGCAGTCCAGCAACAGATCCACAGGGTGTCCACAAGCTGAGCAATATTGGGGGGGGGGAGTCGAAGAGGGGGGCCATCAATTGCAATGCACTTGAACTGGGCACTCGAATAAACGAAGCAGCTTTAAAATGTAAAGTTGAGAAAGCAGCTTCAGTTGTTGTTCATTGTTGTTGTTGTAGTTATTGTTGTTGTTGTTATTATTATTGTTGTTGTTGTTGTTGTTGCTATTATTGTTGCTGTTGTTCTTAGTGCCGCAAATTGCAGGGCCAAAACTTTATCGTGTAATCATTTTAAGTTCACTTTCTTATTATTTTTGCAACTGCAGCAGCAACAAAAACAATAAGGAAGAGCGAGCTAGAGAGAGGGGAAGAGAGAGAGAGAGAGCGGACAAAAGAGAGAGGGAGAGATTGGAAGCAAAGCCGAAGCCAAATTGCAATAGTTTCAGTTGCCTATGTCATTTCCAAAATGCTTAGTGCCCGGTTTCGACTTGATTCTTGCTTTTATACCCTGTAGGCATAAAAAGAGTTGAAAAACATTTAAAAAATTGGGGTATGCCGAATATGTGAGCAAAGGCAAAAGAAATATAATTACAGCACTATGAAATATAATAGAAAATACAAATATAAGCACGCACCCCAATATGATATGTGGAAGGGGTCCTAACACATTCTAAATGAAAATTCCTTCTCTATAGCCATCCTTTCATTCTGAAGAAATCCTTTAAATCTTGGGAAATGTTTTGATGTTCATTTTTTTTGACGTTAATTAAAAAAGTCGAACATACATACAATGCATGCTGAAGCAAGGATTCAAACCGATTTATAATATAATAATGACAATATAATGTTCTATTTATTTCTTTTTACTTATAATATTTTTATTTTATGATTTGCGACGGAAGGAAAAGTCTTTCCAATTGGAATATATATGTATTTGAATATATGTATATAAATAAAAGATCGAACAGGTGATCAACTATTCGATCCGAAATGAAAGCCTCACTTGTTAGCCAACTACAGGGTATTTGCTAGTTAAGCACACGCTGGCCTTTAGCTTTCTGATTTGCTGTTGTAGTTGTTGCTATTGCTGTGGTGTGTTTACTGTCGGTAATTGTTGTGGCTCTTGTTGCAGCTGTTGCTGTTGCTTTTGTTGTTGTTGCTGTTGCAGCTACTTTGAAGTTTTGTATACAACTTTTATGACACTTTGTCTTATTGTTGTTTTCTACTTTGCGGCGAACGTGTCATATTCAGTTATGTATTTATTCCAATTCCAGGAGTTACTCCCCCTCACCCCCTCTCCCCCTTCGTGGGCAGGACTCTTGTCTTTCTCTGGATCTGGGCCACTTCTTGAGCTCTGCTTTTGAGCATCCGCTTTCAGATTTGCCAGCTAAGCTCTGTGCATCCGCATTGCCTCTCTATCCTCAATGCCATGCTGAGCCCCCCTCCTCATTGCCGCCGCTTTTGTTGGTGTTTGGTTTCGGCTGGGGCAACTTGCAAGCCACCAGCAACTTGCAACTTGCAACTGGCAACTGTCAGAAAAACGCTTTGAGCACGAATCAAAAAAACTTCTGCTCAGTTCAGTCGAGTGATAGATGGAACTGCTTGAAGTAACCTAGATGCAAGCTATATAGATGCATAGATACATATATATCTGATATTGCAAATGAAAGATAAATATGAGAACAACATCTACTCAAAGTCGACAAAGCTCTGTTATGAATATTGTTCAATTTATGATAGATCTACGCATACAGTGGCCAAAATGCTCTAACATGAATAAACTCCTTTATTAACAAAACTATATTTAACTATTAAGGGCAATTGCATTTCATAGTAGCGGAGCCCCGAAAATTATTGCCTACTTTCAGGCGCTGTTGAAAAATCTCGAAATTCAAACATTATGCAAACGCCTGCTAAAAAATATCTATATATTATCTCGAGAAAGTTTTAAAACCGATCAAACACAGAAATAATGAAAGAGTAAATTTTTCATCGTGTGCCACTAAAGAAAAAAAATTCACATATGTTAAATGTATTTATATATGTATCGAAAAATAAATATATTATGGCAGCTTGGAGCTGCAGCTACAGAGTAGCTTCTGCTTGGCAGGCATGCTCGACTATAGCACCTCTCACTTGTTTTCGCTTGCCTTGTTATATAAATAGTTGGCTACAATGCGAATTTTTTTGAGCTCTTGCTATTCACACAGGGTATCTGAGCCACATTAACCCCCGCAAGTGCGCGTGCGACAGTTGATTACTCATACGACAAGTTGTGCCGTTTAAGGCACTTATCGCACGGCTTCCATGACCCGCAGCTGATCTGTGGGTCAGAAGTGTATTTGAGGGGGAGAGGCAGAGGCAGAGGTGCTGGCTGCTGCTTCTTAACTCTGCGATAAGGTTACCCAAAGTCGCCCCAGCGCTGACGTCGCAGTCGCTGCCAGCGTCGCCGTCGCCGCCGCCGTCGTTGTAAGTGCTCGAAAGTCAATTTTGAATTTAAAATACACCACGTAACGCAATATGTTGATCTTTTGAATACGAATGCGAAATCCACGACTCTACGACTCGACTGTTATGTTGCGTGGGTGGTGTTGGGAGGTGGTCCGGGGTTGGGGTTAGGGGGTTAGTGAATTTGGGCGCACTGGCAGCGGCTGAATGTGAAATGTGTACGCAAAATGGCAGCACAAGCAGAAATACAAACAGATAGAACAGAAATCGAGTGTGAGTGCAGCAGCGCGACTAGATAGATACCCTGTAAACAGCTCACACTCCACACATGTAATATATAGAAGAATTATAACCCCTTTTTTCTCCACTCAACACTCCATACTAGTAAAGTTAATTTTTAAGAAACTTTAGTATGCTTATCAAAAATCAAGGCAATACCTCGTCAATTTCCTAACAATTTTGGGCAAAATGAAGTATGCGAAAAGTTGTTTGCTTTTCTTGTAATTTTTATGTAAATTTGCGTGCTGTCTTTTGAGCATTAAGAAATCGATTAAAGCTTTTTGTGTTCCATTAAACTCAAACAATATATTTTACAGAATTAATTTACAGATTGCTTAATTTTAATTTATAAATCGATTGGAAAGCTCCAAATAAAACCTTTTTAGACATCTAACATTCCCATTCCTATTATTTTTATGGCGTCTCGAATAAAAGGCATGTTTACGTCCTTATGAATTGTTCATATACCAAGGAGAACTTTCATTACAAATATTTATATATCTTAAGATCTCCGAGATATGCCGAATAAAAATAATGCTGAACATCGATGGAAAGCTTTTGATAACTGCCAATAAGCTTGATTAGCAAGTGCTAAAGAAACCCCATATTGCACAAATTTATCTCTAGTTCTTAACTTTTAAAGTCGGACGAATAGATTCTGGAACGAAGGGATTGTAAATCGGTAGACCTACCCTGTTATCGATAAACTTATAAGTATACTTTTTGGAATAAGAATGCAGCCTTTTTCCTTTTTCATTTTTCAATAAGTGCAGGGTATAAGCAGAGGTAGATAGGGAGGAGTTGTACAGGCTGAGCTAGACACACACAAACACACACACCCACAACAAATTTAAATAAACTTTACTAATAAAATGTCGTTTACAAGTGGCAAGTGTCGACGGCGACGGTGACAGGTTCCGAACCTGCGATTGAGACAGAGGCTGAGATGAAGACTGAGGCTGAGAACTGATGCTGTGGCAGAGACTTTGACTGACTGTCAGACTGGCACACGAACGGCTTATGTATTAGAAGGGTGTATAGGGGGCTATGTGAATGTGTGTGTGTATGTATGTGTGTGTGGCTGGGCTTAGGTTGAAAGCCAGCGACGTTGTTGTCGACGCATGAGTTGATGCCGATGCCAACAACGTATTAATTTTGTGTATCAAAATAAACTTATTCTTCCTGGCGTTGCCCCACAAAAAGGCAGAGAGACAAACACCGGAGAGGGGCGGGGCGGCAGGCCATGCCAGAGTTACAGCTCAGTTTACAGTAAGAACGAGAAGCCGAGAGTGTGAGCGAGAGAAAGAGAGGGACAGAGAGAGCGCGCGCTCTGGCATGTATAAATATCTACATCACGTTCCGAGCTGGGGAATGCCAATGTAAATATTTTCAAACTTTGATGAAATAATCAAGGTAAACAGTAAATGTCGTTGTCGTTGTTCTCGTTGTTGTTGTTGTTGCTATTGTCGCACTCCTTGTCGTTGTCAATGTGCTCGCTGCCTTTGCCTGCGCTCCGGTCGCAGCCAGAGTTGGGCTCGTGTCTCGTGCCTCCTATCGGCACGAAGTGCGCGTGTTGATAAATTAAATATCGTGCCTGTTCGTCTGGAGCTAGACTTAACATGGAAATGTAAGAAATATTGTTTAAAAATTTAGATAAGTGAGTATAAAAAACAGATTATTCAAATTTAAATTTTCATTGTAATTTAAAAATATATGTATTATTAAGATAAAATTTTAAAATTTACAAATAGTATAGAATTTTTTAGTATGTGTAGTAAAGTTTAGTTAAACACTATTTACAATTATAGAAAAATATTTTAAGAAAAATAACAAAGATAAAAGGGAATATGGCAAGAAAATAATGAAAAGTTTGTACACTTGCCAGCATAAAGCAGATTATAATATTATACCAACCCAATACGTTGTGGGGCTTTTGTTTTGGTAAAATCCAATAAGAAAGCTGATTTTAAATAAATTAAATCGTGCCGTGTTCAAAAATTAGTTCGGGCATCTCTAGGCGCAACCTCAATTTCCAGTACCGGCCCAAAAATTTTGCTGCGACTTGCGACTGCAGCTCAAGTCGAACGTGTGTGTGAGTGTGTGTGTGTGTGTTTGGATACAGTTGCAATTACAGTTGCAGTTACAGCTATAGTTACAGCTAGCAGTTGCCGGCCAATGTTTTTGTAGCCTGTTTGTTTGTGCGACCAACTGTCCGTCCGTCCTTCTATCCGTCCGTCCGTTTCTTTGTCCTGCCCGGCAACTACTCCTCCTGCTCCTGGCTGACTGCCTGCCGCTCCTTCCGTCTGTTTGCTTGGGCACACATACATAAATGTTTAACTGCAGCCGGAGCTTTACAAAACCAGCAGTGATAGAGAGCTGCAGGCGGAGAGTATGAGAGCTCAGCCGATCCTTTGCGTGATCCTTCGAGTTAGAAAAACTTTAACTTTATTATCTACAACTGGTCTTTAGCTAAAATTTAAAAATCTTAACTTGCGTGAAATGAAAACTACTGTCAATTTCCGCTGTTAAATAACAGCCAAAATAAGAACTTAAGAACAAAATACATTTAAAAATTTAACAGCAACTTGCAATTTAAATTGCAGAAATTTAAATTTAAATATAGCATTCTTATTTAAAGAAAATATTGTATGTTTTAACAAAAATTTTAATTTTATAAATTTAAAATTTAGCTTTCCATACACTTGCCTGAGATTCGAATCCGGATCCTCGTTGTACAGTTGCCTAAATACTCAGACAACTCATCTACCGAGGACTTCAGCTGAACATAGATGAATATTAATCTGAAACAATAAATCGAATTGAATTGACAGTTTATTTAAATAATGTTAACATTTCGTGTGTAATTAAATAAATCGGTGAACTTTAAGTGTTGCATGTCCCTCTCATTTACGGGCCCAGCCAACAATTGCATGCAAAGTGTGACCAGACGGAGGGACAGACGGAGGGACGGAGGTGCGGGCAGACGGTCAACGTTCAGCGAACAGAGCCTGTGCCAGGATTTCGCATGGGGTTAATATCATCAATCACTGTGGGACTTTATGGCGGACTATGGCACAGATTTGGCGCAGCCAACTGCTGCTCAAGGGAGGGGGCGGGGCCTCGAGATGGGGATAATGATGTGCACCCCTTTGGGGCAGCTGCTGCTGCTGAGTTCTGGCTGTTTAGTCAGGCATAAGATCGTCAAGGCTGCCAGCGATAACCTTTAAATTGCTGCCCACACACACACACCCACACTCACACACACACACATGTCAAATGCTGTTCAAACATATAAATGCCAGTCAGTGGCAACACCAACAACAACAACAGCAATAAGGTTAAAAAATAGAGCAGAGAGCAGAGCAAATGGGCCAAAATGGCAGGCCAAGTCGCACAGGTGCCACAGGATGCCGGGGCGATTGTCACTTTGCCGCCTGCCGCACAGTGTGTATGTGTATGTGTGTGTGTGTGGGTGCTCTCTAAACGCTGCTCAATGCACACACACACACACACGCAAGTGCACTGAGATAAACCACCATAAATCTGTTGCCATCATTTTAAAGCGATTACTACAAATGGATGTGCACACGAGGCGACGGAGCTGCGGGAGAAGGTGGGGGGAGTTTGCAGCCCAAAGGGGAGGGGGAATGGGCACAAGGGGGCGCGGGTGCATTGCAGCAACGGTGACGATGACAACGGTATAAAGAAGAAAAAAAAACAAGCTCGAACACGGAAAGCAGCTGCAAGCGGCTAGCGCAATACTCTATCACGGCTAAAAAAACAGCTCAAAATTCGACTAACAAAAAATCTGAACAAAAAACAGTTAGATAAAATATTTGCGGCACCTGAAAAACAGCTGAAAACAAAAAAAAGCAGCTAAATAAAACAGGCGAAAAACAATTTGAAAATAATTATTTCAATATCAAATGAAGACTCTAAAACTGTTGCACCATGCAGTGACTTTCAAACTGTGCTCTCTTAAACATATGGATTTGTGAATAATTTTTGGATGTGTGAGGTGGGCGTGGCTAGATCGTTAGCGGAGTCTAGCACTAATACCGTCAAAATTGTTAAACTTGACATTACCGTTCCATTATGAGTTTAAGCCGGATTCAGACTTAATTTAAGAATAGTAAAGAATGAAGTGTGCTAAATATTTGACGTACAATACGTTATGGATTTTTTACTACTCTTACATATATTTAAGCCGGCATAATACACTCAAGCCAATATACTCTATTTATTTTTATTTTTTTGCAGTTTGTGAACAGAGTATAAAAAGAAAGGCAGAAAGGAAATGCTAACGGTAAGTATATAAAAACCGTGTGAAAACAGAAGCCAGCAAACGTATGAATAGCAAACCAACAGCCAACACCCAAACACGCACACACACACTCACACTCACACACACAGAAACACACATTGACACCCAAGTCTAACCATGAATATGTGACGCCAGCTCCGATTTCGACTGCGACTGCGACTGCTGCTCCTTGTCCGTGCACTTGGCCAGTTTGCGAGCTGCCAGCAGGGGCTTGGGGCCAGGGGCAGCGACGGGGACGGGGACGGGGGCTAACAAGAGCGCAAAACTGCACTCCACAACAGAAATAGCAAAACACACACACAAACAAAATACATGCATGAAAAAAATAAAAGACAGACAGACAAGCAAAATAGTAGAACAAAAAAAACAACACACATTTGCACACATACTAGCACATATAAAATTCGCGAGTAAATTGCTTTGGCGAGCTACACGCGCCAAAAATGTGAGGCATGCCGATTGCGGCGCTGCGCAAACAGGGTGTTTAGGCTAAAAATTAAGTGTAACCAGGTTTCAGCGACAGAAATGCAGCAACACAGAAATATATACAGTGGGCACTCGATAAAAAGATTCTCGCTCTGAGAGCCGCCTCGTAATTAGAGTCCAAAAATAAAAACTTTAGCTTTAACCTTAACATTAACATTTACTTAGCCCTCAACCTTGATGTCAACTTAAACTTTAACTTTACACTTAAACTTAACATAAGCTTTTATTTTATCTTCTACATTTGCTTAACTTTAACTTTCACTTTTAATCTACTTTTGCTTATAGTTTTAACCAACAACTTTAACATAGACTTAAAATTAAACTTGTACTTTGAATTAAATTTTACAGTAGCTTATATATATTAACTTTTAGCTTAACTTAACCACTTACTTTAACATTAACATTAACATTAAGTATATAAATGACATCAACCTAAATTATAACTTTATATTTAACTTTAACATTATTTTAATTTGTAATTTTTCTAAAACATTAACTTTTTAACTTTGCTTAAACTTTTATATAACCATTAGCTTTCACTTTGTCATCAACTAAAACTTGTACTTTGCCTTAAACTATAACGCCACCTTTTATTTAATAATTTAAATTTTATTCATATTTTCAATAATTTAATTTTCATTTAAAATAGCTTAGCTACCACCACTTAATACTTGTAAACTTTAGCTGTTAACTTGACAGGAATGTAATGGGAGACAGCAGTGACCAGGCCTCTGTTAAGTGGCTCTCATGACTGTTATGTTAACCGCAATCAAACGCAATCGAATACTGATAATTACAAAACTATTAATGTGCGGTTTAAGCGTTGAATGGTTGATTGGTGAGCAGACACCCTGTATGCCGCACAAACAAGCATATATATATATGTATATATATATCTGTAATATATATATATATATATATATATATATATTTATATATATATATAAACGATGCAGGCGCTGCCTGAGGTGCTTGGTTTGCAGGGTTGTTCGGTTGTTGGGCTGTTAGTAGTACACACATATGTGGTGTCAATTGATGTGTGACGCCTGTGCGCAAATGAAATTTAATGAGCCAATTTAAAGTTGCGCCATATTTACAAACTGTATCGGAATTGCAATTAATTGTCAGTGCGACTGAGACGGAAACGGAGCGGGAGAGTAAGAGGGAGAGGGAGAAGGAGACAAAAGCTAACCCGCACAGGAGACAGACAAATGTTAGCTGGCAGCCAGGCCATATTAACGAAGTTATCCGACAGATCTTTAATGGAACGCATTCCAAGGGATTCAATCGAATGTATATCTGTATATATGTATATATATATAGAGAGAGTGAGAGAGATGCATGTGTATCCATCTAGTTGAGCGGCAGCTCAAAGGATTACCAGCGAAATGTGACGCTCATTTCGCAACTCGTTTATCTGAGCGCATTCCAAATTTGCTTCAAATGAATGCCCTCGCATTCAAATGGATGACGAATGTTGCCCAGAGTGAAAATCAACAGCAGCAACAACAGCAACAGCAACGTCAGCAACAGCAACAGCAACAGCAACGACAGCGACAACGACAACAGCAAATGTAGATGCAACATAATAAAAGGAAGAAAACACACAACATGGTCGCTACGAAACGGGAATACACTAGTTACGTATACACTAGTAGGTATATATAAACATATATAATAGTAAATCCCATTGAAGGTCCGATTTCACTCAAAAAAAACAAATTATGCTAATTAAACGTTTACGAATGCGCTTTAATGAGGAATTAAAAGGCTTTTTACCATACTGAGAGCTAAAACTCGAACTTTGAAGAATTAAGCTTAAAAATATTAAAGCTCTTAAGCAAGAGAGAATAAAAGCTGGCAGCTACAAGTAAAACATTCAAGAATAAGACATCAAAAGCAAAGTCAAAACACTAAAAGTTTTAAGTGGAAAATACGAATCGAGAATAAATGAACTGTGGGCACACTTGAAATGAGCTGCAAATCGAACATGCGAAAGGTTAAAGCGCTCAATAGCCTCAAATAAGCTGCTTAAAAATACGATACATTGAACATATCAAGAGCTTAAGCTCCCAAGAGCGCTAAAAGCTTAAGAGAAAAGAAAGACAAGACTGACAAAAAAGCTCTTTAAGAATACAATAAAAAGAAGAAACGGGCATAAATTCGCAGAATAAAACATTTCATATGAAAGCTAGTGGCAACGACAGCTGAAGCGTCTCAGTTGAACGTTTAAGAATATGCCACAAAGAGAAAACTAAAATAATAAAGCTCTTAACCAAAACAAAGAGCAAGCACAAATGCAACAAAATGCAATTAAACTTTAAGACTCTTATTAAAACGTTTAAGAATATGACACAAAAGGAAAATGCCAAATGCTCTCCAAAGAACGTCAATGTTAATGTAGAAAAGCTCAAAGCAGCTCTCTGAATGGTTAAACCACTTTTGATGCACGTCCAAATGCAAGCCTTTGAAGTGTTGCATGTTGCAAGGAGTAGTTGTTGTGCCCCAATTACCCGCAGTAGCTCAGCAAACGCTCGACACGAAGCAGAGCAGCATCCTCAACGTTATGCCCACACTCATTCCCATCGTTATCCTCGTCCCTGCGCTTATCCTTATCCTTATCGTGCTCATCGTCGCCATCATCGTCAGCATCAGTCAGTCAGCGGGCACACGCTGCCAGCAAATTGATTCAATGCAACGCCCGGCAACAAAGTGTCCAATGTGGTTGGGATGCCCAGCTGCGGCGGTTGCGGCAGCCGCCGAGCGGTCCGGCGGGGGCGGCGTGGCCGGCAGTATGGCTGCATTTTGGTGGGTATTGCCAGGTGGCGCGGTTCCCAGCACTGAATCCCCCCTCGCCCTCCGCCCACCTCCCCTACCACCCAGAACGGTTTCGAGCGGGTCGCCCGCCTCCACATCTTTGGGGTCTGCCCGTTGCCCATTTTCGTGTGTCTTTGGGACAGCGGCAGCTCTGGCAGTGCTTATGTTTGCATTCCTTTTTGGCATTTTTGCACTTGAATAACTTTGAAATATGGGATTAAATCGTCTCTTACGGGATTTTCTCGATTACAGCTATCATGGCGCACGGGACAGCGTTAGACGGGCGCCGAGTTCGGTTTGGACATGGCCAGGGTAAGGTCATCCTCGCATTGCTTTGCGAGGGTCGCCAGTGAACCTGAACTCTGCACCCATTCACTGTCTGCGTCTGTCGCAGTCGCAGTCACAGTCACGTCTCTGCGCTGGCTGCGAAGAGTGGACGGCAGCCGTAAAGCAGTAAAACAAAGCGGCGAGCTAAGCTTAGCCACACGCAGGCACACATGCACACACATATGTGTGCAGTGCTTGCACAGACACACACACACACACACACACGTGCCCTGCTTGGGCAGCTGCGAACCTTTCGCTGCTTTCTGAAGCATTGCCCAAATCTGCACACAAACAAATCTCGCAACATGCTCGCTGTGACATGTTGGGCGGAGTGGGGGCGTGTTTGTCAGCGGAGAGGGTCTGACAATGGGAGAGTTTGGGCGCGTGGGGGAGCGCCAGCGAGACAACTTTAAGCTGCCAGCCGCATTGAAGCACTTATTGAAACGTTAAGAGCAAAATGCAACTGCAACAACAACAAAAACAACAACAACAGCAATTCGCATCATCGTTTATGCTTATGAAGCAGCGACAATATAAAAGCTCTTCATGCCGTTGCTGCTGCTGCTGACAGCGTCGCCGCTGCCGCTGCCGCTGCCGCTGCTGCCGGCCACAGAAGTAGGCAACAGTTTTTGGCACAGCGCATGCAAAAGTTCTGCAGCGACTTTATGCTCTGTGCTGCGGCTGCCTGCTGTCCGCGCACCGTGGAGCAAATTTAAGCTGTTTTCGAAGGATATTTCAGGCAAAGAAAGCTGAACTTATTTAACAACAGAGAGAGAGAGAGAGAGAGAGAGAGAGAGAAAGTAATAGGACAAGCCTACTTTATATACACTGATGAGGAACACTAGGTTTTGTTCGAGGCAAGGCATTTTTTCTGGCAATTCAATTTGGGAAATGCTAGAAAATATATGTTGAAAAATATTAATAAAAAATCCAGATGGAAATTTAATAAAAATATACATACAAAAATTACATTTATAAAATTATTTGTAAAAATGCTCAAACGAAAAAATTCATTTTGTGCAAACGGAAAGTTCTTTCCCTTAAGTGCAAAAATGAAGTATTGAAATGACAGATGCTAATATATAGAAATACAAAATAAAAAAAGAAATAATGTAATATATAATATAATACTATAATAATAATAAAAAATAAGAAATAAGCAATCCGTCAATTAAATCAGTTTTTTTTTGCCGGAAATTGGTGAATTTGTGCCATAGTACACAGCCTGCCGTGGACACTGTGGCACTGGTTGCCTGCCGCCTGCTGCACTTGCTCGGCGCACTCTTTGCGCTGCCTGCGGCGGCAATGAAAATAAATTTCTAACAACATGACGACTATGAGGCAAGACGTGCCACAAAGTGCTGCATGCAACGTTGCTAGCCATTGTGTCTGTCCCCATATGTGCGCGTGTGTGGTGTGTGTGTGTGTGTGTGCAAGTGCATTTGCCATTTCAGCTAGCCCCATTTTATGCGCCAGCGTTAAGTCAACACAATTTCAAATTTAGGTTTTTTATACCCTGTTTTTTTTTTGTTTTCTTGATTTTTATAGAAAATTGTCGAGTGTCCGCTTCGCTTTGGCTGGCAATCACACGTTGCCTTTGCCGACTGTCGCATCCTTGACTGGCTTTTGCTTTTGCCTGTTTTTGCCTTTCTCTTCCCTTTTTTTTCCTTTTTGTCAATTTTCAATTCGCAAATCGTTGGCCGCACCAATTACCGTTTGATCACCGCCTCCAGCTGCACCGCCTCCCGCTCCCGGCCACTTCATAAACTGTTGACACTTTCCGCTTTTCGTTGGCTCCTCCGCTAGGCGTCTCTGAGGCTGAGCTTCAGGCAATAATTAAGCCAACTCCCCACTGCGAGAGTCCCACACTCAACACACCAACACACACACCAACTAGCACACACGCGGTGCTCGACTTAATGAATCCGAGTGCGGCGGTGGCAGAGTCAAAACCGAAGCCATTGTCGTACACTCAGCGAAAAAACCAAGCACCATTTACACTTAATTCACTTTTTACACGATAGATACGTTCCCAACGAATTGGTGTGAAAAAAGATATTGGCTATATGGAAAAATAGTGTTGTTTCCAGACCGAAAAATTAAAAGGACAATAAACAATATTAAATACCCTCACTTTATTTGAGAATTTATTTTGCATGCTTACACATTTTTATTCATAATATCATAAAATTCTTCACTTAAAATTCAAAATTCTTCTTTCAGAGTGTTTTTTAACCCAAAATATATTATTTATATACATATAATATTTTACTTCCATCAAGCACCAAATCTCAAGCTATGAAATCAGGCATAATTATGCTTAATCATGCGTAATTTTGTAGTCGATTTTTAAGTGCTGTTCACAAATTTTGCATTAAGCACCAAGCAGGAATTTTGCCTGATATTTTGTAGTACAACATTTTGCATTTCTCTCAGTGTAGCTGCAGCTGACGCCGGCACGTCAAACACGGCAAATATTTATGCCGTGGCACAGCGGCATCAAAATGCAAATGGCGCCCGGCCTAAACGTTGCCAGGACGCGCTCGCGTCAGGATATGCCAGCGCATCCGAGGACGTGAGGAACGCGTTTCCCATTGCTGATTGCAAGGCCCCTTCCCCGCCACGCCCACCGCACCCCGCCCCGCCCCGTGCTGCGCATTGAGTGTTGAATTGCAAATGTGTCAATTGTCAACTTTCTGACTGCCAAACGGAATCAGTAACCCACTCCCAGCTCAA
Organism: Drosophila robusta; assembly: GCA_035043565.1. Taxonomy (NCBI): domain Eukaryota; kingdom Metazoa; phylum Arthropoda; class Insecta; order Diptera; family Drosophilidae; genus Drosophila; species Drosophila robusta. The sequence continues at coordinate 11,497,013 of JAWNMW010000257.1, read as the reverse complement.
CCTATCTGCATCCCCCCCTCCCTGCTCCCCACCATTAGACAGGCGTCAGTCGTGTGTGAGCAGCTGTGCGGCCGAGGGGGAGGAGGGGCGATGGGGGGCTGAGTTGTTGCTGTTGTTGTCCCATTTGTTGCAATTTCTTGGGCACTTTTCTTATTCTTTGTCTGCAATTAACGCTGCAATTTGTGCCCCCCCCCCCCCACACACACACACACGCCCCCTTTGTATCATAAATCGAGCACAGTGTGTCACAAGGGAGGGGACAGTAGGTGGGGCGTGGCACTTGACAAGATTTGGATTCGGTTTTGCAGCCATTTGGCAACAATTACACGACTTTTGTTTGCCACTTTTTATGCTCGCTTTGACTTGCCACACCCTATAGTTGAAAGGGGTGGCCAAAAAGGATAGATTAGGCTGAAAGTGAGTAAGTCCCTTTATTTTCAAAGGCGTTTGCCGCCATGACGAAGCTTAGTTTGATAAATAAATTAAATAAATTAGTTTGATAAACTAACTCGTATTTCCACTTTGTCAGATTTTTATCTTTGTAAGATAAAAACTTAAAGTTTTCTAACCCCAATTTTTTCGCTATGCTTTGATCACTGTACTTGTTATTTTATATTTGTTAAAAATAAGCAACTATTTCCTAGAGCTAAAGGCAGCTGAAACCGTTGACTACATAGTTATATTTTTTGTGGCTTTTGTTTGAAATATTTTTTTGTTTAATATCATTATTATTATTTTCTTTTAGTAAGTGCAGCTAAATGAATATACCTGACCAATTAATTAATTAATTTAATAGTTAATTAAATTTCTTAAAGCCCATATAGTAACAGTTTCTTCTGATCTCCCTCTCGGCTGTATTTTGGAGTCCCGCCTACATCAAAATCTATCTTATTATTACCCATGCAGACTTAAGATTAGATGTATATTTCAGTTAACATGCATGTTATGTTAGCGTAAAAATACTTATGCGTGAATTTTATATAAGTTTTTTTTATATTTTTGTCAATTTATTTTTATTAAGGATAACTTTGCCACTAATACAAATTTAACATGAGATACAATTTATTGGGCCTGAAGCTTAAAAGACTAAATATTCTCTCCAACGTCTTTATATATAATTTAAAGCAGTATAGGGTATCTCAAAGTAGCTCTATAAATTGCTTCTTTTTTGTTGTCAACTATGCAATGCAAGAGACGATGACGATGACGATGACGGAGCATAGGTCATCATTTAATCAGAACTCACTTGGATCCCTAGCACTGGGGCTGGGCTAGGGGCAAAAGTTACTCGGCCAGATTAAAGTCTGCTGCGGCCTACACGGGGCACACATGTTGCATGTGCCGCAGTTGCCGTGGCCAACTTTGCCACCCAACAACAAAAAAGACCCCATAAAAAAACCACAACAACAACAAATATAAGAAGAGTACAGCAAACGAAAAGATTTGAGGAGCTGATGCGCAACAAAATAAAGTACTCCTTAAATATTTACGTTCCATGGATTCAATATGTGCGACGGCCCTGCCTCGGGCCAAACACACACACACACACACACATGTGTGTGGCCCGACCAATCAAAGGCCACTCGAGAGGCTTAGATGGCTCCGCATCCTTGGCCGGGGTTCAATGCACGCACGGTCCACAGATTAGACGTGGCGGACAACTGGACACGCTTTTTATGCAAACATCAGAAACAAAAAAAAAGCTGGTATAAAAATACAATAAGATGGCGACGTAGCTGGTCAGCTGAGAGCGGCAGATAACCCCAAGCACCATTGTCTGGACCGCGAGCTGCCGGAACCGTAAGCTTAATAAAGCCAATGTTGAACTGGCAGTCAGCAATGTTGGGCCTAAGTGCGCGCACTGAAATCAAAATGATGCAAAAAGAATTACGAATTCTACGAGAATTTAAGCTTGCTTTCCTTTAGACGGCTTACGATTCCCAGCCAAATGCGAGACACACATACCACATGCCTTAAATAAGCGTTTAACCCAACTCGATTTCATTTAAATCACAACATTCACTGAAATCCTGGGGCGAGTCATCTTAATTTGGATGCTTTAAGCATTTATTTTAGCTAAAAAATGCTGGCAAAATCATAACTGTCGCCCAACGTGGTCAAGTTACCTACGTTGGGCGCCTTCAATTGCATTATGCTGAAACTATAGTAAAATAAAGTTATTATTAAGCAAAAATAGATGCTTAAGTAATAACAATTTATATCTACAAACAAATAATTTTAAAACATCTAAGTTACCTACGTTGGGCGCTATTGACTGTATTGAACTATACCACAAGTTTAGTTAGGCCTTGATTGCTCAGAGTTTTAACTGAGAATTTTGTCTCTTTTTTGTACTATTCAGCCTAGCTGGCACACTATGTGGGCAGTTTACGCAGTTGGCGCCCAACGTACGCCAACGAATTTCGAGTTTTCATTGCAATACACTAAATTATCTTTTATTGAAATTTGTACACGGTGAAATGGCACACTTTAAAAATTTAGCATTTTCCCTTTTTACATTAATTCAAATATATTCTATGCATTTTTATGAATTTTTTATTTATTTGTTTTTTTTATGTTCTGTGAATTTATTTTGTTCTCACTCATCACAAAGGATACATTTTAACTGCATATTATATTTTGCTCATTAACTAATTATGGTTTTTTTTTTGATTGCATGCGATTCCCCGAATTATGCATAAAGTAAAGTCGTAATATTTCGTGCGCAATTAAATTTGGTTTTGATATTGATGAACAAAAATAATTCTAATGATAGCAGGGATATTTTGTATAATATAATTAATGAATGAAAATCTGTAAGCATGGAATATAAATGCTCATATGAACTCTAAGAGGAGTTTTTTAATATTGTTTACTGTACTTTAATGTTGATTTTTTAGGTCTGGAACCCATCCATTTTTTTCCACTTAGCCAATATGTTTTTAAAGCGAATTTTTTGGGACCGTATGAAACGTATAAAAAGAGAATTATGTGCATATATTTTTAGTTAAAAAAACGCTTCGGTCGATAAACTGAGTTTTCTTTGCCAAGTTGGAGTTGTGTTAACCTGATAGGATCTGCTAGTTGTGGTTACACTTTGTTCGGTATTAAATGGTTAAATGTTGCCTTTTTACAGTCAATACTGACTGATTGACGTTTCTTTAATCGTTCTGCCGGCGTCGAATAGAGCTCTCATATAGCAGCCGTGGAATGCGGGAGCGTCCTTAGTCAATGGTATTATATTTGCAGTTGTTGCAGCTGCAATAATTGTTAAAAGATTAAAGGGTATTTTAATTAAAAATTATATTTATTTGATTTAATTTTTATTGGCGCTTTTTCAAAAGCCATTTAACGTGCGACAATACACGCACACACACACACACACGTACAGAGAAGTGTTTCAAGTGGGCTCCACTGACCAGCAGAACGGGGGGCGTGGCGGGGGCATGGCAGGTTTGAGGGCTGGAATCCCTCACATAAGTGTGAATTCAACAACGCAAGGAAATTAATCTTAAGCCGCAGACAGCGAAAAGCCAAAAATAAATCAACAATGCAATAATTTATCAGAAAATATGTGTCCGTTGCAAGTGCAGCAGCAGCAGCAGCCCACACGCTGCGAGTGATGCTCTCGCTCACTCTTCCCCCCTCTCTCGCTCCCGCTTACTCACAAAAGTATGCAACAGTGTTTGCGTTTGAATTTGGAGCGTCAGCAGAATGAGTCAGCTGCATATATCACCAGCAGAGCTACACACAGATATATATATATATATAGAGAGAGAGAGAGAGCTGTGAGTTGGAGGAGGGGGCTTGGCGGCGAGTCGGCACTTAAGTCTCTGTAAAATCCACTGTCATGGCAACGGCGCCACACAAAAACAGCATCGAAAAGCAGCTGCACAAGCAGAGAGCACCGCTAACGCTGCTGGCCACGTTTGTGGACGCACGAAATATGAGCTAAAGCGCCACACACACGCACACACACGCACACCCGGACTGAGGCTCAGGTTGGCCGCCAGCTCGTTGTCAGTTCATGAATCAGTACAGCGACCACGTCAGACGCCGCAGTCAGTCGCTCAGTCGCTCAGTCAGTCCGTCTGTCCGTCTGCCTGGCAGTCCGGCAATCAACACCAACAACAGCAGGGCACACATGGGCATTTGTTCTAGCGCTGCCTCGAGCCCTACACTCAGAGAAAGTGCGACTGGACTGGAATTCGTTACGTTTCCATCTGTCAATTACGAATACTATTCGTGCATATTCATAATTTGACAAACATGTTGCAGTCGGTTGTAACCGACAGCGTGATACTCTTTCACAGTGTAAACAGTAGACGTAGCCAAGAAATTTGTATGCAATCTTTAGAGGAGGTTATCGCAAATCTATCTGCACAAATGTTATTTATCTCGCATTAAAACTGATTCAGATATAGAGATTAAATCATTAACGCCGCCAGTGGGCGTGAGCAAAAAATCTTGCACGGGTATGAATTCCAAGTGTTAAGTCTCGAGCTTTAATAGCGGCGAAAAAATACCACAAACCCAATATATTTTTTTACTTTGTAAACAAATTATACAATTTCAGTGGTTCGGTTCAGGTTCTAGATTAACGAACTGAACCTAAAGGATAGGCAAAGGTGTGAACCGTGAGATAAAATTGAAGTACAATGTTTCTACCAAGAGTGCAAGCCGATTTTTAACCAAACGCCGGGAAAGAGTTTTTTTACAGCTTACAAAATTTTTAGATGAAGCAAAAATGAAATATTGCTAATATTTAAAATAAATATTATCGTTATGATAATTATTTGAAGTATAAAAAGAGTTAACTATTTTTAAACAGACAAACACTTTATCCACTAACTAGCCTGAGATTCAAGCCCGTAAACGCGTTATTTACTTGCCTAAACATCTAGCGAGGACGGCTCAACAACTGCACTCCGTTTTCGCTGAGTGTGTTCGACTGGGCTGCTTCAGCGTGTTTGCGCATTTGCCTGTTTAAAATGTTGCTGCTTCATTATCTGGCCTCTGTGTCCAGGCCTGCGCCTGGCCAGAGTCGCAGTCGCAGTCTAGGCCAAGTCCGCTGCACTCTGCCAGTCAAATGCAATAATGTGGGTTGCATTTCAGAACTCTACACCCCTTCACAGCGGCCACCCGCGTGTACACGCACACACACACACACACACAGGGCAACCCTCGGACAATCTCTCACTTGTCGCTGTCATCGGGCGGCCTTCCCGTTCGCGTTCCACACTTCCCCTCCCTCCCCTCCCTCCCCTCCGCTCCGACGCCCCGGCACCGTCCGTTGCAGTTGCACAAATTGCTTAAATTATGCAAAATATGCGCGCCAGCAAACCAAAAGCACAATTCACACAGAGCCCAACACTCCACTCACTGGCCAACACTCGCAGACAGTGTTGGGCAAGTGCTGCGAGGCCGGGCCGCAGCCATTGGCCAATGCTGGGCCCGTTGTCAACGCACATTGATGACAACAACAACAACACTTTCAAATTCATTTTCAAATTGATGAAACTGGCGCGTGTGTGTGTGTGTGTGTGTGTGTTTGTGTGTGCGAGCGACAAAAACCAGCCATCAGCGCAGGGGGCTATTCGGTGGGCTTTGAAGTTGTTTTAAGGGTTCGATTGGCAGGTCAGCAAATGCTGCCCAGGTCCACTAAGCCAGCTCACCAGCTAACCAAAATTCACCCCGCAACCCCCAATCCGCCCCTGCACCGACATCTACAGCTATCTTTGCTCTGGCTGTCTGTCTGTCTGTCTGTCTGTCTGCCTGTCTCCGGCTCCGTCTCTCTGTCCGGCTGTCTGTTCGCGTTGTGCTTTGTATTCACAAATCCAATCCAATTTAAGAGTGTAATTACATCAATTAAACTTAATCAAACTGTTTCAAAGAGACGCGACGCGGCGCGAAAAACGCAACTTCAACTTTCAAGGCGGAAATGCCTGACACGCACAGTGGCACCAAAATACCAAATGAGTCGGGAAAAATAAATATTTAATCCATTTTGCCAACTGTAGTGTGTTAAATGTAATCAAATTTTTCAATTTTCATTCTTTAATCTTGCTTAATTTTGAAATCTTCCAACCTGAGCGCTATTTTCGATTGGATCAAATTAATTATATTTTAAATTGAATAATTATTAAAAGCACCCAAAGTACTTAGTGCTTTTGAAAGTTTTAATTTAATAAAGGCTTATATTCCAACTTTTTAATCAAACAGCTATTTAATAACATTTTCCTAATCACAAAATAATAATTTTTGATTTATATGTATACTTGAACCTTATTATAATAATATAAGTAAGAAAATAATAAAGAACTAGAATCTGTGAAAAAACAAAGGATAGAAAAGAAAACAATATTGTTTGAATAAATCCCGCAATAATTCTTGATTAATTAGTTACCCTCAACTATTTTATATGCCGGACTACAATCCTCCAAAGAAACAGTCAATGGTTCGGTTTGTGGTTCGAAGCAATGCCTGCCTGCATATTAGTTCGAACTAGAGTTCATCATATTTTACTAAAAATTGCTTATGAAATAATTTCATTTTTAATTTTGTGGCCTTTAGTATTACATTTAATTTACAAATATCGCTTACACTTATTTTTCGGGCTTGCTTTAGATTTGCCGACTGGAATTCAACTTTTATATTAACTATGAATTAAACTTAAATTCTCGCCAGCATTTTAAACAGTTTCTCAACCACTGTGCACATTTCAAGCTGCCACTGCCTATCCCTTCTTAGTCTCTTACACTATCCCACTCTCTCTTTCTCTTTCGCTCTCGCTCTCTCTCTCTCTCTCTCTCTCTCTGTCTCGCACACACTTGTGAAAATTCACGTGCTCAAAATTCGCGCACACTAATTAAGTGCCTGGCAAGTAAGAAGTAAGTAAGTTGCCTCATGATGAGCAGCCAAGATGCCGCCGCAGCAGTAGCTATAGCTTCTGTCCAACCCACTTCTCTCTCCCCCCTCCCCCTTGCACCTGCTGCTGGCTGTTGGGCTTTGGCATCAGGTTCTTGCGCCTTTGCTTCATATAATTTATGTTACATTTGCTGGCTGTGGCATAACTTTGCCCTGTGCAACTCGCACTTGCCACTTGGCCTTAGCTCACTTACCTCCGGCACTCCCCCCACCCCCTCACGCTCTGTCTGTCACTTAGTCAGTCAGTCAGTTCGTCAGTCACTTTGAGCTTCAAATCAAGTCAGGCAGGCAGCCAGCCAGCCAGGTGTGCTTGTGTGTGAGTGTGTAGGTTGGGGGCATGTGGCACGTGACTTAAATAAATTGCAAAAATCTTTCTCGCTTTGCTTGCGTACAAGTATTTCGCATAGTTCGCCGGGGCCCCTCCTCCCTCCTCCCCCTCTTTGTCGGGCCAAAGTTTGGGTCTGTCTCCGGGTTCGAGCCTTTGTTCTGCACCCAAAACGCTGGCATTTATGTGTATGTGTGTGTGTATGTGTGCTCGTCATGACTTTATTAGCAGTCAGAACTTGGCGCAGCGCCACCTGTCGGCAAGAACTTTGCCACACATAATCAACACCTAATCAAAGTAATAGAAACTTATTGAATTAATCGCCAGGCATTGAATTTCTATTTGTTATTTGCACTGATTAGTCAAGCGGTTACCCTCCCCCCTCCAATCCCTCCCCCCCACACACCGCAACCACTCTATCCCTTCTGCGCCACCCCTCCCCATCAATTTTCTGACTAATTATGAGCTCTCGACTCGCTAATCATCGAAATTGGCAAAGCCTCTCCTGCGTTATGCAACACTCGGTGCCTCGGTGGCCAGTGTTGACAGCTGTCAACAGTTGTCGCTGAGTCCGCCATTTGGCCGGCCATCAATTTTGATTAGTTCAGCGTTCGCTGAAACCTGTCAATAACTCAAATTGTATCCATCAAAGTCGGACAAAGCATGTTGCCTGCAAATATGCTGCGGACTGGAGTTTGTTGTGCGACTATCAACAACTATCGATAGTTCGATAGAACAGTCTATGTGATCAAGTATCAAGTTGAGATTTAATTTGTCAGTTGCAGGTATCGATATATACATACAACACTAAAGCAAAAGAAAAGCTTTGAAAATTGACTATTGAAAGTGTTGTTTGCTTGAATAACAGTTATCGAAAGTCAATGAAAGGTTTGCCCTGACTTCTTTAAAATTATTTAAAGCATTAATTTATTTAAATTTAGTAGAAACAACCATCTATTTTTAAATACATATCGATAAGTCAACTTATCATGTATTTCATGTATATCGATAGTGTTAGTTATAACTATCGATAGCTTTACTTACAGCTATCGATTTTTTTTGACTATTTTTTGGATGTTTCTCACTTAACCGCGAGCTTTTAGTAATACCAATAATTGTCGCATTTTCAATAGTTGTTAAATAATATCGATAACTTATCGATTGACTAAATTTTCATCTATTCCATAAACCAGCTCCGCTGTGCCTGCTTAAGGCTGCTTAGAGAGTTTATTTCAGCTCGAGACGCATTTTTCGTTGCCTAAACAGCCGCAGAGCCGGCGGCAGAATGTGTTGACATGACAGCCAGAGAGAGAGAGGGCATTAGCAGCTGTTAGACAGAGACAGCAAGTGCTGCTCCTTTTGTTGTAGGCGACGGCCATGTCATCGTTTATCGTTGACGCAAATTAAGAATGTATGTATATGTGCGAGTGTGAATATATATATTTAGAGAGTCGGGGCATAATTATACAAATTGGGAATGCAATTAAATTTAATTGTTCAATGTTGCCGGCACTCGTGAGAAGCTGGCAACTGTTTTTCCACAGCCATCTCTTGCTATCTCTGCTTCTTCCTAAGTGTGCGGGTGTGTGTGCGCGCCATGTGTGTGCGGCTGTGTGTGTGTGTGTGTGTTTGTTGCTGCTCCTCTTGGTTGTGTTTCTTTTGCCCTGGCGCCCAGTCAATGAAATGTAAAAACGTTTTGAGCACGAACCTTGTCTTCCCCCTGCTGCTGCCAGAAATGCCAACGCCCCCCCTTCCACCCCGCCCCTGTACAATACAAGTGCGCGTAAGTACCGTAAATAAAACAAGCAGAAATTATAACTGTCGAGCTGCAGCAGCTGCAGGAGGTGCGAGCTGGCAGGAGTTCCGCAAGAAGCTGGATACCCTGCTTATGAAGATGAAGCAACTATCCAAAGCGGCCTAGCCCGTACACAAACCCTCCAAACCCCACTACCCCCCCCCCCGCACACACCCGCTGGCAGGCAGGCAAAAAACATCTTTTAATGATACATCGCCCGGCGCTGGACAGGAATGAAAATGCAGAAGTAATGAGGCGCAGAATGTGACAAAACGAAATGAAATGAAACAAAAACGGAGCGAAAAACAAAAACAATACACGTGGACCGGGACCGAGGCCGGGTCCGGGGCCGTGTCTGGGGCCGGGCACGGAGCGGTATCGGGAAGAGGGCGGAACAACTGCTGCAGCAATTGTTAGACAGATTCCAAAACAATTCTTTTGCCCAGGCGCCTGCAACAATTTGCGTACGGCATCCGCTGACCTTACTTGGGAGGGGGAGAGGGGAGGGGGCTGTTCTAAAGAAGGTTGTACTGCGTTGCGGGTACGGAAATGTGTTGCGGGTACATCTTGAGTTGGGCAACGGGTAAAAAAAATAGGTAAAAAACACGTGCCCAGCGTCCGATAAAACAAGCAGGTGGCAATGAATGCGAAACAAGGCGAATGCCGAATGCCAAATGCCAGCAAAAATTACACTGTCCACACTGTTCTACTCAATTTTCGTCAAATATACATTTTTATACAACTATTTTAAATCGTTTTCTTTTGTTTCAAGTGATTTTTAAAATAACAATTGATATATTTGTTTTTTACAGTGCTGAGCTTTTAAGATTTACAAAATATTTCAAACAAAATTCAGTTCTTAAACTTTTCTGGGCAAATATAATCAAAAAATTAAAATTTCTATTTTACAAAATTGAAATTTCATTATTTTATTTAAAGTTTAAATAATCGTTTTTACTTAATTTAAGGAATTTGCTTTTATTTAGGCAAGATAAACAATGGGTTATAAAATCAAGCATGATTCACACTAAATTAAAGAATACTCAAATATTCAATCAAAATGTAACTTAAATTTTAATGTCACAACAGTACGAATATGTTTGGGTATGACAATTTTTTTCTTATCTCTTACAATACAAATGAATACAAATTCAGTTTGTCAAACTTAGAGCTTTCAGTGAGCTTTAAACCATATTTAAGCTAAACTTATAGCACCCACAAAACTGCCAAGTCGCACCAAATCAATTTAAATGTTAAGCTTAAAGCCATTGAATAAAAATTTTCATTATTAAATAAATAAAAAGCAATAAAGTAAAAAGCATTTTTGAACTCTCACAATAACCCACATTAGCTGTTAACTAAAACACAATAAACATGTTGCCAGTTGAGATCTCAATCCTGCTGACTAGTGTAAATGTTTGTAGCGAGTGCCAAGTGTCGCCCTTTGCATTTAGTGGCCTATTCAGAGCTGACAGTTTGCTCTTATCGTGCTTTGTTTACGCGCCGCTGCACCGCTGGCTGTGCCCCCAATCCCCCCGCCCCGCAGCTGCCCCAGCTCCATTGCCACTTGCTGGTCGCTGCAGAGTGGGCGTGGCTGGAGGCTGTGTGTGTGTGGGGAAGTTGGCAGTACATAATATCTTAATTATTTCTTTACATGTGTTTTAATTTTTAGTAAGCTGCACGCTGCTCGCTTCTCTCTGCCGGCTGCTTTGAGAGGCCGCTTGGCATTTCAGTCACGTGCTGCAACTAATGCGCCACGCCCACAGCCACGCCCAGCAGCACACAGTGCCCAGGCATTCCATTGGCAACTTCCAACAGATGAGTTTTGTGGCAAGAACTGAGGCACCTCGCCTGATCTTTGTTGTTGTTGCTGCTGCTGTTGCACGCCGGCTGTTGAATACCAGACGCAAAGGTAAATGTTAAAGTAAGTAACTAAATGTGCCAAGGATAGGGTGGAGCGAGTGCGAGGCGACTCATTTGCAGCCGCTGCTAGCGTACTATGGAATAAATTCACCATTACCTGTTTAATTTGGCAAGGAAAACATTAACATCGAATTTTATTCATGGCCGTTTTTTTAATTCACACTATTTCCTTATTTTAAAACAATCATTTTGATAATAATTCCATAAAGAAATTCTTTACAAAATATTAGATAGAACTATGCAAAAAATATAAAGAAAGATTTGATTATAAACACGATTTACAAAAAAAAAAATTAATAAGTATATTTACCAATTTATGAATTTATTAACATTATAATAAACTATTGTTTTTTTCTATGGTAAAAATATAACTGTTAATTGGAAATATTAATATATATTATTTAATTGAAACTATTTATCTAGTTTTATTAAATTTAACTCATATGAAAAAAACTTTAATCTTTTTAAATAAAAGTATCGCTCTCAGAGTTTATTGTCCCTACTTAATCTCAGCTGATACAAAAATTTTGAAAATATTTTGTTCGGTAATTTTAGATATAAATGTTTGCTAAAAAAGTTATTATTAGCCCAGTACCACTTGCTGCCAAGTTTTCTCAATTACTTGAGCTGAGCCGCGTTGCAGGCCACAGTCAGACACACCTTCTGCCAGACCCCCCTCACACACACACACACACACACACACACACAGAGCGTCCCCTCAGGCGCCACACTGTCGGACTGGCTGCGTATGCATGTTGATTAAACGAAAAAGAAAAATAGAACTATGAAATTTTAGTTGGATGCTGCCAGTTGCTGTCTGTGACTGACACACACACACACACACACACACACACACACATCCCGCCGAGCGTGTGTGTGTGTGTGTGTATTAATCCAACATAATTAAGAAATTTAATTAAAGTGCAGCGCGTACTGAATGTGGAATGTGTAAGTACGTACAAATCACACTATAGCTGCCCCCTGGCACCACACACAGAAGCCCCCTTAGCAGGCGCCTGTGCCAGCTGTCAAACTGGCCCCTTCAGCTGTTGCCTTCAAGTGAGCTTGACCAAAAGCCATTCATCTAAAACACTTCCAAAAATCAACATCAACAAATAAGTCAGGGCAAAAGAAAAGTTACAACAAATCCAAAATAAAAAGCAACATTTAACCGTTAAACAATAGAAGCATTTAGTCGGACATGGACACGGCCAATCAACTGGTAGATATGGAGCACAATTACGATGCGTATGCCGAGGCGGCCGCCGATAACAGCTGGGCGCTGGAGCTGGAGACAGATGGGAATGCTAGCAGCCCCATGATCACCATATACCAGCGTGGTCATGTCGAGGTCTCCGAGGATGACGACCTGGCCGACCTGGAGACCGCCCAGAAGGCCCCCGCCTGCTCCGTTTATCTGTGCGGTGAGCTGTCCGCGGCCAGTTTGCCGCGCATCAACCGCTTCCGCACCAAGTGGCTCAAGCAGGCCAATCGCAGTGGTGCTGTGCCCAAACAGCAGCCGCAGCAGCAGCAGCCGCCACTCGATGAATGCAGCAGCCAGGCCCAATAGGCACTCGATGATCTAGACAGCTGGAGTTCAGCAAAAATATTATTCGGAGCTCGTTCGGCAAATTAACTAAATTCTTCATTGAGCCCATCATTCGAATCCTTCTATCAGAAAATTGTTTGACTGTCTTCAAATAATTGTTTTGGCTACAAATTTTGTAAGTGATCCTTGTACCTCATTTTCTGGCCATGTCTGTCATTGTACAAAATATTGTAAAACCCACATTTTGGTTAACTTTTCGTACTAGACACAAAAAATAAGTAAATTAACCAGATACACATATATATATATATATATATATATTTATTTATTTATATATATATATATATAAAGTAAATTTGAGTGTTATTTTCAATTAATCAAAGGTTTTTCTTTAAAAGTGATCCTTGTTTCTATTTTATTGTAAAACCCAGTCAACTTTTCGATCTAGCCAAAAAAATAAATAAATTTGATTATTGTTTTCTATTAATTACAGCTTTCTCATTGTAAGATAAATTTTTGTAATTTTCTGGCAGTTTACAAAAAAATAACATACGAAATTGTTTTCCTATGTTTTTGTTTTTCCAACACTTCGGGCAATAACATTTCGCACCAGTCAAAAAAAATAAAGAGATAAAACACATATGTATATTGAGTAAATTTGAATTTTATTTTCTATTAACCAAAAGTTTTTCACTCAGCGAAAGGACGAGTGTTTTATTCTTTATATTTCTAGTGCATTTCCATTCTGAAAATAATGAAATAAGATAAAAAAGTTCTTGGATTGAACGCAAAACAAGAACTTACGCACTTGAACTACGCGAAATGTTTCCTTGATTTACCACATCGTATATTGCGAAATTATTAAAAAAGAAACCAGCTTGAAATGAGTATTTTGCACTTAAGCTAAGATTTTTCCAGCTTCCACTTGATTTGAGTACAAGATGCTTGGTTTTTTCGCTGAGTGCTCAAATAGGTTTCATTAAAAAACAGTTTTTCTTTTTTAACTGCGTGTGGCTGCCATGCTGTTAAGTGTTTCAGTCAGTCAATCTGGCAGTCCGTCAATCTGTCAGTCGGTCAATCAGTCAAGCACGCTGCTCCTGGCTGCTCTTCTGGCAGCTGCTGCTGATTCGACGCGAACCTTTTGCGGCTGTCCGGCAATGCAATTTTCATGACACTTCAGCACTTCAGCGACTGTCAGGTGAAAGGGGAAGAGGTGGAAAGGGGGCAGCTCAAAGGTCAATGCAGCGGTAACAGCGCACAACAAATAAAAAAGTAATACACACACATGAATTTGTTGCCGGCATTTTTGCACAAAATATACATAAATACATAAATAAATGTCTGCTTTAAACACACACACAACAAACACACACATGCACACACACTTCTGTTCTTTAGTTGCTGCTGCTTATACTATATATACCCTATACCCTCTACAAATGTATATAAGGGCAATAATGTAAACATATGTCAGAGGCAAAAGAAGACTTCTCTGGCCTCCATTAAATGTATCGTCCATATATCCAATATTTTTCATTAACATTTAGATATAATAATAATAATAATATATAATCGAATATAATTATAAGCTTGTTCATTTAGATATAATAATAATAATAATATATAATCGAATATAATTATAAGCTTGTTCAAATTTATTTCAATATTTTGTTTCACAAATAAATCGATTGTATAAATCGGTTTTTTATCCTTGACATTAAAGAAATGTTTTCAGGCCGGTTAGAAGTTGACGAGCTGTACTTTTATGTCTATCCGCTGAGTATCTGGGAGTCGTGCATGCTCAACTGTTTCACTTCTCTGTTTGTAGTTTTTGTTGTTGGCGTTGAAAATTTTTGATTTCTGCGGTCGTTTCGAGCGTTTCGATGATTTTGCCGGAGCTGCGAGTTCCGCTCATCTGTGTGTGTATTTTGTGTGTGTGTGTGTGTGGGTGTGTGTGTGTATGTTGCTTGGTTATGTTTCTGGTTTTTGGCTCTGCATTTGTGCCAAACTGTTTGCCTGTTTGCATTAAAGTTGCGCACTTTTGTTACCACAGTTTTTATACCCTGAACCCATTAAAAATGGGTAAAAAGGGTATAATGGTTTTGTGCAAATATATGTAACAGGCAGAAGGATGCATCTCAGACTCCATAAAGTACATATATTCTTGATCAGGACGACGAGTTGAGTCGATCTAGCCATGTCCGTCTGTCCGTCTAAATGAACGCAGCGTTCTCGGATGCTACAAAAGCTAGAGGCTCAAACTAAACGACTATAGATTCCGTAATACTGTTTATCATTTTTTGTCGATATTTTGCACCATTTCATTAATATCGATTAAAATCGATTCAAAGGCTTGTTTTTTTTAGTTTTCTTAGCATATCTCCTAGACTATGAGAGCTAGAGCCACCAAATTTGGTTCGACCTGTGATGAAGCATACGCAGCTTAGAAATATTTCGGATATTGGATACCTCCTCCCACTCGCCCCATATATGAAAAAAGCGCAATTCAAATACAACGCAGACTTGGGCTTTGGTTTCTACACAGATTGAGCAATATTCTTATTACGTAGTACAAATTTCATTAAGATGATGCTCTTAGTTTAAAAGGTATTCACGACTTTATTTACCATCGTGGGGCAGCAGCTGAGAAACACACTAAATTTGTCTGTGTGTGTGTGTTTTTGTGTACGTGAGTATGATTGCAATGGGTTGAAATGCATGCGAACACAGGGTTCAGGGTATGCCCTAGTCGGGCGCTCCCGACTCGAGCCCTTTACTTGTTGTTGCTGTTGTTGTTGTTGTTTTTGTTGCAGTTGCAGTTGTTGTTGTTGCTACTGCCAGTGTTTCAAGTGAACAATAAACGCGGATTCTCCGCCAATATTTGTCTGCAATCATTTCGGCTCGGCTGTCGTTGCCTTTTTGCGCTGTCTATCTGCGCCGCTTGACTGCCACGCGCCCCTCGCACACCTCTGCCTCACCCCCTCTGCCGGAACTAAGGCCATGGCAGACCAATAAACCGTATAACAACAACAACAACAACAACATGCCGCTGAAGCAGCAATAAGGCCGCATCAAACGCCGTTGACGTCGCCAGCGACACGCGCTTAAAATTGCGCATACGCCGCATGTTACAGCTGTGTGTGCTGTGTGTGTGTCTCAATCGAGACAATTGGTCTGAACGCCGCCAGCGCTTCACACATTCCATTTATGACCCGCAGACCGTCACCTAACGACCCCTGCCCCCCGCCCCTGCCCCTATCCCTCCTCCTGTCCCTCTGCCAACCATTGCCGCCCCCAGCCCACTTTTGTTTGTTGATTTTACGTCGCTGTTTACTTTGGTTTTGTCTACTCTTTGTTTTTGTTTTTTTTTGTTATCCCCGTCCCTCTCCGCGCAACTCCTCCGCTCTGCTTGGGCGATTTTAATGCGTCTGCTGCGTTTTGGTGACCCCAAAAAAATATAGAAAAAAACTGTGTGTGTTATGGGGTTTTTTTATGCTCTGGCCGCGAATTTGTAATGACTTTGTCATGCAACGTGCAGTGTGCCACATGCCACGCACCAAATGAAACAACTTTGAAAGAAAAAGCGCCTTAAAGCACGGCACAAAAAACATATGCCAAACAAAGTGCGATATACGATTTTGAGCTTTACATAAGAAGGGTTCAAATAGGTTAAACAAAAACTTAAAGTTTAAGCGAAGCATAAAAGAAGCTTTTTAATTTCAACCACTACAAGTAAGCACATGAAAGCTAATAAACTTGCTACGAATTAAAAGCTTAGAGCAGCTACTCTATTATCATCATCGCAGTTGCAAACGTAATGCCAGTTTTTAAAGCTCCACAAAAAATAAGTTTTGCTAAAAGCTTCAAGATGAAAGCTGCATTATAATACATTGCTTATCTCGGCTTAAGCTTCGCCTGTTTTAAGCATACAAAATTACAATAAAATTAAAGACAGGCTGAGACGTATTAACTTTAAACTGAGACGTATTAACTGTTGCAAAGCTTAATGGCACTTTGGCTGATTAAACAGTTGACTGAAAGATAAAAGTTTAACCGGTTTTCAAACCTATATATGCATATGTATAGGAATTTATTTAGCCATTTAGAATGTTTAGTAGACGTATAAAGTTGCCAACTCCAAAAAGTTTGAAAAAGCTTTAAATGTGATTTAAATATTATACAATTCAGTGAACATGTTATAAATATTATAACACATGAAAAGAAATTTATTTCACAGATGAAAATTTGAGCTTTTTAAAAAGAAGATGCTGTTCCTATTATTTTATCCGTCACTGTATAATATATTAATAATGTGTGTGTGGTGCAAGCTATATTAATATTGTTGTGCTTGTTGCGGCTTGGCTGAGTTAAAGTTGTTGTTATAGCTCATTTGTTGTTGTTGTAAAAAGCGCAGCCTGTGCAGGGCACAAAAAAGTAGGAACAAGTGAGAGGGGGTATCGCTTTAACATGGCCAATAATAGAGTTGACCGCAAAAGCAACAGGCCAAGCAACTGGCGCAGACGAAGGCCAAAAACTATAAAAAGGCTTAAAAAACAGTGAAAAGCAGTCGCCCAACAAAAGCGATAACTAACTAAATAAATAACATAAATTAACAAAATTTGTAGACAATTTTGTCTGTTAAGTGTAAAACTTTGTTGCCATTTTTTTTGTTTGTTTTATTCAAGCTGGGTCAAGGCAAAAGGGAAAGGGGGTTGGCGGAGGGGTTTTAGCTGGTTGCAAAAATGTTTACGCTTGGCGCGACTCGTGTCCTCCTCGTTGGGCAAATGGGCAATGGCAATGGCAATATAACCATATGGAGGACAAACACACATGCATGGAGCAAACATAAAGGAGAAGAGCGGAAAGGGGGTAGGGGGAGTACTATGTTGTGACATCAAATGTTCATGTTAACAACTTTTCTAAAACTCAATGAGCTGTTGTTTGTGTTGTTGCTTGCCGCCTTTGCTCTACGCCACACACACACACATAGTTGAAAGCAGTGACAGAGAGAGGGTTGAAGGGCGGCAGGGGGGGGGGGTGGAAGGGGCAGACGCACACAGTCAGCCAGGCGCAAACACGTCGAGTGTTTTCTAGCAAATAATTTTGCACAAAGTTCTCGCCTTAACGATTTGAACACATGTTAACATGAAGAGTAACAACTACAGCAACAACAACAAGAACAAGTGGAACAACAACAACAATAACTAAAGTGAGCGCCAGCATAGCCCGGCAGATAGGATAACAACAAGGACAACACTTCGACATGATAATAAATATGGTTGAGGACGCGGGCGCGACCAGCCAACAAGACTTGCAGAACTCATTTCCCCTTTAGACCAACTAAACCCTCAACAAACACCCCCCCCCCCCCCTGCCCTCTCCCGACCGAGCAAGCTCCAACTATGCCAGTCACAACTGGATCAGCACAACTTTAATGGGCAGCTGGCAGATTCCGAGCAAATTCCAATGCCAATTAGAAACTTTCAAGTTTGAGAGAGTTTATATTACATATTTTGCAGCTTACGCAAACTAGCTGTATTTAATTTAATTTTCATAAACTTATTTTTAATTCTTTTTCTTAATATTATTAGCTTAATATACAGCTATAAACTTTCTACCCAACTGGAAGTAATATCTATAAATTAGCCTAGGGCTCGAATCCGTAAATATTTATACCCTGTAGCCATTGGGAATGAATACTAAATAAGGGTATTACAGTTTTGTGCAAATATAGTACAAAATACACTTGATCAGCATCAATAGACGCGTCGATATTCCGTTATTTTATATTTTGTTCAGAATATTGACAATAAATCAAACGTGCAAAACTATATTGCATACTTTCAGGATAAGCAACTTAAGCCAGTCGAAGTGCAACGATATCATATTTCTTGACCAATTAATAGCTTTGGCCGACTTCCGTTATCAAGCACAATCAAATAAAAGTATTATTATTATTTTTGTTGGCACGTTTTAATAGTCGTTCACAAAGTGAAAAGAATATATTGGAATATATATTGGTGAATACCCGCGACAGACAAATTGTTGAGATTTTTGTGCCACACCAACTGGGAGGCTAGCAAATCGATAAAATGATGATCGCAAATCGATTAAACGTGATTAATTCCCACAATGTTAAAGCTAGAGTCCCCAAATTGCTGGTGACCCCCTCAAAGATTGCGACCTTGATATCCCGGCCATGCCTACTAGAACGCTCCCTTAGCACCCCTGCCTTATGAAATCGGAAATGGTTAAATCAGTTTTTGAGCTAGAGGCTCCATATTTGGAATAAGTACGACTGGAAAGCTCCCCAAACATCACAGAAAAATTCCCGGCCACGCTACGTACATGATAGACGACAAACCATGAAAAAAATGCCAACAAACATGAAAATCGGTTCAGTTTTGACAAAGTTAGTAAGGAGGGTACAAAGGAGTAAGGGGGTACATGTTTTTTCCCAGCAAATTGAAAAAAAAATTATTTTCTATAATAAATATATTTGAAATGTAGAATGAATCTAGGGGTACATGCTTTTTTTTCCAAAAAAAACCCAAAAAATTTTATTTTCTATAATGCAAATATTTTAAATGTAGAATCAATCTATAAGATAAATCATGATAAAAATGCCATCAAACATGAAAATCGGTTCAGTTTTGACAAAGTTATGGGAGTTTGAAATATGGGAGCAATGGATCCGAGAGCTTTACATGTCAAAAATGTTGTACATTTTTGCATGATTTTTGACAAAAAATTTGACCCCCTCAGAATCGGTTTTAATGTTGTTTTTTATACTAATTGTGACAACCACAATCGATTAAAAATATAAATTTGCATTTTTAAATTTTGAAAAAAAAATTTTTCCCAAAATGAGTAAGCGGGGGGTACATGCTTTTTTTCCAAAAAAAAACCCAAAAAATTTTATTTTCTATAATGCAAATATTTTAAATGTAAAATCAATCTAGAAGATAAATCATGATAAAAATGCCATCAAACATGAAAATCGGTTCACTTTTGACAAAGTTATGGAAGTTTGAAGTATGGGAGCTACGGATCCGAGAGCGTTACTTGTCAAAATTTTTGTTACTTTTTGCATGATTTTAGACAAAAAATTTGACCCCCTCAGAATTGGTTTTAATGTTGTTTTTTAAACTAATTGTGACAACCACAATCGATTAAAAATATAATTTCCGGATTCTAAATTTTGAAAAAAATTTTTTTTCCAAAATGAGTAAGGGGGGGTACATGCTTTTTTTCCAAAAAAAAACCCAAAAAATTTTATTTTCTATAATGCAAATATTTTAAATGTAAAATCAATCTAGAAGGTAAACAATGAACAAAGTGACATCAGACGTGAAAATCGGTTCAGTTTTGACAAAGTTATGGGCGTTTGAAATATGCGAAAAACAAAGTTTTTACGAAAATGAGTAACTTCCGTGTACTGTGAACGAGTATTACGCAGTCGGCTATGTCCGACTGCAACGTACTTACTTGTTAATTTTGTACATGTCTATATTTCGGCCATAAAGAGTCTGATCTCGGTAAGATATGACTCTTTCGATTTGTAAAGGTGTGTAGAATGGAAAGCCAATAAAATTTTGTCATTTCAGAATCGAGCTATTTTTAGAAAAAAATGTAATGTAACCCCTTACCTTATTTGTCAAACTTGGGCAAAATATAAAATGGGTATTTTCGAATTCATATCAATAGTTCTGATCCTTACATATATATATCTAGTCCATATGTAGTCCGATCTCGGAAAGATGTACTCTCTTTCGACTCGTATAAGTGTTTAGAATCATTCGCCATTATTCTTTATAAAGTTATTTTCTCTATTTTGGCACTAACTTCGTCTGATTTAAAAGAACTTAATTTAGGCTCGCTACAAATATTAAAATACTTATCCTGCGATTCGAACTTGAAGCTAACTATCATCTGTGAAATTTTGTAAATTGCAGCAGTTGTGTTAATTTGAAAACAATTATGGAACAGGACCATGGGAGCGTAGAGCCTTCGGGCCAATTCGAAGCCTGGCCAAATTTTGACAGGAAAAATCTGTGTGGTTTCATTTGCTGCAAGCTGAAGTTGCAGCCATTCATAACGGGGAGTGGCAGCAGGTGAGGAGAGGAGAGTGGGGGACAGAGGCGATGAGAGCCCGGCGTGAGGGTGGGCACATATATAGCCTGGTTTATATGACGGCTAATAAAACAGGCGGCTAGGCGAATGTTCATTCGTATGCACCGAACGGGACGCCGGCGAATGCCAATTTCGCATACCAAATTCGCATGGGCGCCTTCTCCTTTTTTTGGAGGGTGGCGTTTTGGGGGCGTGGTCGGGCGGCCGGCGTATTGCGTATTTGGAACACGTTTAAGCAGCTGCTGCAAATGCATGAAAAGCAATAATGCAAAAAAGAAGAAATGAAAAAACTAAGCCGGGAAAGAAAAGCAGACGACGACCACCACCAATGGAACAAAAGACGCAAACAGAAGCGTGACAAAAAAAGAAAAATAAAACGAAAGGTTAGAATTTAGAAAGACATAAAGAATATCTAATACACTCAGTTGCAGATGCAGCTATATAACTATATAAGCTGACGCCAAGTATTGCAAACGAATGCGTTTTTTTTTATTTTTTAAATCAAGTGATAGAAATTATCTAAATTTTTAATGCAACGTATTTTTATAACTTTTCTTTGACAATCAGCCATCGGATTTGGTTGTGATGAAATATAATATACTAGTATTATATTCAAATTCGTCATCTTGCATGTAACATGTTCATAAGATAAGAGCAAAATATAAAATAATAAAAATAAGTATAAAACTTTAATTAAATACATGCATATATTTTGCAACAATGCTTCTTTTGAATGCAAAATTGTAACACCCAAGAAAGGGGTATATATTTTAGTAATATAATAAAATTAATTAAAATAAATATAGAAATATAATTAAATACTTATATTATATTGCATATATATTGCATATATATATATATTGCATATATTTTCCCACATGGTTTCTGTTTAACGACTAAATTGTAATACCCTAAAAAAGGGTACAAATATCTTAGGAACGTAAAATTGTCATAGATTAAGTTACGACTGTCGCAGTCTTACTTTGTGGCCATAACGAGGCTGGAGCCAAGGGATGGATCACTGATGTAGTGGCAATCAACAGAGGCGGATCAGCAGCAGCCATGGCAACTGTGGCAGCTGTTGCAACTCTGGCCGGCATCGGCTGTGCCAAAGGATCAGCTTAGGATGCACTTTACGCGAGCCGCGTTAAATATTAAAAAATAGTCAAGTAGCCTGCTCAACTATGCCCCTGTTATTCGATGCCAGATGGCCAGAGTTGCCATCTGGTGGCAAAGTGGATAAGCTGGCCCTAAGCCACGACACAGCCACCGATTTGTGCACATACAAATACACATATATGTGGCGAAATATACGCACATATATGTCACTGGCAGACTTAACAAGTTGCGCGGCACGTGTGAAGAGATTTGACAGCAGCCACCACCTGTGACGCCCCCCGCCGCACCACGCACCAGCCACACGTAGCCGCTGCAGTTGCAAGCAGACAGACAGACGGGGCAACCCAGCGAATCATTTGCTGCATCTTTTGTCTTTGCATTTTCACAGTGGGCGGGGGCACTAAAAAATGGGCTGGTATATACGTAGATATGAAGATATATATATATATATATATACATATATATAGTGGGCATGAAGTACACCGTTGTTCCGTTGTTGGTTTTACTTATTTTCTTGTTCGTCTCTTTGGCTGCTCGCCGTGCGCTTTTATTATTATAAAATACGCATGAGTTAGTGTGCATATTTCATGGATTTTCTGTGTAAAGGGATAAAAATGCAATCAGTCGCAAAAACCAGCAAAGTGAAACAGACAAAAAAAAAGAAAAGGCGACAGCATGGGACACAGGGTATGGGCGACCCCTACTGCTCCCCCCCCCTCACTACACCCCCTGCTGCCTATGCCGCCCCCCAATTTATCTAGTTACACAAATTGCACTTACAACTTAATTTCCATTGTGAGCGAGGTCGTAATGTGTCTAAGCCAGGAGGGTTGCTCGTAAAGTTACTCGTTCAACAATATAATAATATTAAATTTTTGTATCCAGCTCTAACATTTTCGGACTGACCCGCCCCCATGTGGGCGTGTCAAATAATTTTTTATCTTTAGAGGAGGTCATCAGTAATCTGTCTGGATTATTTTATAAATACAAATATATACACATTTATCAATTTGTTATGCTCCCAGTAGGCGTATCCAAAAAATCTTTACACTTTAATTGACGCGGGTGTACATGATTATATATTCCAAGTTTCACGTCTCTAGCTTCAATAACGGCAAACAAAATTGCGTTCCGACGGAAAAGCGGACATTGCTCAGTCCCAACATACTTCTTTCACTTCGAGCACGATGAAGAATGCAAAATTGTGTTTCCTTTAATAAAAAAAATATAATATCTGCTTTTGCTATTGAAAACAATGTGACGAACCAAGGCTTCAAACCAAAATCCGTGCTTATTGATGTAGAAAACCCGGATTACGGACAGAACCTAGGGGAGGTATTGGTTCGAACCGGGTATCGAACCACTGGCAATTCATACGTAAATGAAACTAAGCCATTTGAAATTTGCCATTGAAATTCCGGACAGAAACCGGTTCGGTTGAAAACCGGTTTGCTGCCGTAAATCTGAATCAAGTTAGCTTTTTTTAAACTTTAGATGGAAAGCAAAACAAAAAGAAATGCATAACACAAATAGCTTTCAGCTCCGGCCCATCTCGCCCTCGTTCTCTCTCTCTCCCCCTAACGCTCTCCCTCGCTCTCTCTCTCTCTTTCTCGCTCTGACTCTCTGCCCCCCTCTCTCTGTCTCGCTCTCCCTCTTTCGCTCTCTTTTTGACACACAAACAATACACAAAAATTGGAAATTGAAGAAACAATAACTCACATTTCAAAAGGGATTTGTGGAACTAGTGGAAAAGTCGTCGTCGTTGTCGTCGCCGTCGTCGTCGTCCTCGCTGTTGTTGATGTTGTTGCCGTTGTGCCCCGCCCCGTCTCGTCGCGTGTTGTTGCTGCCGCCGCCCGTCTCCACACATGGGAATCGTCGCCTCGAGGCATCTGAGCGCCGAGAAGCTGCAGCAGATCCAAAATGAATCCGGCTTCTCGCCGCTGCGCATCGACTACCTGCTTGGGCAATATCAATCGCTGGAACGCGACACGGAGGGACGTGTGCTACGCAGCGAGCTGCTGAAGGTGCCGCCGGTGGCCGTCCATCCGCTGGCCGATCGCCTGGTCGATGTGTATCTGCATCCGTCGCACAGCTTTCGCCATTTCATGCACGGCCTGTCCCGATTCCGGCGCAGCGTGCCGCTCCAGCGCAAGCTCGGCTCCCTGCTGGGCATGTTCGATGCGGACGGCGACGGGCTGCTCACCGCGGATCAGTGCGATGAGCTGCTCGCCCGGCTGCCGGCGACGCGGCGCGAACTCCGCTCGATGCGCTGGAAACTCAAGCGTCTGATGGCCGCCCAGGCGCTGGAGCAGCGCGAGAGGGAGCGGGAGAGGGAGCGGGAGCGAGAGCGAGAGCGGGAAAGGGAGCGGGAAAGGGAGCGCGAGCGGGAAAGAGATCGGGATCGGGATCGGGAGCGGGATCGAGATCGAGATCGAGACAGAGATCGAGAAAAAGAAAGAGAACGAGAGCGGGATCAGGAAGAGCAGCGCGACCAGGACAAGCCAGGCTGCATCAACTGCGAAGATTTGGCCTACATAACACGCGACGTAGATCTCGATCAGAGCCTGTCGCTGCGCTTCAACTGAGCCGAAGCACTTGCCATATATTTTTGCTATGTTTATACCTACGTCCCTACCGTCCCCCAAACCCCCGTCCCCCAGGCCCCAGTGCAATTGCATATTCGTTGCGCCGTTTGCCGTTCGCATAACATCACGTTGCCCCGAAAAGTTTTCACATAAACGCAAAAGTTAAGTCATTCCTGAAAATTGTTTCTTGAAAATTTACTTGCGAGCACTTTCAGCCAGCGCCAGAGCGAGAGAGCGAGCGAAGAGGGAGCGAGAGGGAGAGCGAGCGCAGTTGAATGGGCCACTTGAAAGGCAACGTGAGCTGCCGCCACTTGACTGGTGTGTGTGTGTGTGTGTGTCCTTTTGGCATGTGGCTGACTGCAGCTACACATGTTCCTCCACACACACACACACACACACACACACTTCCCGCCCCTGTTAACATTTGCAGCTCCAGTTTTCGTGCCGAAGCTTGCGGCTGAGGCTTGGACTTGCGGCTTGAGGTCACCTGTTAACCGTTAGCCATTTACCTGCAGATGTGTGAGTGTGTGTGTGTCGCGTGCGTGTGCGTGTGTGGCTCACCTTGGCAGCTCATTGGCCATTTGGGTCTCATTCATTCAGCTGAGTAATTGGCCCGCTTTTCGCATGTCTGGCAACACTGGCGGCATCTGTCGCCGCTCAACGGCAGCTAATCGATTTCCACGGCGAAACAGTGTAGCAAGCCGCTTGAAAGCAGCTAACTGCCTTTATACAACACTGTTTTTGAGCTAGAACTCGACGTGCAGCTACCCTGTACATATCATAATATTAATATAAATATAATTCTTTTTTCACTTCGTTAACGAGTATACAAATTAACTTGTTGTTATTGTGGAAAATTGTAAATATATTTTAAATTTCACAAAATTATGTATGCTGAAAATTTAATTTAGCTCTTTTGTATTGAATAGCCAAGGCAATATAGTTTAACACAAAGTTCAGAATACTGTTATTCTAAAAGGTATTCCGGTCATTTTGCATTTCTATCGCTTGCATATCGTCTACAACTGTTAAAGTTCCAAAACACAATAAAAAATGTTTAATACGTAACTCGCTCATCACATATCATATATATGTATCTACCTGTCCCTATTCCATAACCTTATCCCACATGAAAACAGGCAGAGTTCAAATTGCCTTCGTACAAAATTGTTGCACAAATCTCACAGTAAATAAATTTCCAACGCGTAGCGCTCTAATTTTAATTGAATAAATATCCAAACACACATGCTATAAGCGATGGTCCCACTCCCCCCTCAGCCCCTCCCCACTCGCGTAGCTCGCATCATCAGTTGAAGGCTTCACGTATTTTGGCATATGTCAAAATTAATTTCGTTGCCAACATTTTGACAGCTTCTCATGCAAACACTTGGCCAGGGCCAAAAAGCAAAACCAGCACAAAACCTATGCCATCATCAGAGGGAAAACGAAGGGGGGAGGGGGTGTTAGTAGGGGCTGTTGTGCTGGCTGTTTTGGGGTTTGTTATTCATTGGCCCCTCGGCTGAGTGGCATTGCTTTTTGTTTGTTGGTATTTTTTTGTATTTTATTTTATTTTTTGCGCGCAGTCATCGGGCTAACATTTCGCCACATCAATACAAAGCCACATTAGCAGGCTCCAATGCAAACAACACCCCCTCCCCCTTTAACGGAACCTTACTTGCTCCCTCTTATATGCGGGCATCAATGCTTTAATGTGGGAAAATCGAAAGAGAAAAAAATCGCGTCCTAGTCGATTTCACATGATGTCATGCAGCCCCATGGGGGGCAGCGGGTCTAAAAGAAATTACCAAAATTAAGAGCACATTTTCTGAATGGTAGCCCCAGCTGGTAACACTGGCCTTCCCCCCCCCCCCTGCCCCCTAGTCCCCACCTGTTTTGTATGCGCAAATTAATGAAATTAAATCGCCTTCATTTTAATGCTTCGAATCTTGACCCCAAGGCAAGGCGACGTCTGTGCGCTCACCCCCCGACCCCCTGACCTACCTGCCATGGCCCACCATTGCCATTTCACACATAGAGCACGTGAATGACCACATTGGGCAGGCCTTAAATGCATATCACAGCGCACAGATCTGAGGACCCAATTCGGGCCAGAGCTGAGCGCGTGTCTCAAATGGAACTCAACACGAAACGGCATAAAAAGGAAGCAAATATTCCTCAAGATATTGTCCAACACGGGCACGATTTTTGTTAAGCAGACGAACGTATTTTAAAATATTCCAAGTTTAATTGTTGAGTTCTATCAATTAATTATAATCACTTTTTTGGCTAAGAAAAATATATTTAATTATAAGTGTAAGCAATAAGAATTCACAAAAGATAAACTTTACTTGAAAGTTTTTAGAAGAAACATATTTAAAATATATAAATTATTATTATTGTTATTATTATGGGATGCTATTAACTATTTACCTAAATATTTTTCAATAGCCTTGGCTGCTTTGGTCTTTGGTTGAGATGATTGTTAATTCAAAAAAATAGTTTTAGAAAAAGCATTTTTGATTACAGCCCTTAGATTTATTTCCTTCAAGACATATCCCTACGCATAGGCAGTATATTATGTAGCCATACATTATATATATTATAGTATAAAGGTGGCTTCGGTTGAAAACAGATTTTTTCCTATCAAAATATAGACATGTATCCCAACTTGTCTGCTACGTGAATTTACCTCCCTTGCTTCTAAAAATGCAAATGTCCAAACACGAACGTGTCACGATAGAAAAATAAAGCACGAAACGCGCCCAACCCAACTTTAGAAATCCAAATGAAACTGTTGACCAAAAAAAGAAACCTGCTCTAAGGGAAAAGCATGTGGCACGCTAGTTTCTGGCACGAGGGAGGGCTGGCCGAGGCGGGAGGTGGGAGGGGAGGGAGTCCTGTTTTTGGCTGTTTGTGTTTTGCCTGTTTTCACTTTCGACATCGCGTTAATACGTATGAAATTGTTTGGTGATGGAATCTTGGACGTGATGTGAATATTGGGAATTAATTGCAAGTGAAGCGAGCCAAAGGGGCGGGGCGGTATTCGGGGGAGTCAAAAGCTGAATCTGAAGGTTAAAGTTTGTTTTGTCCGGGCCACATTCAACCTGCGACTCAATTTTGGCCAAAGTCCAAACGAAACCATGAAAAAGAAGTGTACCGCCACAACTCCCCACACTCCCCGCCCCCATATCGATAAACAACAAAAATTAGCAACAGCGGAAGTGTGTATCAGGAGGGGGCGTGTCCTGTGGGGGCGGCGCATCGGAAATGTGCGAGTGAATCATTGAATAAATGCGAGCTGTGCGCAGCGTGGGGCGTGCGTTTTGTGTTAGGTGTTGCCACAATGCCTGCTAAGCTGTGAGCCGCGACCCCTCCCCCTCCCCAGTAACCCCTCCTCGTTGCGCACTTCCCTGTATAGATCCCTTTGTGTCTTTGTTGGTGGCTCGCACTCAAATTTGCGGGCCGTGTCTATTGCTGTTGTTGTTGGTGTTTTTACGGTTTCTTTGGTGGCAACTCTGGCAGAGCTCTTTCAGCACATATTTGATTTTTCCCGCTGAGTTTCCGCCTTTTCTCTTCTTCCACATGTATTCTGTGTTTTTTACGCTTTTAAACGACATAATTCATTCAAAAAATCTCATTTATTTATTTTGCGCTTTCAATTGTGCTTCCTATTCTAACTAAAATGTATCTTATTATTAAAAACAATTATAAATAATTATATACTAGAAGAAGAAGAAATTGCGTTTATACGGACGGACAATGCACAAACTCTATCCACCTTTTGTACTTCATGAAGTATAATAATAAAGAAATAATAAAAAACAAAAGAAATAAGATAAACCATATATAATAATAATAACTTGTAATATATGCGAATCTTACATATGTAAACGAAACAGAAAAAAACATTATAATAATAATAAAATGATAATTATAATTATATTGATAAACAATTTATAAATCACTATATTAAAAAACCTTTAGCGCTCATTAAATGATAATAATAATAATAATAATAATTATATTGAAAGCATTAATATTAAAATGAAAAACAGCAAGATAAATCACATATACATACAGTAATAAGAATTAATAATATACATAAATATTACATATATGTATAAGCGAAACTGAAATTCCCTCAGTGCTCATATGAATTGGAATTTCCCGGTCATTTATTTAACATTTGGGATTACAGCCAGAGGTAGGTGTGAACTGGCTGGCACCTGGCCATGTTATAAATGCGAATGCCCGCAACTGTTTGGCCACGGCAGTTGGCTGGATCCCCCTCCCCTCTCACGGTCCCACACTCGCAACGTGCAATGTGCGGCCTTTGTTTTATTTCCTTTCGTTTGTTCTATTTTACTCTTTTATTTATTTATTTTTTGGATTTAGTTTTTGTTTCTTGCAAAGCCCGCATCAGTTGCATTGTCAGTTGATTTGCCTGCCGTCAGTCAACAGTCACTTAAAGGACACACAGAGTGCGAGCGAGCGAATGGGAGTGAGTGAGAGAGAACGAAAGGGAGAGAGCAGCGTTCGCGTTGTTGCAATTACGCGAATTCCCCATACACCGTTAAGAGGTTGGCCAACAAAGATTTTTCTTAGAAAACCGCAGCAGCAAGGCGGCATTCCAAACTAAATTACAAACAAAAATGTTGCTTGCAACATGAAAACCAAAGCGGAAACCGCAACAGCAGAAACCGAAAATGTAAACAGTAAAACGAAAAAAAAAGAAACAGGAGCAGAAAAAAAATAAATGGAGGAAAATCTCAGAACACAGAAAGGCTACTTGACGAAGTTCAAATACTCTTCGTAACGA
The DNA here is from genome assembly GCA_035043565.1 of Drosophila robusta. Lineage (NCBI taxonomy): Eukaryota > Metazoa > Arthropoda > Insecta > Diptera > Drosophilidae > Drosophila > Drosophila robusta. The sequence goes on along the minus strand of JAWNMW010000257.1, from coordinate 11,467,838 downwards.
ATAATCGGTCGTTAGTCTGATTTACAGATGTATGTAAATAAATTATCTCGATTGTTATATTATTATTTGGTGAAAATAAATTTTAGGCTAAAAGAATGAAAAAAATCACATACATTTGAATATGAAAAATAAAAATATATACTATATTAATTTATTAATGTTTTTATTTAATACATTTGCTTATCTTATATGTAAAATTATATAAAATAATATAGACACAGTAATATATAAAAATGTTAAATAATTTTAATTTTATTATAGATATATTTCATTCAATATTGGGCGCTAAAATTCCCAAATATCCCATTTTAAAATAATTATGAAGTACAACAAAATTTTTAATATAAGTTACTTTGTGATTGTTTTTATAATGCCACATGTGGTTCACAATTCATGCCAATTCAACAGTGCCTTTTGTCAGGGAATTGTCAGAAGGAAAAATAAGAAAAAGAATTGCAAATAAAATGCAGCCAAGGGCCAGCGGCAAAGGCAAAGGCAACGGCAAGTGACTGACTGGCGGCGGCGGCGTCTTCGAGACGCCAGCACACACACCCCCGCACAGCCAGAAGGCCAACCCCCCCTTTCCCCGCCCCCCACACGCCCCTCTACAGGCAAAGCCGCAGCGCATGCAATTTGGTGTGTGTTTCCCAAGAAACCTTTGTTGCATTATTGCCGCAATTTGCAGAAGTGGTGACGTGAGAGCCATCAGAGTGCTGCGGCCACGAGAATATTGGCCCGAACACACACAACCAACCACAAGGCGCCCTCCCTCCTCCTCACCCCATGCTGCTGCCCAGCACATTCTACGCCGTCAAGCTGCCAGACAGCCAACAAATAACAACTAAGTTGGCAATTTGGAGTCGCGCGCGGCAAAACTAAAACCCAAAGCCAACAAAAAACAATCCAAAAGAACAGCACAAAATTTAGTCCAAGTGGCAGAAGAAGAGGCAGAGAGAAAAAACAAAAGCAAAAAATGCGCAGCTCATCTCGAAAAGTGGCTGGCGCTGAGCCACTTCAAGTGGCTGGAGGAGCGGGGAGCGGGGAGCGTGGAGAGGGGGGATGGCACTTCATAAATAACCAACTGGCTACGCACCTGAAAATCATCCACAAAACCTAAAACAAAAGTTAATTAAAATCTTGTCCTTTTCGTCTATTTTATTTTAGCCAATGCGTGTGGTTATCGATAACAACTAAAAAATGCCAATTACAAAAATAAGCCAAAAAAACCGAAAGCAAAAACAGTACTATATACCCTATTATTAGACCAAAAAAAAAACAGTGAAAAAAAAACTTACCAAGAAATTGCGCTGCATTGCAGTGCGCTGCCCTTTGCCCCCTAAGGCTTTGTATTGGGCCGTTGCACACAGTCGAAAGTCCATGTCGAAGTCGTCACGAAGTCATGGTCAGTTCCAGCTAGCGTGCATTTACATGCCAAAATACAGTCAACACGCGCAACCTGATGCAACCTGACTTTCTCTTCAAACTTTTAATTTGTATCCCAAAAACGTTATCGAAAATTTAATTTATGTGTCCAGTAAATCTTTCTCTTCATAAGATTACTTTGCTTACCTCATTTTTATAAACTTTTCAAGCTGTTAACTAAGCAAAAATTATTCGTAAAATCTTTTCCCAATTGTCCAGCCATATAAACACATAAAAATCTTTAACTGTTTGAGAATTATAAACATTTTCTGAAACTGTTGTTGTTCATTCTCTATTTTCAATACAATTTGACGTTATCGATAAACGTGTTATCGATTACTTTGCTAACTATTAAGTCGTATTAAATTAATTATTAATAAAAATTAAGTGCTCCTAATATAAATGATCTATTGTGAATTGATTGATTGATCATAGACATAACTTAACAACTTTGTCTCTATTTGCTTATGAAAGCAATTAAGTTAGACTTAATAAATATTACAATAATTATAATTAATTAATTAGTTTTTACCATGAGTACTTGCATTAGTGAGCGTTCACTGTATCCAAGTAGTTGACGAAGTGCTGGCAACAAATTTGTAGCATACTTTTGCGGGCTGCTAGCAGCCAATTGTCAGCCCAAAACACTATGGACAATTTCGACAGTTTCCGGGCAAGCAGGTATTATAGAAAAGTTTTCAAAATATTCAACTTTGCTAAACATATATAGGGTACCTTTAACTAAAAATATTATTTCTACAGTTAAATAAATAGTAATTTCAGAGGATAAGCCATGAACAAAAATGCATTCTTTTTCATGTGGGTTAAGTTTTTACAAAGCTAAGGTACTTTATAATTTGATTCCAAGCCTATATAATTATGATATATTATGATTATAGTGATTAAATAATTACACCTAACGTTGAATTACTTAGGGTACAGTTCATACATGAATTCTGAGATACATTTTTACATAAAATTAAAATGGCAAATGAATCAAAAATAGCTCTTTATCAAAATCAAATAAGTTAAGATATTTTGGGCTTTCTGGACCCATGCATTAAGCATAAAATGGACTGTTTTTTGAGGCAAAAAGTGTACACCTTAGCCATAGTGCAGTGTCCAGTCAATTGTTTGGGCCAACTTGAGCCGTACGCGAAGGCCTGCAGCCAAGACAACAGACGTGCCCATGAGCTGCACGGTCCAGGGTTAAGAGGGGCTGTCATGGTTATTGGGGGTGAAGGGGGTGAAGGGCAGCAAGTTAACTGCAGCTGAGGCCGCAGCACTTGGACTAACCCACCCAAGAAGTTTGCGAGTTGCCCAAAACAAGGCCAACTTGTGACGCAAACAAGAAGAAGAAAACGAAGAGGGGCAATAATATGAAATAAATTCCAATAGAGGCAGCTGTCCAGCAAGGGGGAAGGGGGTGGCGGGGGCTTGGGCAGTTGAGGGCTGGTGGGTTAACGGGTAACGGTACAAATCCGTACAAATTGAATAAGAACTCAATCTTGGCTACTGTCAAAACAACTTTTTTTATTTTTATTTTCATTTTTTTTGTGTTTTTTTGGGCCCTGGCAACCGGACACAACCGAACCCAAGACGAAGCGGAAAGATAAAAAACATGGAAGCGGCACAGAAATGCGGCAAATAAAAATAATTTAAAGTCGCAGCTGCCCGACTATCGGCTGCCCTCTACACAGCTTTATACTTCCGTTATTTCCAAATTGAAATGTATTTAAGTATGCCTAAATTGCTTGGTTTCAAAATTGACCGTTAAAGTTACATAAATAAGAATTAAGCTCATGATAGAGTATTTTTATAATTAAAATTAGTAAAACATTTCATTGATTGAGTTTTTGAGTCTTTTATTTAGGATGGAAAGTTTTTGTATTATTTTAACAATAACACATATTTGATCCCAATGAACTGTCACATAAATTTGCACAGCTGCAAATACCCATTTTGATCCATATTCAATGAGTACAGGGAAAACACGCACACACAGAGAAGCGAAAGGTCTGGTGAAGGAAGCTATATATTGAATTGAATTGAATTGAAATGCCCTGGCAATTGTTTGTGTATCATTATAGTCATCATCAATGTGCTCATCGACTCGCCAGCTGTCTGTCCGTGTGCTGCATGCCGCATGCCCCATGCCTTGGTTGATATATCATCTAGCTAGCTCCTCCGCCCTCTGTTATTATAGCTTGAATAGCCATGCATTATATGAAAGCATTTGAAGGTTCAAAATTGTTGATGGAACTGATTTATATGGGATTAAACTGTAGACGTTTATTTCGATATTATAATATTTTTTAGATTTTAAAAACAATGATTCTTTTAAAGTAGTTTTTTATGTTGAGCAAATTTACCAAGCTCTGCTTAAAATCTATGGATCCTGCCCTGTACTTATTGATTGATAATACAATTTTTCATGAAAATGTTATAATAATGTTTTGAAAACAAGCAATATATTTTTTAATTATCCAACCCAATCCATCTATTCGATATATATATATATATATGCATACATCAAACGCAAAACAAATTTATTTTATTTTTTCTATCAGTTTTAAACAAGAAGCTGTACACCCTCATTTACCCTCCCCGCAAGAAATACGCTATATTATTTTCAAGTCAAGCAATTGCCACGCCCACTATTACCTCTGCCACTGGCCAGACATGGGCATGAATAGACGTTCAACTCCTCTGCTCGATTCGATTCCTTTAGATATTCCTGCTCTGGAGTGTACATTGAATTCCAATTAACATCATTTAGCTAAATGATTGATTGACTTTACGAGTCGAGCGAAGCGGAATGCAAACCCAAACTCAGTACTAACATATTCTGCATATGTAGTACACACACACAGTGACTGTGTGTGTGTGTGTGTCTCTGTGTGTGTGTGTGTGTGTGTGTGTGTGTGTGTGTGTGTGTGTGTGTGTGTGTGTGTGTGTGTGTGTGTGTGTGTGTGTGTGTGTGTGTGTGTGTGTGTGTGTGTGTGTGTGTGTGTGTGTGTGTGTGTGTGATGCGTGTATGTTTGCCTTCATGTATGAATTTATGTAGTTGGAAAGCCTGCAGAATTGACAACAATGATGAATTGACAATTAGTTTATTTCCATAAGAAAACTTTGTAAATATCAAAAACATATTACATTAAAATATTTAAAGAAGGCAATCCCCATTCTTTAGAAAATTTAGAAAGCATTTTATTCTCACAAATATTTGCAATTTTGTTGTCAGATCAATCTAAGACATTGTTTAGATTTTGAGGAACTTTTCAAAGTTGGGAAGAGAGAAAATCTGAGAGACGTATTTATTATAATTAAGGGAGGCTTAGAAATTTTTAAAAAAACATTTCATTCATCAACTGTATTGTAAAAACTAAATTCTTAGGCCTGACCTAAATTAAAACTCATATCCTTGGTTAACGGACAACAAAGCTCTGCTATTGTTGCTAACAGTTATCGATAAAGTGTAGAGTGTGACCGTTGCATACTGCGGCAAATGTCAATTGCAATTTGCCAACACTTAGGAAAGCCACGATTTGTGCAAGTGCGCGTGTGTGTGTGCCTGTGTGTGTGTGAGGATTGTCATGTTATGTCAGGCGATCAATTGGTCGGTTTGGACGACTGTCGTCTCGCCTGTCGTCGGAGGCCGCGGCACTATTAATTATCATGTTAAAATGTAATTAATTAAAGATGTCGTCAGCGCAGCGCAGCGCAAAGCCGGCGCCAGCCTCGGCGTCGATGTTGACGTTGACGTCGGCGCCCACACATAACTTTCAATGAAAAGTTAATAAATTACATAATACCGAAAACGAAATTACAAACGCCATCAATGACGACAGCGCCAGCAGCCACAACAAAAACAACAACAATCGCTACCTGATAACAAATCAAACGAAAAATTCCCCTCTGCCCATCGACATACGCAAACGCCGACAACAAAGCGCACAGTGGGCTTAATAGAATTAATATTATAATTTAAAATCATTCTAATAGACCAAATTAAATGAAAGAACTATTAAGAGGTCTTTGCGTGTTTTTTATTTTGTATTATAAAACATTATAAAATCATATATAGTATAAATAATGTCGGTAGGCCTAGGTGTGTAGTGTCGGTCAAAATAGATGCAGGAGGATAGTCGTGAGTATAGCTGCTAGAATTGTGGATATAGCTTGAAGAAAACGACTGATAAATTGCAATAAAAATTCGGTTTTCAAATGGTGTTTGTTCAATGTAGTGTTTATACTTGCCGTTGTAATGTGTTTTTTATTATTATTATTATTATTATTACTTAGTATTATTTATTTTTGCTTAAATAATATTTGTATTCTTGCGTGCGTGTTATTTTTGTAGTGTTTAGTATTTATATCAGTATCTTCAGACTCGTCATATAAGTTTGCCTTATTGTGATGTTTTTTGCTCTGCTGTGACTAGTTTGTTGTAATGTTGATCCCGGAGAGGAGCATTTGCAACTGCAATAATTGATTTTTTTTTTGTGCATGCGTTGTTTTTGTCCGTCTATTAATTGCAGGGCTGGTACAAATTTGTAATTACCAAAGGCCCGACGAATATCCGCCGGGTGGCACACGAGTATTACTGTTGCTCATGGGGTGGCCGCCATCCTTAAGGCCAGCTGGATGTATGAAATCCGTTGCTCCAGGCTTGTAGCCTTCCCCAGTAACCGGATTGCCTTCTACAATGCGCCGAAGAAGGCGAAAGAAATGTAAATAAATAGATACTGTTTCGATGGATAGTGTGAGCTTAAGTCGAATACTAGGAGAGATGAGCGAGTGAATTCCGAGGGATCCTCAGTTGTATTCCATTTTTGAATTTGATTTAAAAAAATGACAAATCTGGCAATTTAATTTTTCCGATCTAACCCTTATGGATCCCACGGAAGGCGCTCGCCCAGCTCCTATCTAGTAATGAAAAAATGCACATAAACCAACCTCGAGTCTTAAGTTTCTTGGGCTTCAGACCGCCAACTCCGTCGCCATTGAGACCGGAGCCGGTGATCGGATTGCGCGAATAAAAGCTGTCCTTGGCGTCGATCTTGATGCACGGGGTGTGCGCCTGCTCGACATAGTCGACACAGGGACCCAGGGGCTCCTTTAGATCTGGCTCGGGTTCCATATTATCTAGGGAGTATGGACGTTCCGGATTGGTGCTTGAATCGCAGCGACTCTGCAGATAAACGTCGTGTTTGTCGGACTCGGTATAGATATAGTTATCGGGCGGTACGGGCCCGACCTCGCTGTCCGTGCAGGACCTATCAATGTCTAATATATCGACGGAACGTATTGGCTCTTCACTGGGCACGGGTGACAACGGACAAGCCGGATCACGTTCAAAAGCTAAGGGTCCTTGTATGTCTTGAGCCTTTGCTGCATTCAAAAAAATGGTTTTTATCTCCCCATTTAATTTAATTTTGTATATAAAAATACTCACTGCTCATATTGGTTTGGACTGGTAACTATACGAATTATTATTTAGAAATATTTCCAAAAAAATATTTGATTTTTAATTTTGCTTTTGACTATTGTACAAAATATAATTGTAGCACGCGTCTTTTTCGGTTTTTAATTTGTTGTGTTCAGCTCCCTTACTGAAATTGGACTGAATATTATTTTACGCGGCCGCTGGCAACTAAAAGTTGGGCGAGAAATTAAAATCGATGCCAACTTTGAGTTTAAACAAAAATTATATAAGTGTTGTTTTTTATGAGCCTGTTACAGTTCATGTTAAGCGCTTGACAAGCAGTCAGACTTGATCCACGAAAATTGGCTTTCGTTGCGTTTGCTGTCAAGAAATAATAAAAACTATATATATGCTGATCAAGAATATATATTTTTTACAGAATCAAAATTGAATGTTTAATTGATTAATTATTTTTTTAGATAAAAATAAGTAAAATGATTTAGGAAGAAATTGAAGAAAACATAAAATTTGCACCACAAATTCAAGCTGTGGCCCCACGGTGCAAAATCCAAACGTTGTGATGTTTGCGTGTATTTGTGCATATGTGTGCGTGTGTTTTGTCATGGCCCGCATAATCCGCATGTAAAACAAATTAATAAATAAATAATAAATAATAAATGTGCGTAATAATAATGACTAAAGAAATATCAGAAACAATAAATTTTATTTGAGTAGTCGCCAAAACCGCCGACAAATGCCAAAAACAAAGGCAAAAAAAAATATTAATGAAAACGTTTGTGTCTGGGAATGGGGGTGGGTCAAGTAAGGGGAGGCGTGGTGTTGTGGGTGGGCTGTCATAAACGTTTATAAATTTTTATGCGCGTAAATAAAATTCGTAACAATATTAAAACTGATGCGTCGCGCTATAATAAATAGATGCAAAGGGCTAAGGGGAGGCGGGCGAGGGGCTGTTGTAACTGGTGCCGAATAGCAGGCTCTTTAAAATAATTTATCGCATGCAATATTCACGCACGCACACACACACACGGGCACACCCTCAATGTGTGCGTGTGTGTATGTGTGTGTGTGTGTGTGTGTGTGTCGAGTGCGTGCCGCTTGTTTTTGGCTTTTGCTTTTGGGCTGCTCGTTTAGCCGGTCGCACGTTTTGACGCACATTTGTACGCAAGTCAGGCAATCGCTTGCCCAATTAAGTGCGTTGAAGCACACGCACACACTCGCACACACATGCCTGTTATCACAATAGCTAATTCTCAAAAGTCAAAACACTCGGATTTCAGCTCATAACAGCCAAATAAACAGCACACCTCCCTATCGCCCTGTCCCCATTATTACCACGCCCCCTTTAAGTATTTCCCTGCAAGCGCTTCAATTAAAAGCTGACACACACATTAGCACAACAACCAAAAAATCCAGCGACTTTAAAATGACGAAACAGTGAAAAAGGCAGTGCTTGAATATTAATATCCGTAAGTATATTCCGACCGAACATACCTAAATGAGCATTCAAGAGGTACTCGATTTTATAGCATACTTTTGTGGGCGTGTAGAAAAATGATAATTAAAAATATTATTTTTATTTTAAAAATTTTTACACTTTTATTATAAACAAGAAGACTATTAAGTTACAAGGGCAACTTAAGCTTTATACGTAAAGAAAAGGCAAAAAAATATGAAATTTGTGGAGAGCAAAATGGCCAAATGGGAAAACAAAAAAAAAGGAATTCCAATGTAGAGAGCAAAATGGTAACTATTATTATTAATTTTATTTTTATAATTAATATAACTACTATTTATGTTATTACTATAATTTCTGTAATTTTCCTTTGTATTTAGTAGCTGGCAAGCGTTAAATTTGTAGTCTACTTTCAGTACAGTCTACTGTAGCCTTGAGTCAAGATCTTTCAACCGGCAGCTCAACTTCGATGATCACCAGGCAGAGCGAGAGAGACCGACTGATCTACACAAAACAAATCCAAACATAACTGTTTATTGCTTGTGTGCTGTAAAGCTTTGATCTGGCCGCGGGCAGCTGGTGCTCAATTGCAGCTGTCGCTACTGCTGCTGCTGCCGCTGCCTCAGTCGCTGCAGCTGTCGCTCTGTCGCTCTGCCGTGAAAGCTTCACTTTGGCTGGCAGCTGCTTTCAAGCGCTGCGCTGCGCTCTGCTTTTGAGAAATCATTTGACTTGTCAACGTCACAACGAGGCGCCGTCGAACGGCGAACCCTTTCAATAGAGCGGCGAACACAAATGCACAAGCATACAAACACATGCTCCGACTCTCCCATTCTCCAATTGTTGTAGAGTGTGAGCGGGCTGGGGAGAGTGGGCGCGTTGCCCGTTTATCAAATGCTTTTCGAATCTTGTGTGACGTCTTCGCGGGCTGCGCTGCCGTTTATCTACGTCTCTGCCCCTGACTCTCTCGCACTCTCTCTCGCTCTTGCACGCTCTTTTTGCCTGACGCTTCCTCTTCCTTTGCTGCTGCTTCTACTTTTTCAGTCAAAGTCAAGCAAGAAAAAGCGCAAATCAGCCACAATTGCCTCTGACAGACGCAACCATCGCAAGCTTTTGCCTTTGTGTGTATGTGTGTGTGTGTGATTATATGCAATTCTTTGTGGCTGTGACAGTGTGTATATGTGTGAGTGTGTGTGTGTGCGTGTGTGTGGCTTTGACATTATTTGTGCTGCAAGCTGACAGATTTTCGTTACGGCAGCATTAAATTGAATTTTGACATTTCTTTGCTTGCATATGCGAAATAGACACACACAAAAGCACATATTACACACACACACACTCATCCTTATTTACACATGTATGCTTGTATTTCGTCGTATTTAAACTGAGCCACCAGCAAAAGCAACATTTACTTTCTATCGAACGGCGCTAGGTTCACCTCCCAAATAACATTTAATTTACAAAAAAAAAATTAATATTGATTTTACTTTAAGTGCTCGAATAGGCGATACCCTGGGCCCAGCCGTAACAAAAATTTTCACATTTTGAAAAATGTATTTCGAAATTTTGACCAACCAACATTTAGTTTCAAATTTAAATACCAGATTAATCAAGAAATTAAGCATGCACAAAAAATCAATCCTTATCAAAATTTTTGAAGTTATGGTAGTTTAAAATTTTAAATTATTAAAGTAAAAATTAACTATAAAAACCTATTAAATTATTATTTAATAATAGGTAACATGCTTACATAATTAGGAACATATTGTACGGTTATATAAGTTTGTACAATAAATTTAGGCTATATGCTATTAATTAGGGGCTTTAAGTTCAATTTTAACAAAATTTCTTTTTCATGTCTTAAATAAAACATAGAACTGTAAGTTTATACTAAAAGGCAATTTTTGAAAATATATTTTACCATTTTTGGAATGAGTATCTGGTAAACAAAATATTCTCTTTTGTTGTTACTTCTCCCAATTCCAAATTAGAAAAAAGAATTTCAAGGAAATCTTAATTCTTAAAAACTCTGCTCTCGAGCCTTACTGAGCCTTGATAATACTCTGAAATTGCATTTTTTTTTTTTGATTGAAGAGGAAATTTGTACGTCTGGTTAACGCTCGATTGTATTGCCTTGGTGTTTGAAGCCCATGGGCTATCTGATGGCTACTCAGCTACACAGGTTCCTAGAGTTGGCGAGCACCTTGAAAATTAATTTCTCACGTTTCACGTACAATTTGTATGGCCGGAAGCGTTTTCAATGCGACGCCGCCTGCCTGCCGCCTGCCAGCTGCCCGAATTGGCTGCAATCCCCAACCAATCCACCCGAAATCCCCTCTTCCCCTGCAACTAGATGCTCGCTAATGAAGGTTTCATATTGCTGCTGCTGCCGATATACCCTGTAAATGGACGCCGATTGGGGGTACTTGATTACTTGAGTAACTTGCTTACTGAGCAAAGGCGAGACACATTTATATATTTTCTGTAGCTTGAGAATACTGTTTTGGATTATTTTCAATAATTGGAAATTGTCAAAATCTGGGCAAAATGCTAATTTTAAACACAGTTCTTAATGCAGGAAATGTTTCGCTTTAGTTCAGAACGTTTTGCGCATTTTTGAAACACAAAAAAATACTTTGTACTTTTTTCAAGAACTATTTAAATCAAATCAAATGTCTGCAAAAAGTGCTGAAGTTTCTTTGAACTATTTATTTATCATTTGAAATCAATTTAGTCGTGATCAATTACCACCTCGCTATTTTGTATCTATTTTATTACGAGCTAAAATATTAGGCTTTATCAATAGTTATATCTATATCTCTATCTATATCTCACTGCATCTATAGCAATATTCATATCCCAGCCAATTAAGCTCTAATATAGCATTATTGCCACACATGGCATTACATACGGGGTATTTTATGGTCCATCACTTGCGCATTGTTGCACTCGACAACTAAGTTCTTAGTTTGTTGTTGGTTTTGGCTTCGCCGGAGCACACAAATCGCCGCACGTACAATGAGTCCAATTCCGCATTTGGCTCAGACTGGCCAATAAGGCCACGCACCAAAATGCACTTGTGTGCACACACATACAAACACGCACACGCACACACACAATGTAGTTGGACAACGCGTGTAAAGTGATATTAATACCCTGCGCTTATGAGTTCCTACAGAGTTCCTATTATAAAGTCGAACACAAGTAATCTTACAATTTTATCCTATATACATATACATATATATATCTAGCTGATCTACTTTTCTCTATATAGAGCCTTTAAATAATTTTAAAATCCAAAATATGTCACGTAAGGCATACAAATTAAAACTTTTTGTTTTCGTTTAAATCATATTATTATTAATCCAAAATTGAATATTATATTCAAACGAAACTAAACTTTTAAAAAATAAACTTTTAAAAGAAATGTACGCTTTTTGCATTTAACTTATGCAGATGCATTTTAAGAGTTTTACAGACAAGAAAATTAATTCTTCAAATATTTTCGCATGTTAATTGAGGAATTAAAAAAGTGCTTTAGTTATGTAACAATAACAATTAAAAATATGTGCGAAAAATATTTTTTCTACTCTTTATAAACTGTATACCCAATTTAAATGTAAAGTAAAAGTATTCAAAGTATTATAAGCTTGATTCTAATAGGGTTATTTCCTAAAATACGCGTAACCGTTTACAGGTCATCTTCTAGTCGTTCATTTCCATGCATCACAATCCTTGCTTATTATTGTTGGTGTTGCTATTTCTGTTTGGTTATTACTCGTATTAGCTTGTGCCCAGCTTCTGCGTTCTTTCTTTCGGCGTGCCCCCCTCTCCCCCTTGGCGCAGAGTGGCGGGCGCGCGCCTCTGTGCCAGAGTTGTCATGCGTGTGCTCAAATTGCAGAGGATTATGGGTCTTAATTTTATGATTGCTTCTTTAATCAGAGACCTAACTGCACGCCAATTATGTCCTGGCCGTGCTAATTGTTTCTATTGCTCTGATTCTCTATTTCTGCTCTCCTCTGCTCCTCCCCCTCGCCCCTCCCCTCCGCCCTCTCCTTGTCTTTTGTTTTGTTGTATTTCTTTCTTCGTATTTTAGCCAACTCATTTGATGTGGCCCTAATCGATGTGCGTTATTTGCGATTAGTCGAGCGCCAAATGAGCCACGTATTCGCAGCGTTTTGGATGGAATGGGCTGCTGAGTTTGGGAGCTGGCGTCTTGGCTATCATTTGTCTTGTTGGTAAACCCCCCCCCCCCCCCTACCCCATCCTTCCATTCCAGCCCACCTCATAAGCCGCTTGCTCAGAGTTTCGGTTGCCACCTTGAAGCATAATGAATGCGTGTTTAGCCATAATAAAATGTAGCGGCATTTCCCAACAAGCCACAAAACATGGCACAATCCACATACCTGTTACACTCAGCGAAAATACTGTTGGGGATTAACTCTTTATATAAAAAACGATTTTTTTAATACAGTATAATTTCATTTATTTAAAAAATATTTCTTATACATACAATGGTTTTTTTCTAAATACTGCAACGCATAAAAAAAGAAAGAACATTTTTTTAACACTTGAAGCGTGAGTTAAAAATCTACAAATTCTTATTTTCAAGTTAAGTTAATATAATCTGTTCACAGAGTAAAATGGAGTATATAGGTTTGAAGTTTCTTTATTGGTTTTTTTATGAAACTTGGAAAGTATTTATTCAGATAGAGTGTTTAGAATTTTGTAGCAAAGTGCAAAATCTATAGCTTCCACTGTTCAAGAGCTAAAACTAAAAAAAGGCATGCAAAAAATTAAAATGATTTGTTTCGAACCTTGATTTGACACAATATTTTAAATTAAAAAGCAAATATTATATTTATATGTATTCAGTTTCATTTTTGAAGTTGTTTACTTTTATTTAAAAGGTAAAATATTTTAGGCGTATTCTCATTTATGCAGTCTACATTTGTTGGTTGGAAATTTACCGTTGAAACAGAAAAATGGTTTGGTCTAGGTTTTGGTTCAGTTGCATTTTTATGCAGCTGGTTCGAGGTTCCTTTAAATATATATATTAACTATTTAGCATTGCAAGATTTATTTTGAAAAAGCTATCGCGTTTTGTCGAGTGTGTTTGGCAGCCCCCAGGTCTGATCCGGTGGGCACCCGCAAGTTTTTGTTGTTGCTGTTGTTGCTGGTGCAAGCAATGCAATAAAACATTTTGCAATGCATTGCGGCACCGCAATCATTTTGCAGTGCAACATGTGGCGGCTGGGATCAAACAACAAAAGCACCGAACAAACCAAAATCCGTTACCCAAACGCTCTGTTCTCCTGACCCCTATCCTTTCCCCACCAACCCCGCCCCTTCACCGCTTGCCCAGTTTTTCTAGTCATGCTGAAAAAGTCGTAAATAAATAATATGCTAGTACATGGTCCCTGCAAATACAACAACAATAATAAACTATGTCGCTCAACGAATGGGAAATACCCTAACTGGGGACTAATTAATATGAAAGTTGATAAGATGAAACACTTTAACCTTTTAAACACTTTAAACAACTTAAGTCAAGGCTATGAAATCTAACCTAAAACTGAATTTAATTATGTACGTTTACGTTAACTTAGGTTAATGTGAGGTTATGTTAGTCTATTTTAGGTTATGTTCGAGAATGTTTGGTAGTATGAGGTTACACAATATGGAATAATGATTGTTAGGCTGTATAAGTTGAAATATTATGTTGTTACAAGATATAGATATTGATTTTATGGATTAAGGAAAGTTTTTGACGTTATAAAAAGTTATGAAAGTTTGAAAAAGGGTTTTTAAGGTTATAATAATTTATAAATAATTAATCTATATATTAATACGCTAAATCTGTATATTAATACTCCAACCAAATCCCCTACAAATGTTTGTTTCCCTTTTAGTATAGTAAAACAATTTAAATGAACACAAGATTTGTACCACATCTTCTTAAGAGTATTTAAAGTATGCGAATGCAAAAAAAGGGGCACTTATTTATTGTTTTAAAAAGATTCAAAAGTTGTTCTACTACATTTAAAGAACTCACACAGATTGGTCTTTGTAATGAATTATCAGAACATAACAAAGGCACAACAATTGTGCATGTTTTGTTTTTGTTTTAAGTTAACAGCGAAAGAAAAGATTAGATAAGTATACAGATTTACAGATTTGTTGCTATGCAAATTTAATTTATTCTCTATTTGTTTTGTTTTTTCTGTACTGTGGTACAGTATACCGTCCAAGTATCATGTATGCATATATATTTAATTTATATTTATCTCTAAAAATATTAGGTTTGATGTTTATTTTCATGTTCGGATTATCAGCATATTTCGATTGTCATGTCATGTCAAGGTCTTGGATTACAAACTCCAAACAGAATATCAAATATAGAAAGTAAATACATTCGATCCGAACGAAGAGCTGTTCTTATTTCAATTTAAATACCACACCACTATAAATTATCAACGAAAAAAAACTTTTTTAAGCTTAAGTCCTCTATAGTTAAACGAATTCGAATTGTTTCTATTGTGTTACACATTTGATAACAAAATTAAAATACCCTCAAATAGTGCATTTTAAAAATTAGTTATGTATATATGACAAACCAATGTGGCTAAAGTGTAAACTGGAATACGGGAATTATTACAAAACTTTTTTGCAGGGTACTTAATAATACAAATGATGTATAGTTTATTATTTAAAATAAATATTTACAGGGCCTAACCCAAATTGCAGCACAATTAAGTATAAACAACAAAAAATTACAATTTCGATTGAGCGTAAAATTAAGTTGTTTTGATAATATGCGAAATTGAAGCACTTGAGAACACTTGCAACATGCAATTAAAAACGGTGAGTGACAATTTGAAAGTGTCAACAAATTAACGATAAAAACAGAAACAGCGAGACCAGGTGTTAAAAAGTGTTAAGCAAAAAATAAAAAAATTGAGCCAATATTAAAAAAATGATAAAAGTATTAAGTCAATTAAAAAAATATAAATTGTATGCGAAACTTTATGATTTTTAAGCGTTAGCTAGGTGCGGGCTTCGTGGGGGGAGCCTCTTAGCAAGAGGGCAACGGGCAGCGAGCGGAAGTAGCCAACACTTTTTGTGTTTTTTCACAGCATACTTTGAGGGGCGAAATGCGTACAGCTGGCGCATGTGTGTGTGTGTGTATGTGCGTACATTTTTTCTGATTCTTTTTCTGGTGTCTTAACTAATTAAAACTTTAATGCATTTGCTTGTATTCGGGGCTTTTTTCGAGAGTTTTATATTTATATAGATCTTTTTTTAGGTTTTTGTGCTTTTATATGTATATTATTTTTGTTGGTAATTTTTTTTCATAATTTGCCGGGATTTGCCTTCAAAGGGGCATCAAAGGGGTTGCCAATGACAATATTTGCCTTTTTGTCCACTGTAACTTGGTGCTGGCTTTGTCTTTCATTTAACTCAATTGCAAAAATGGAAAGTGGGGATTGTGGGTTTGGCTTTTGCTTATCAGCGCAGGAATGTAAGGACGAAGAAAACTTGAAAAGCTTTTAGGCGATTTTCAAGCGAATTTTCGAAAAGCCAAAAAGTGGCTTCGGAGAGAGAGAGAGCGAGTCATTAAGTTTATTAAGTGCCAGTGCAGATAACCTAAATGAGTGCATGCCAAATGGAAAAGCAACGCAATTTACGCTCCCAATGCAGGCCATAAGTCCAACCCCGCCCCGCTGCGCCCATCATTCGCTACGCCTACGCAAATACCACCTTATGGTATCTGGCTATGGCTAATGTTCCCCAGTAAAGTTTGCCAGCAAAGTACACGAACAAGTGGATGAGATAACAAACAATGTTCGGGCTGCGGTGCCGGGCCAAATTACCACTGCAAGCTGCAAAACTTCGCCACGGACCGCAAAGATTATCGCTATCAGTTCGACAAAGGCAAAAAGGGGGTGGGAGGGGGAAGAAAAAGCAGATAAAGACAGTATGCTCTGACCGAATTACATACTTTTGAAGTGCGCTTCACATACATACGCTTATTAATTATCGCGAGCGCGATTGCTGTGAAAATAATAACATTGTTATGCGTATCAATTTCAGCCGGCCTTATCGCCCTAATGTATATAAACGACCCAGTTGCAATTGATAAGAAACCAACTGAAAATGTTCTTGCAAAAATTTACAGCTCAAAATTATTTGCTATTTAATAGCTCTATAGAATATGAAAAGAAAGTGAAACCCATAAAAATAAAGATTTGCTATTCTTATTTATTTTTCCCAAAATAACAGTTTTTAAGTTAATATTTAATTTAATTAAAATACAAATACAATATAAAGATTGGAAGAGACTTATCTTTTATTTGTTTATTAAATCAAATTAAACAAATTAAATAACTTTTCAGATATATATTAAGATTCATTTAAATTCAAATTCAAAATGGAGTCTTATCGATATCAGCATTCAAGACTTATCGTTTAGAGCTGTCAGCTGGTCAATAGCTCGTTGCTATGATGCAGCACAGTACGGCAGCATCTTTGCCAGGTGCCTGTTATCGATAACAGTATGTTTACATGTCTCGATTTTGCATTTGGTACGCAGCTTACAACTGTTGCTGTGCGAAATGAGCTAACGCAAATAAATAAACTGCCAGCTAAAGATAAGTTACATACGTGTATTTTTACTAAGCGCTTGGTAGCTAAATAAAAGCAAAAATACTTCAGTTATTGACTGAGTGTTTCTTGCTTGATAAAACTTATACGGGCAATTTTGCCCGCTGCTGGCTGTGAACAGCGTACCTGTTCAGTTCGCCAGCAGCAGCTTATTTAGGCTTGGAACAGCGCCAATTTCGGAGCACACGACGTTTGATTGCCGCCAGCGACGGGGGCGTCGCACAGTCCGAGTTGTCCGCTCTTGTTTATTGTTTTGTTTTTTTTGTATAATTTGTTTGTTATTGTTGTTTATCGTTATATCAATTTCGTTGCGTTTCTGCTTGTGGTTGTTGTGTGCTAAATCTCGCCTGGTTTTTGTTGTTGCCGTTGCCTTGATTACCTTGTCGCCAAGTACAGTGGAGCATGGCGCAGAAGTGCAGCGACCAAAGTGTGCGCCAGCTTATACAGTTCACCAACTGTCGCCTGGTGCGCGACCACCGCCTGGTCGACGACGATCTGTGGGTGCGCGACGGCAAGATCATCGATCCGGAGCCCGTTTTCTTCGATGAGCGCGTAAAGGCGCATCGCCGCATTGATTGCGGCGGTGCCATCATCGCGCCCGGCTACATAGATCTGCAGATTAACGGTAAACATAGAAGAACAGCAACAAAATCAAACTTCAGCTGAATTTCGCTTGCAAGGCGCCCTCAAGGTCGTCGCTTAATTCACTTTTACCCCAGTTACAGCTGCTGTCAGGTAGTGGGGGAGGGCGGATTGCCGTGTTGGGTTACGTCGCATAATCTGCCCATTAATCTAATCAGCATTCGCACTTGCCCCACTGTAGCACGCACATAAACACGATTGCAATCATAAAACGCTATGAAAGCGATAAGGAGCGCAAGCGTGTGCGACAGGGACGGCGCTAGTGTTGACATTTCATTCACAATAGTTTGCAATAGCTGACAAGCTTCCATTTCGCTGCAACAGGTGGCTACGGCGTGGACTTCTCGTACGACAAGGAGACCGTGGAGGCGGGCGTGCAGAAGGTGGCCACCGGGCTGGTCCGCAGCGGCGTCACCTCGTTCTGCCCGACGCTGGTGACCTCACCGACGGACAGCTATCACACCATATTGCCGCGCATGCCGCAGCGCGTCGAGGGCGGTGCCGGCATTCTGGGCGTCCATGCCGAGGGGCCGTTCATCAATCCGCAAAAGAAGGGCGCACACCCGGAGCAGTGCATAAAGACCATCGACAATGTAAGTACAGTGAACACGCGTTAATACAGGCTCAAAGCCTAACAATATTCTAAGCACATCTACGCTCTAAAAATTTTTTTTAATTGATTTTCAAGGCCGCGTTTATGATCAATTGATTTAATTACATTTTTTCGCCAAGTTTAGTTAAGCTAAAAACTTGCTCATAATTATACAGAAACTAATAGAGGGATTTTTTTTCCACAAAAAATAAACCCCATTTTTAAATACAATTTTTACATTGCTATATTACTTCGTCAATCAATATGAAATACAAATTTAACAAATTTATATTCTAGTTAATTTTCATGGCTACAAATCCACAAAAAAAACATTTTCTACGATTTAAATGAATACCTTGCTTTCAAGTTCAAGCAATGAATATACCTGAACCAAAAATTTATTTATTTTAGTCAAAATTCGTTACATTGTAATATAATTATAAAATAACTCAGTTAATTATATTAACATATTTTTATTTAGCTAAATTGTTAATGTAACACAGTCCGAATACTGAAAATATTGTAAGCGCAATATTGCAACAATATACAATAATTAAATACAGCACAATTTTTCGAGCCAAAACATTTTCTGAAAAAATATGCTAGCTATTTCTATAGAGATGCTAATTCAGTACAAGATTTGCTATATTAAAAAGGAAAGAATCTGGGTTCGAACCAGATTGGCTTGCAGTTTAAAAAATAAAAATAAATAATAATAAAAAAATAATTTGATTAAAATGTTAAATAAAACAATAATATAATTTATTAGGATTGCTTTATTTTTCCCCACATAAATGTAAAAAATGATTAACTAAATATCACAAATATTTTTAACTGCAGGTTGTTGCAATTAGCGAGTGACCACTGTATCTACATTTCAAATCTAATTTGTGTTTATCTTGCAGGGCCTCGAGACGCTACGCTCCACGTACGGCCAGCTGGAGCGTATCAAGATCATAACGCTGGCGCCGGAGCAGGTAAAGGATGCGAGCGTCATCGATCAGCTGGTGGAGGCGGGCATCACCGTCGCCCTGGGCCACTCTATGGCCAGCCTGAGCGATGGCGAACGCGCTGTCAAGCACGGAGCCACGTTGATAACGCATCTGTTCAATGCCATGTTGCCGTTCCATCATCGCGATCCCGGCCTGGTCGGACTGCTCGCCTCGGATCAGATACCAACGGATCGAACGGTCTACTTTGGCATAATTTCGGATGGGGTGCATACGCATCCGGCTGCGCTGCGCATTGCGTATCGCACCCATCCCAACGGCTTGATACTGGTCACGGATGCGATCTCCGCACTGGGCCTGGAAGACGGTCTGCATCATATTGGCCAGCTGCAGCTGGAGGTGAAGGAGGGCAGAGCCTTCATCGCGGCCACCGACACGCTGTGCGGCAGCATTGCGCCCATGGACGAGTGCGTGCGCATCTTTCAGCGTTCCACAGGTGGGTCTTGAGGCGAGATTCCGGGGTCTACTCCGCGCTAAGCTCTGCTGCTCTCCATTCACAGACTGCTCCACGGTGTATGCCATTGAGGCGGCCACCCTGCATCCCGCCCGCTGTCTGCGCATCGAACATAAGAAGGGCACTCTGGGCTTTGGCTCCGATGCGGACTTTATACTTCTGGACGACGGACTCCAGGTGCTGTCCACCTGGATAGCGGGCATCTGTGTGCATCAGCGGAACAAATAGCTTGCTTTTCAATCTCCCACATCTCTCTCTCTCTCATTTAGACAAAATGGCTGTTTTTTATTTTTGTTGTTTCTTTTTGTTTTTTTTTATTGGATTAGATGACGCTTTAAATTGTTCTTTATATTTAATCATTAAATCATTTGGTGTGGACAACTACGCTAAATCCATATACATTTACAAATAATAAGTATTACGAACAAAAAATAATTAATTTTATATTTATATCTGCTGTATATATATATATATATATATATATATATATAATGTGTTTATATATATGGTAGGCGCATTGGCCAAGGCTAAGAAAGTTCTTATAGACACGCCCCTTTGCCAATTTGTTTAGCGTTTTGTTTGTTATTTTGTCTGTAATCAGCTGTTAAAACATAATTACAAGTAAACATACAGTACGATATCATGATAATATGCAGCTCGTTCCTATCCTCACAATTTTTGCTTCTTTCCCTCTCTCATTTTAATTTATATTCTTTTTGGCAATAACAAAACGAAAAGCAAGTTCAAGCTAAGCTAACTAACGGTAAAACGCAAAGCAGGTAGCCAAGAAAAATAATATATATATATATATATATATATGTGTGTATGTGTGTGTGTATGTGTGTGTCGGTCGGCCGGCATGCATATGTATATGTATAAAAATTTGCCTTTAGAAAAATCTTAGTTACAGTTACACTTTTGTTGAGTTTTAAGCTAAAAAAAAATACATAGTTGGTATTTTGTTATGGTATTTAAGTAATTATCATATGCATATGCAAATACATTTTAAGTGTGTGTCCGTTTCAGTTCCGTCCGTTCCACGTTAGCTAACTAGGGCCGCATGCCACAAATGCTCGTGACATGCAAAATGCAGTTTTACTTGCTGTTTCATTCTCACTGTTTGCTTATTTATTTTTTATTTTGCGCTACGCTGCGTTTCTGTTTCATGCCGTTTCGTTTCGCTACGTTGTGCGTTAACTAACGTACGCTCTGTTTGCATGTGTGTTTTTTGTTGTAAATTTACTCCAAATTACATTATACAATATTATTAAAACTTTAGGTAGGTTGTTTCTTGGTTGTTTCTGCTGTTTAAGTGTGCCTAAGTTTATTGCTTTGTTTCTACTGCAGTCGTTAAACTGCCGTCCCGCCCCCTTCCGGGGTTATGACACTTGTTAGTTTTGCCTTGTGTTCAGTTTGTTCTTTAGGAAATGTCATGTGTGTGCAAGCGGGACAACACGCGAATGAGTACCAATATTTTGTTTGTTTTTTTGGCTGTGGGGTTGCCACCCAGTAGAAAACGCATTTTGGTATTTATTTTAAGTTTGTTTTTGCTTTGTTCGTATAGTAATATTAAACAACGACCTATAAAAGAGTTACAAAAGAAACACACAGGAAAAAAAGCACTAGGTTCTTTGCCAAGTTTGTTATGTATATGTATGTATGTTTGTATGTATGCATGTATGTGTAGATCACAAAACCAACCGTGAACGTTAAACTAACAAGTGTCATAGCCCCATTACGCACAACACTTATTGTAGCCCGGCGCCTTGTCGCTATTACCGCGATCAATGACCACCCGTTCGGGATTCTCGGCCGATTCGCGTCCAGATGTTTTATCTAATATGGCCTCGGCAAGTTCACAAAATGCGCGCTCAATGTTTATATTTGATTTGGCGGATGTTTCCATGAACCGTATACCATGCTCTCGAGCAATCTGCCAGAGAGAGAGAGAAAGAGAGTAAGTGCATATGTATGTTTGTGTATGTGTGAAATTTGAGTTTTGTATTTTATTTACCGCCTCGCCGCGTTCTTTGCTGACCACTCGCTTGTCCGACATATCGCACTTGTTGCCCAATATCATTTTCTCCACATCCTCATTTGCATGCTACGACGAGAGCGAGAGAGAGAGAAAGAGCAAAAGATTAACAAACATTAAGTTGATATAGGGCAGGGGGCATTTGTACTCACCTCGTCG
Source organism: Drosophila robusta (assembly GCA_035043565.1). Lineage (NCBI taxonomy): Eukaryota > Metazoa > Arthropoda > Insecta > Diptera > Drosophilidae > Drosophila > Drosophila robusta. The sequence goes on along the minus strand of JAWNMW010000257.1, from coordinate 11,445,961 downwards.
ATATTCCGCAACCATTTGACTATATTCTCGAAACTTTTCTCGTTCGTTATGTCATAGACAAGCATTATGCCCATCGCGCCGCGGTAATAGGATGTGGTAATTGTGTGAAATCTCTCCTGGCCGGCAGTATCCCATATTTGTAGCTTAATTTTTTTGCCCCTGAGTTCAACTGTTTTAATTTTGAAATCGATTCCTGCAAGGCAAACAACGAGAACAGCAACAACAAGTCGATTAATAACCTTCAGCTAAATTGAGCAATGACGTCACAAATACGACTTGTGTATCGTTTATCGTAGAATGTAGTATTTGATAACGATTTATTTAATTAGAACTTGAAAAATGTGTCGCTCTGAATCATAACACGCACACACACACAAGCATGCATTTATATACATATATGCGTCACAATAATCTAGTTTACCAACACTAAGTGCAATTTACTCAAGCGGTTAACCAGCAACCACAACACAAGAACAATAGCAATAACAGTCATAACAACAATTACTAAGTCGAATGCGATCTATGCGGGCTCTGAGCAGTCCAAAGGCTATCGCATCCGGCGCAATAAACCATGTAAAGGCCACAGGGAGCACGTACATACATCTATATATGTATATATGCAAATATTTGTGCGTACATTGTTTTTTTAAACAAGCTGCAGCACTGCCAGAGCCCGTTGAAGTGACGGTAAGGGGAATTGCCACGCCCAAAATGCACATACAAGTGTCCGTGTCCGTGTCCTTGTTATTGGGCGCCGCCTACACAACATCGGCAATTGACAATGCCGCTTACAAGCACACGCACTCACGCACAGAGAGCGCAAGTAACTCTGCAGGTACATGCAATACATACACACGCACACACACACCACATAGACATGCCTGTCTGTGTGTAACTGGATAATGCGATGCGCCATTTACTCACCTATAGTTGATATAAATGTGGATGTGAAGGCATCGTCCGAAAATCGGAATAGTATACAGGTTTTTCCAACGCCCGAATCACCAATTAGCAGCAGTTTAAAAAGTAAATCGTACGTTTTCTTTGCCATTTCACGTTACGGCACGCGCACAGACGCACACTAACCCACACACACACACCCGCACGCACACTCAGTCACACACACACGCACAGTTTCTACAGAACAAAGCACATACACACACGCATACAACAACAAGATGCACAGGTGACACAACGCTTATATGTTTATATTGCTTTTGTTGATTGATGTTTAGCTGATTGTTGTTGGCGCGCAAGTTTATTGTCAATTAATATTGCTGTAGAACTTGTATACACTTAAGCACTTTATTTTTCTACGCAATGCAATTGTTGCTGTCCAGTTAGGTGTGACCGTCGCGATACACGCGCAAATACCCACAAAATTGGCTGGCTTTTTATTAGCATACATAGCGATGTATTTTAGCGATATATTTGATATTAACATTAAGATTTTGCAACACTAAAACACGCGACCTGCATCAACAGTTGTACAACGTGAACGCATTAACTTCATTTTTGCATTACCATAGTAGTTTTTGGCCAGAACACAAATTAATATTATCTTTTGGGCTGGAAACACTTATTCCTCGTTTATTATTATACCTTTTATTATTTGTCAGCCATTTTATCGATATTTTTGGAAAGCAGCTCTGCAAAATTGCATTACCCAACACTCAAGCGGTGACATACATATAAACAAAGGGTACACAATAAATAAATATTTATTATCGTCGGTTTTTGTGCTTCATAGCCGTGCATATTATGGACCTGGACTGGCAAAACAGTCTGACAGAGATCAAGGACCGCGGCCAGTACTTGCTGCACTCGGAAAAATGGGCTGACTGCCGCTTCCTGGTCGGCACGCCACCAAATCAACGCATCATTGCTGGTCACAAGCTGCTCCTGGCGATGGCGTCGCCCGTGTTCGAACGCATGTTCTTTGGCAATCTGCCGGACAAAACAGACCCCATCATCATACCCGACGTCCAGCCGGAGGCCTTCGAGGCAATGCTTGAGTACATCTACACGGATCGCATCACAATCGGCTCCTTCGACAAGGCCTGCGAGCTGTGCTACGTGGCCAAAAAATATATGCTACCGCACGTGGTGACGCGCTGCACGCACTTCCTCTGGGCGGACCTGAGTCCGAAGAACGCCTGTCGTGCGTACGAGTTCGCCAAGCTGTTCGACGAGCCGCGCCTGATGCAGAGCAGCATGGATCTGATTGCGGCCAATACGCGTGAGGTATTATCCGATCCGAGCTTCCTAGACATTGAGGTGTCCACGCTGATGGCCATACTCGATCAGCACCGTCTCAACATCGACTCCGAGCTGGATCTATTCAACTGCCTGCTCAAGTTCGCCAGCGAACGCGGCATTCTGAACGAGAATGGAAACGATGATGTGGCCAGCGGCAGTGGCAAGTCCTCTACCTGTCCAGAGCACTCGGACGCGTCTGGCAATGAGCTGATCACCGATGTGGTTGTTGAGGAGATCAAAATGGAGCCCGATGTGGCCGCCATGGTGCGCCACATGCATCAGGACGAGGATGTCGACAGCTTCAAGCATGTCAGCGAGCAGCCGGCCAGCGCCTCGCCCTGCGGCTCCCCGGTGACCGCGTCCAGTTCGTCATCAAATGCGAATGTCAACGCGGCGACGGTCAACGATGATGTGGTCATCATTGACAGCGATGCCTCCGGCAATGCAAACGAGGAGATGAACGTGGCCGAGGCGGCGGCCAATATGATCAATATGATGGATGCCCAGCGCACCATCATGGACGGAGCGATGCTGCGCCAGGCGGTGAAGAAGATACGCTTCCTCACCATGACGCCGCAACAGTTTGCCGAGGGACCCGCCCGCTCCAAGCTGCTGCAGCAGCACGAGGCCCTGGCCATACTGATCAAGATCTCCAGTCCCACGCTGAACGATTGCAACATGCCCGAGGGCTTCTGTGTGTCGCGCAGCACGCGCAACTTTTACGAGTCGTCGCATCGACCACGCGAGCTGAGCTCCTCGTATCGTCATGCTGCCGGCTGCAGCAGCAGCAGCAACAACACATCCAATGCCGCCTGCTTTCCGGGCACAATTGCGCGCAACAACGGCCTCGCCGCCAATCAGCCGCTGTTCACGCGCCAGCGCATCAGTGTGCCGCTGAATCTGGGCGCCGCCGGCTTGGATCATGTGCCCATGAACGCCGCCTTCAGCTTCGGCGACGAGCCCCTGGCGCTGCCCAACGGCGCCGCCTTCGGCGATGGCTACGAGGGCGCCCCAGCTCCAGTTCCAGCGGCTGCCTCAAGCGCAGCGGCAGCTGCCCCGCCCGGCAATGACAACGATGTGACAGTCGCCAGTAACTCGCACCAAGACATAACGCGCTCCTACTGCATGCGCTCGATGACGCGCCAGTTCGACTACCGCAACACCAGCGTCACCGACTGTGGCGTCACCTTCCAGGTAGAAAC